>CANSZD010002795.1:197500-265482 GCA_947648045.1 Beta corolliflora | reverse complement strand
ATATATATACTTCCTCCGTTTTTTTTTACATGTGACACTTTCCTAAAACGGCATGGTGCAAATTACATGTGACACTTTTTTTCTTTCCTAAAGTAGTAAAATTTGCCCTATGAAATTACCATATTACCCTTACTTATCACAATTAACAAAAACATAACACCACTTAATGTATCCCATTAAAACATAACCTACCCTAATCAGATTTTTATTATTCCCACCAAATTAAAAACCCCACCAACTACCATTCATCATCCCCATCAAAATTGGAACCCCCAACTACATTTTCTCTCTCTTCATTCAACCCCATTAATGATCTTCACGTCCCATTAAACAAAAACTCCCCCCCTTCATCCCTTCATCTTCTCTCACCTCACCTTCATTTTCTCTCTTCTCACCGCCAATTTCTCTCTCCTCACCTCCATTTTCTCTCTCTTCATTTCATCACTTTCTTCTTAAATCGCCTGTAAATCCTTCGAATTACTGATTTTATTCCTTGAAAATCATCTCGCAACATCGAGATCTTCAACCCAAAAAAAAACCCTAAATTCGAAACAAAATGTTTGTCCCGCATCTTCAACCCCTTGTTGATGCGCTCTTTCAAACCGACGCAGATGAGTCTGATTGCATCAGGGAATTGATGCATGCGTTTGAAGCAAACTCGCCTTGGCCTAGAAGACTTCACGACAGTGGAGACGCGCAAAATTATCTTCGCCCTTATGCTTTGAAGGCTTTGGGTTTGGTTGTTGATGAATTTTACAAAAAAACTGGCCTTCCAAGAGAGTTCCTCCCCTCATCTTCCCTTCCACAACATGCGAGTCCCCACAAAGATAAGACCTTCGGCCACCAACCTATTTCACAGAGGTTGAGGCCTAGATCCAGTAAGGTTGTGAATGTTGTTACGGAAGTTGAGGGGAAAAAAGGTGAGGGTGTTCTGAGGTCTACCCATGAGATTGTTTGCGCACTTAGGGCTGCTGAATTTTACTATATCTCAAACAACGGTAAGGTTAAAGAGGTCAATGGGGAGGAGAAAGTGGTGAAAGGGAGGGATAAACACCTCAGGGTGGCTGAGAAAAAGGTGAAGGTGGCTGAGGTTGAGGTGCAGGGGAAGGGGAAAGAGGTGAAGGGGCAGTGTGATTGTTTGGGATGTACTGCAACTTCCTTCAATGTGTTTGATGATGAGGGGAATACATATGCCATGTATGTAGAAAGTGATGGGGGTTTCAAAGTATTTGATGTGGTTGAAGACATTGTGGGTTCATCTGAGGCTGAAGATGGTGAGCTTGATGTCCCAATGAGCCCCTGTACTAGCTCTGAACTGGACCCTGATTCACATTGCTTCCTACTAAGGCGTAGAGCCAAAAATTCGAGTCCCTGAGGTTCTATCACCCTAACTGAAATTAATTTATTGTGTTGTTGCATAATTCTGTTTTGGTTGCCTATTTCTGTTGTATTTGCCTATTATGTATGGTTGCCTAATTGTGGGTGGTTGCCTAAATCTAGTTGGTTGCATAATTCTGTTTTGGTTGCCTATTTCTGTTGTATTTGCCTATTATGTATGGTTGCCTAATTGTGGATGGTTGATTAAATCTGGTTGGTTGCATAATTCTGTTTTCGTTGCCTATTGGATTGGTTTGGTTACCTTGGATTGGTTTAGTTGCCTGTTGGATTGTTTTGGTTGCCTATTGGATTGGTTTGGTTGCCTTGGATTGGTTTGGTTGCCTAGGATTGTGTGGTTGCCTATTGGATTGTTTTGATTGGCTAATTCTATTAAGGTTGCCTATTGGATTGGTGTGGTTGCCTTGGATTGGTTTGGTTGCCTATTGGATTATTTTGATTGGCTAATTCTATTAAGGTTGCCTATTGGATTGGTTTTTGGTTGCCTATTGGATTAGGTTTGGTTGTCTAAAATGAGGTTGGATGATGAATTAGAATGGTTTTGGTTGGTGAGATAAATGGCTAATGATGTCAATTATGCTTAATGTAACCTAAATGTGTGGGCTGGTCTGCTGAGTTATTTTAGTCCCTCCCTGCTAAGTGAATTGAGTCCCTTGACCTGAGTTATTTGAGTCCCTTAATTTTTATGATCACATATAATCCACATGATGAAGGGACTCATGCTTGTGGCTTGAGGAGTAAGAGATGATTTGCTCCTTATTGGTGTGAAACCATTAAGTTGAGGATTTAAATCATCCATTTCTTCCTCAATGAGCTATGCAAATCTCCCTAATGGATTTAACAAAACACAACTCCCATCAACTTGTTGACATGCAAAAAATGAACATAAAATTAAATTCATTTCATCCATAATTGTTGCATCACTGCTTATACAAACCAGTACTTGACCATAACTAATTACACAAAAAACAAAACATTAAAGCTAGGCCCAAAAACTTTCTCGGTTTGATTAGAAGTGTTCTTTGCATCTTCTCCATTCGCTAAACCAAATCTGTTGATACTTATATACATGTGTATGTCTTCTTATATACTTCTTATATACCCAAAAAGTTGCCCCAATTTCTTCTCCTTCATACACATCAAAAAATTGTGCAAACAAGAATCTTTATCTTCTCCCCATGTTAGACTTGTGGTGCATCTAGGTACTCAAAAGCTTCACCTACATTAATGAATCTTTCATTGAGATAAGCCACTTGCCTCATCTATAACGCTGCTTTCAACTTCCACATTGTCCGGAAGTAATCCCCTCTCTCTAGCTTTCTTTTGCCATGGTGTGGGTTCTTGTAATTATTCCCTCCTTTGCATTTAAGTATCTCTACCATCACATATTGCAATTGCAACCAAGTGTACTTCAATACTTACGGGTCAAAGAAATCATAACAAATCCGCACTTTTATAATCAAATCATCTAGATTCTTAGGAAAAGACTCGATATTGTAGTGCTTGAATAGCTCTAAAGAATCCTAAATCTAGCACATTTAAGTCGGAGACCGAGGTGGTTGATTGATTAGTTGAATATTGAAGCCATTTTGAGTTCTTGCGCCCTAAATGCGGGGTCATCTACATGAATGTGAGGTCTTGCATTGTCTTCTTTGGATGTAAATTTCTTTTGACACACCCTCCGGCCAATTCCTCATTATGGAAGGGATGATAGTGTTGGTTATCATGTCCCTCATAACTGCAAGGTTGACACTTTCAATTGCCTTTGTCACCCGACTTCCTCGCCCTTCGTTCTTAGTTGAATACTTCGCCCTCCCATACTCAACAAAAGGATAGATACCAAATTTGCCATCATGTATCATATTCCCTTATTTCTCTGTAATAGGTCTAGATGTTGCACACATGAACATAGCTTTAATCTTATACCTTTTAGATTGACAACAACCGTAAGGGTCATCTTCAACAGGAGCAAGTAGAATCTCCTCATGTCCGGACTCAAATAAAACCACTTTTCATCTATATGAACAACATTATGCATGTCAACAAATGTTGGTGGTTGTGTCCTTGTTCTTTGGCTAATATGTGCTTTGCAACACCCACTTCCGCCTTTAAAGCTTGTGATCATCGGTTAGTTTTGGGTGAGTGCTTTGCTTGTGTGACTTCCGAGCTTCCCTGTTTCAGCGGTCTATATACGATTGATGGAGGGACTTTAAGATAACCAAAGAAATGCCCTAATACTTTGGTCCTTAGATGAAGAGGGACTGACTGAAGCCATTTTTCATCATAAACTCTTAATTTTCTACCACATCTCCCAATTTTTTTGTTTCTAACATCTATGGGTTACCCACTTGCTCTCTGTTTTTTTGCATCTGTCCATATTCTTTCTAATGTCATCCTATGTATGCTATATTTTTTTGCTAATTTTCTTTTTAAACCCCATACAAGTTTACCATTAATTTCTGAGGTAAGAAGTTCATCAACCAACATTTTCCTTTTTTCTAAACTTAACATTGGTTTTTTTTTCTTGCACTTACATTGTTTTGTGTTTGTGTCTGTGGTTGATGTCTATGAACTTGTTGTTGCTGTTGCTGTTGCTGTGCTTCCTGATCTGTTTCTGTGCCTCCACCATCATCATCCGTGTACTGATCATCATCACTGTGATAATGGTGTCCCATTTCATGCAGCAACAAGTCATCCTCCATGCCTTCAACTTGCAGCAACTGTTGAAGGTCAAAGAACCCTGCATCTCCCTGCTCTCCTGACCCCATTTTGTTAGATTGAAACTGATGAAGAAGACTGAAGTTTGAAGTTTTTGTGGGAAACTTCAGTCAGTATTTTTTTGGATGATTATTTTGAACATTAATGTGCAGTGTGTGATGTGAATTAGTAGCTTAACTTAGTTAACTTGTAATGATACTAAACCATGGTAGTTCATGAAATTTTCTCTCTCTTCATTTTGTGAAATAAACCCTCATTCAATGTTGGGGGTTTATATAGAAGTGAGAGTTTCTAGTTGGTGCCTTCAACTGATTTGAAGAAGGCAAAAATTTGAATTTTATGAAAAGTTTAAGTTTATGAAAAATTTGGAGGGAATTGAAGTAGGTGGCAAAAAATTTGGCTGGGTCAGATTTCCCCCACTTGGGCGTGCAAAAATAAGGAGGGAAAGTGGGGGTGTGGTCCCTGCTTTTCTCTCTCCTCCCTTAACTTTAAACCCATGTGCAATGGTCCCCACTCCCTTTAATCCCCTACAATTACTTTTCCTTAATCCCCTCTCCAATTTTTTTCTAGGTAACCGTGAATTTTGAAAGTGTCACATGTAAAAAAAAACGGAGGAAGTATATATATATATATATATATATATATATATATATATATATATATATATATATATATATATATATATATATATATATATATATATACTAGTAAGATATTGGTGCGAGATACTGCTATGTTGTAATGCAAGTGTATCTACATCCTCGGTATTGGTGCGAGGGGGTAATTTATTTCTTCACGACTTAGGATGTCAAATAAAAGGCTAAGACAAGAGTAAGAGAGTTGATCATATTTACAAGGACGAGGTAGGGGAGGGGAGGGGGGTCTAATACATTGGTTGGGTGTTTCGAGCAATCTTATGTTAGGTCATGTCCTAAGCCTGACATGCTTAGGACGTGGCCAAGATAAATGTCCTAAGTAATGGGCGTTCGTTCATGGGAGGGACACTGATGGCGACTCTATGACATTATTTCACTCAGTAGTAGTGGTTAATTGTTGTGGCTACCTCTCCCCCAAGTTGTCCCATCCCGAGGAAGCCATTGAGGTTCATGTACACATTGAAGCAATTATCAATGCTACTATATATACATAATACTTTTCCATATTATCAAATAGTGACGACGCCGGTTTATATATATATATATATATATATATATATATATATATATATATATATATATATATATATATATATATATATATATATATATATATATATATATATATATATATATATACTAGTGCGATATTGGTGCGAGGGGGTAATTTGTTTCTTCACGACTTATAATGTCAAATGAAAGGCTACGACAAGAGTAAGAGAGTTGATCATAGGTACACGGACGAGGTAGGGGAGGGGAGGGGGGTCTAATACATTGGTTGGGTGTTTCGAGCAATCTTGTGTTTGGTCATGTCCTAAGCCTGACATGCTTAGGACGTGGCCTAGATAAATGTCCTAAGCAGTGGGCGTTCGTTCATGGGAGGGACACCGATGGTGACTCTATGACATTATTTCACTCAGTATTAGTGGTTAATTGTTGTGGCTACCTCTCCCCCGAGTTGTCCCATCCCCAGCAAGCCACCGAGGTTAATGTACACATAGACGCGATTATCAATGCTACTATATATACATAATACTTTTCCGTATTAATAAATATTGACGACGCCGGTTTATATATATATATATATATACTACTACTATATTGGTGCGAGATACTGCTATGTTGTAATGCAAGTGTATCTGCATCCTCGGTATTGGTGCGAGGGGGTAATTTATTTCTTCACGGCTTAGGATGTCAATTGAAAGGCTACGACAAGAGTAAGAGAGTTGATCATAGGTACACGGACGAGGTAGGGGAAGGGAGGGGGGTCTAATACATTGGTTGGGTGTTTCGAGCAATCTTGTGTTAGGTTATGTCCTAAGCCTGACATGCTTAGGACGTGGCCTTGATAAATGTCCTAAGCAATGGGTGTTCGTTGATGGGAGGGACACCGATGGCGACTCTATGACATTATTTCACTCAATAGTAGTGGTTAATTGTTGTGGCTACCTCTCCCCCATGTTGTCCCATCCCGAGCAAGCCACCGAGGTTCATGTACACATAGACGCGATTATCAATGCTACTATATATACATAATACTTTTCCGTATTGTTAAATATTTACGACGCCGGTTTATATATATATATATATATATATATATATATATATATATATATATATATATATATATATATATATATATATATATATAAAAAAAAAAAAAAAAAATATATATATTTACTAGTACTATATTGGTGCGAGATATCGCTATGTTGTAATGCAAGTGTATCTCGCATCCTCGGTATTGGTGCGAGGGGGTAATTTATTTCTTCACGGCTTAGGATGTCAAATGAAAGGCTACGACAAGAGTAAGAGAGTTGATCATAGGTACACGGACGAGGTAGGGGAAGGGAGGGGGTCTAATACATTGGTTGGGTGTTTCGAGCAATCATGTGTTTGGTCATGTCCAAAGCCCGACATGCTTTGGGACGTGGCCTAGATAAATGTCCTAAGCAATGGGCGATCGTTCATGGGAGGGACACTGATGGCGACTATATGACATTGTTTCACTCAGTAGTAGTGGTTAATTGCTGTGGCTACCTCTCCCCCAAGTTGTCCCATCCCGAGCAAGCCACCGAGGTTCATGTACACATAGAAGCTCTTATCAATGCTACTATATATATACATAATACTTTTTCATTTTATCAACTATTGACGACGCCGGTTTATATATATATATACTAGTACGATATTGGTGCGAGATACTGCTACATTCTAATGCAAGTGTATCTGCATCCTCGGTATTGGTGCGAATGGGTAATTGGTTTTCTTCACGGCTTAGGATGTCTAATGAAAGGCTACGACAAGAGTAAGAGAGTTGATCATAGGTACACGGACGAGGTAGGGGGAGGGGAGGGGGCTAATATATTTGTGGGGTGTTTTGAGCATTCTTGTGTTTGGTCATGTCCTAAGCCTTACATGCTTAGGACGTGGCCTAGATCAATGTCCTAAGCAATGGGCGTTCGTTCATGGGAGGGACACCGATGGCGACTCTATGACATTATTTGACTCAGTAGTCGTGGTTAATTGTTGTGGCTACCTATCCCCGAAGTTTTCCTATGCCGAGCAAGCCACCGAGGTTCATGTACACATAGAAGCTCTTATCAAAGCTACTGTATATAGATAATACTTTTCCATTTTATCAACTATTGACGACGCCGGTTTATATGTATATATATATATATATACTTGTACTATATTGGTGCGAGATACTGCTATGTTCTAATGCATGTGTATCTGCATCCTCGGTATTGGTGCGATTGGGTAATTGGTTTCTTCACCGCTTAGGATGTCAAATGAAAGGCTACGACAAGAGTAAAAGAGTTGATCATAGGTACACGGACGAGGTAGGGGGAGGGGAGGGGGTCTAATACATTGGTTGGGTGTTTCGAGCATTATTGTGTGTTGGTCATGTCCTAAGCTTCGACATGCTTAGGACGTGACCAAGATAAATGTCCTAAGTAATGGGCGTTCGTTCATGGGAGGGACACCGATGGCGACTCTATGACATTATTTCACTCAGTAGTAGTGGTTAATTGTTGTGGTTACCTCTCCCCCAAGTTGTCCCATCCCGAGCAAGCCACCGAGGTTCATGTACACATAGAAGCTCTTATCAATGCTACTATATATACATTATACTTTTCCATTTTATCAACTATTGACGACGCCGGTTTATATATATATATACTAGTACTATATTGGTGCGAGATACTGCTATGTTCTAATGCAAGCTTATCTGCATCCTCGGTATTGGTGCGATGGGGTAATTGGGTTTTCTTCACGGCTTAGGATGTCTAATGAAAGACTACGACAAGAGTAAGAGAGTTGATCATAGGTACACGGACGATGTAGGGGAGGGGAGGGGGTCTAATACATTGGTTGGGTGTTTCGAGCAATCTTGTGATTGGGTCATGTCCTAAGCCCGACATGCTTAGGACGTGGCCTAGATAAATGTCCTAAGCAATGGGCGTTCGTTCATGGGACGGACACCGATGGCGACTCTATAACATTATTTCACTCAGTAGTAGTGGTTAATTGTTGCGGCTACCTCTCCCCCAAGTTGTCCCATCCCGAGCAAGCCACCGAGGTTCATGTACACATAGAAGCTCTTATCAATGCTACTATATATAGATAATACTTTTCCATTTTATCAACTATTGACGACGCCGGTTTATATATATATATATATATATATATATATATATATATATATATATATATAAACTAGTACTATATTGGTGCGAGATACTGCTATGTTCTAATGCAAGTGTATCTGCATCCTCGGTATTGGTGCGATAGGGTAATTGGTTTTCTTCACGGCTTAGGATGTCTAATGAAAGGCTACGACAAGAGTAAGAGAGTTGATCATAGGTACACGGACGAGGTAGGGGAAGGGAGGGGGGTCTAATACATTGGTTGGGTGTTTCGAGCAATCTTGTGTTAGGTTATGTCCTAAGCCTGACATGCTTAGGACGTGGCCTAGATAAATGTCCTAAGCAATGGGTGTTCGTTCATGGGAGGGACACCGATGGCGACTCTATGACATTATTTCACTCAATAGTAGTGGTTAATTGTTGTGGCTACCTCTCCCCCATGTTGTCCCATCCCGAGCAAGCCACCGAGGTTCATGTACACATAGACGCGATTATCAATGCTACTATATATACATAATACTTTTCCGTATTGTTAAATATTTACGGGTTTTTATATATATATATATATATATATATATATATATATATATATATATATATATATATATATATATATATATATATATATATATATATATATATATTTACTAGTACTATATTGGTGCGAGATACTGCTATGTTGTAATGCAAGTGTATCTGCATCCTCGGTATTGGTGCGAGGGGGTAATTTATTTCTTCACGGCTTAGGATGTCAAATGAAAGGCTACGACAAGAGTAAGAGAGTTGATCATAGGTACACGGACGAGGTAGGGGAAGGGAGGGGGGTCTAATACATTGGTTGGGTGTTTCGAGCAATCATGTGTTTGGTCATGTCCAAAGCCTGACATGCTTAGGACGTGGCCTAGATAAATGTCCTAAGCAATGGGCGATCGTTCATGGGAGGGACACTGATGGCGACTATATGACATTGTTTCACTCAGTAGTAGTGGTTAATTGCTGTGGCTACCTCTCCCCCAAGTTGTCCCATCCCGAGCAAGCCACCGAGGTTCATGTACACATAGAAGCTCTTATCAATGCTACTATATATATACATAATACTTTTTCATTTTATCAACTATTGACGACGCCGGTTTATATATATATATACTAGTACGATATTGGTGCGAGATACTGCTACATTCTAATGCAAGTGTATCTGCATCCTCGGTATTGGTGCGAATGGGTAATTGGTTTTCTTCACGGCTTAGGATGTCTAATGAAAGGCTACGACAAGAGTAAGAGAGTTGATCATAGGTACACGGACGAGGTAGGGGAGGGGAGGGGGGCTAATACATTTGTGGGGGGTTTTGAGCATTCTTGTGTTTGGTCATGTCCTAAGCCTTACATGCTTAGGACGTGGCCTAGATCAATGTCCTAAGCAATGGGCGTTCGTTCATGGGAGGGACACCGATGGCGACTCTATGACATTATTTGACTCAGTAGTCGTGGTTAATTGTTGTGGCTACCTATCCCCGAAGTTTTCCTATGCCGAGCAAGCCACCGAGGTTCATGTACACATAGAAGCTCTTATCAAAGCTACTGTATATAGATAATACTTTTCCATTTTATCAACTATTGACGACGCCGGTTTATATGTATATATATATATATATACTTGTACTATATTGGTGCGAGATACTGCTATGTTCTAATGCATGTGTATCTGCATCCTCGGTATTGGTGCGATTGGGTAATTGGTTTCTTCACCGCTTAGGATGTCAAATGAAAGGCTACGACAAGAGTAAAAGAGTTGATCATAGGTACACGGACGAGGTAGGGGAGGGGAGGGGGGTCTAATACATTGGTTGGGTGTTTCGAGCATTATTGTGTGTTGGTCATGTCCTAAGCCTGACATGCTTAGGACGTGACCAAGATAAATGTCCTAAGTAATGGGCGTTCGTTCATGGGAGGGACACCGATGGCGACTCTATGACATTATTTCACTCAGTAGTAGTGGTTAATTGTTGTGGTTACCTCTCCCCCAAGTTGTCCCATCCCGAGCAAGCCACCGAGGTTCATGTACACATAGAAGCTCTTATCAATGCTACTATATATACATTATACTTTTCCATTTTATCAACTATTGACGACGCCGGTTTATATATATATATACTAGTACGATATTGGTGCGAGATACTGCTATGTTCTAATGCAAGCTTATCTGCATCCTCGGTATTGGTGCGATGGGGTAATTGGTTTTCTTCACGGCTTAGGATGTCTAATGAAAGACTACGACAAGAGTAAGAGAGTTGATCATAGGTACACGGACGATGTAGGGGAGGGGAGGGGGGTCTAATACATTGGTTGGGTGTTTCGAGCAATCTTGTGATTGGTCATGTCCTAAGCCTGACATGCTTAGGACGTGGCCTAGATAAATGTCCTAAGCAATGGGCGTTCGTTCATGGGACGGACACCGATGGCGACTCTATAACATTATTTCACTCAGTAGTAGTGGTTAATTGTTGTGGCTACCTCTCCCCCAAGTTGTCCCATCCCGAGCAAGCCACCGAGGTTCATGTACACATAGAAGCTCTTATCAATGCTACTATATATAGATAATACTTTTCCATTTTATCAACTATTGACGACGCCGGTTTATATATATATATATATATATATATATATATAAACTAGTACTATATTGGTGCGAGATACTGCTATGTTCTAATGCAAGTGTATCTGCATCCTCGGTATTGGTGCGATAGGGTAATTGGTTTTCTTCACGGCTTAGGATGTCTAATGAAAGGCTACGACAAGAGTAAGAGAGTTGATCATAGGTACACGGACGAGGTAGGGGAGGGGAGGGGGGTCTAATACATTGGTTGGGTGTTTCGAGCAATCTTGTGATTGGTCATGTCCTAAGCCTGACATGCTTAGGACGTGGCCTAGATAAATGTCCTAAGCAATGGGCGTTCGTTCATGGGAGGGACACCGATGGCGACTCTATGACATTATTTGACTAAGTAGTAGTGGTTAATTATTGTGGCTACCTCTCCCCCAAGTTGTCCCATGCCGAGCAAGCCACCGAGGTTCATGTACACATAGAAGCTCTTATCAATGCTACTATATATAGATAATGCTTTTCCATTTTATCAACTATTGACGACGCCGGATTATATATATATATATATATATATATATATATATATATATATATATATATACAAGTACTATACTGGTGCGAGATACTGCTATGTTCTAATGTATGTATATCTGCATCCTCGGTATTGGTGCGATGGGGTAATTGGTTTCTTCACGGCTTAGGATGTCAAATGAAAGGCTACGACAAGAGTAAAAGAGTTGATCATAGGTACACGGACGAGGTAGGGGAGGGGAGGGGGGTCTAATACATTGGTTGGGTGTTTCGAGTATTCTTGTGTTTGGTCATGTCCTAAGCCTGACATGCTTAGGACGTGGCCTAGATAAATGTCCTAAGTAAAGGGCGGTCGTTCACGGGAGGGACACCGATGGCGACTCTATGACATTATTTCACTCAGTAGTGGTGGTTAATTGTTGTGGTTACCTCTCCCGCATGTTGTCCCATCCCGAGCAAGCCACCGAGGTTCATGTACACATAGAAGCTCTTATCAATGCTACTATATATACATAATACTTTTCCATTTTATCAACTATTGACGACGCCGGTTTATATATATATATATATGTATATATATATATATATATATATATATATATATATATATATATATATATATATACTAGTGCGATATTTGTGCGAGATACTGCTATGTTCTAATGCAAGTGTATCTACATCCTCGGTATTGGTGCGAGGGGGTAATTTATTTCTTCACGACTTAGGATGTCAAATAAAAGGCTAAGACAAGAGTAAGAGAGTTGATCATATTTACAAGGACGAGGTAGGGGGGGGGGAGGGGGTATAATACATTGGTTGGGTGTTTCGAGCAATCTTATGTTAGGTCATGTCCTAAGCCTGACATGCTTAGGACGTGGCCAAGATAAATGTCCTAAGTAATGGGCGTTCGTTCATGGGAGGGACACTGATGGCGACTCTATGACATTATTTTACTCAGTATTAGTGGTTAATTGTTGTGGCTACCTCTCCCCCAAGTTGTCCCATCCCGAGCAAGCCACCGAGGTTAATGTACACATAGATGCGATTATCAATGCTACTATATATACATAATACTTTTCCGTATTATTAAATATTGACGACACCGGTTTATATATATATATATATATACTAGTACTATATTGGTGCGAGATACTGCTATGTTGTAATGCAAGTGTATCTGCATCCTCGGTATTGGTGCGAGGGGGTAATTTATTCTTCACGGCTTAGGATGTCAATTGAAAGGCTACGACAAGAGTAAGAGAGTTGATCATAGGTACACGGACGAGGTAGGGGAGGGGAGGGGGTCTAATACATTGGTTGGGTGTTTCGAGCAATCTTGTGTTAGGTTATGTCCTAAGCCTGACATGCTTAGGACGTGGCCTAGATAAATGTCCTAAGCAATGGGTGTTCGTTCATGGGAGGGACACCGATGGCGACTCTATGACATTATTTCACCTCGTAGTAGTGGTTAATTGTTGTGGCTACCTCTCCCCCAAGTTGTCCCATCCCGAGCAAGCCACCGAGGTTCATGTACACATAGACGCGATTATCAATGCTACTATATATACATAATACTTTTCTGTATTGTTAAATATTGACGACGCCGGTTTATATATATATATATATATACTAGTACTATATTGGTGCGAGATACTGCTATGTTGTAATGCAAGTGTATCTGCATCCTCGGTATTGGTGCGAGGGGGTAATTGGTTTCTTCACGGCTTAGGATGTCTAATGAAAGGCCATGAAAAGAGTAAGAGAGTTGATCATTGGTACACGGACGAGGTAGGGGAGGGGAGGGGGGTCTAATACATTGGTTGGGTGTTTCGAGCAATCTTGTGTTTGGTCATGTCCTAAGCCTGACATGCTTAGGACGTGGCCTAGATAAATGTCCTAAGCAGTGGGCGTTCGTTCATGGGAGGGACACCGATGGTGACTCTATGACATTATTTCACTCAGTATTAGTGGTTAATTGTTGTGGCTACCTCTCCCCCGAGTTGTCCCATCCCCAGCAAGCCACCGAGGTTAATGTACACATAGACGCGATTATCAATGCTACTATATATACATAATACTTTTCCATTTTATCAACTATTGACGACGCCGGTTTATATATATATATATGTATATATATATATATGTATATATATATATATATATATATATATATATACTAGTGCGATATTTGTGCGAGATACTGCTATGTTCTAATGCAAGTGTATCTACATCCTCGGTATTGGTGCGAGGGGGTAATTTATTTCTTCACGACTTAGGATGTCAAATAAAAGGCTAAGACAAGAGTAAGAGAGTTGATCATATTTACAAGGACGAGGTAGGGGAGGGGAGGGGGGTATAATACATTGGTTGGGTGTTTCGAGCAATCTTATGTTAGGTCATGTCCTAAGCCTGACATGCTTAGGACGTGGCCAAGATAAATGTCCTAAGTAATGGGCGTTCGTTCATGGGAGGGACACTGATGGCGACTCTATGACATTATTTCCCTCAGTAGTAGTGGTTAATTGTTGTGGCTACCTCTCCCCCAAGTTGTCCCATCCCGAGGAAGCCATTGAGGTTCATGTACACATTGAAGCAATTATCAATGCTACTATATATACATAATACTTTTCCATATTATCAAATAGTGACGACGCCGGTTTATATATATATATATATATATATATATATACTCTAGTGCGATATTGGTGCGAGGGGGTAATTTGTTTCTTCACGACTTATAATGTCAAATGAAAGGCTACGACAAGAGTAAGAGAGTTGATCATAGGTACACGGACGAGGTAGGGGAGGGGAGGGGGGTCTAATACATTGGTTGGGTGTTTCGAGCAATCTTGTGTTTGGTCATGTCCTAAGCCTGACATGCTTAGGACGTGGCCTAGATAAATGTCCTAAGCAGTGGGCGTTCGTTCATGGGAGGGACACCGATGGCGACTCTATGACATTATTTTACTCAGTATTAGTGGTTAATTGTTGTGGCTACCTCTCCCCCAAGTTGTCCCATCCCGAGCAAGCCACCGAGGTTAATGTACACATAGATGCGATTATCAATGCTACTATATATACATAATACTTTTCCGTATTATTAAATATTGACGACACCGGTTTATATATATATATATATATATACTAGTACTATATTGGTGCGAGATACTGCTATGTTGTAATGCAAGTGTATCTGCATCCTCGGTATTGGTGCGAGGGGGTAATTTATTCTTCACGGCTTAGGATGTCAATTGAAAGGCTACGACAAGAGTAAGAGAGTTGATCATAGGTACACGGACGAGGTAGGGGAAGGGAGGGGGGTCTAATACATTGGTTGGGTGTTTCGAGCAATCTTGTGTTAGGTTATGTCCTAAGCCTGACATGCTTAGGACGTGGCCTAGATAAATGTCCTAAGCAATGGGTGTTCGTTCATGGGAGGGACACCGATGGCGACTCTATGACATTATTTCACTCAGTAGTAGTGGTTAATTGTTGTGGCTACCTCTCCCCCAAGTTGTCCCATCCCGAGCAAGCCACCGAGGTTCATGTACACATAGACGCGATTATCAATGCTACTATATATACATAATACTTTTCTGTATTGTTAAATATTGACGACGCCGGTTTATATATATATATATATACTAGTACTATATTGGTGCGAGATACTGCTATGTTGTAATGCAAGTGTATCTGCATCCTCGGTATTGGTGCGAGGGGGTAATTGGTTTCTTCACGGCTTAGGATGTCTAATGAAAGGCCATGAAAAGAGTAAGAGAGTTGATCATTGGTACACGGACGAGGTAGGGGAGGGGAGGGGGGTCTAATACATTGGTTGGGTGTTTCGAGCAATCTTGTGTTTGGTCATGTCCTAAGCCTGACATGCTTAGGACGTGGCCTAGATAAATGTCCTAAGCAGTGGGCGTTCGTTCATGGGAGGGACACCGATGGTGACTCTATGACATTATTTCACTCAGTATTAGTGGTTAATTGTTGTGGCTACCTCTCCCCCGAGTTGTCCCATCCCCAGCAAGCCACCGAGGTTAATGTACACATAGACGCGATTATCAATGCTACTATATATACATAATACTTTTCCGTATTAATAAATATTGACGACGCCGGTTTATATATATATATATATATACTACTACTATATTGGTGCGAGATACTGATATGTTGTAATGCAAGTGTATCTGCATCCTCGGTATTGGTGCGAGGGGGTAATTTATTTCTTCACGGCTTTGGATGTCAATTGAAAGGCTACGACAAGAGTAAGAGAGTTGATCATAGGTACACGGACGAGGTAGGGGAAGGGAGGGGGGTCTAATACATTGGTTGGGTGTTTCGAGCAATCTTGTGTTAGGTTATGTCCTAAGCCTGACATGCTTAGGACGTGGCCTAGATAAATGTCCTAAGCAATGGGTGTTCGTTCATGGGAGGGACACCGATGGCGACTCTATGACATTATTTCACTCAATAGTAGTGGTTAATTGTTGTGGCTACCTCTCCCCCATGTTGTCCCATCCCGAGCAAGCCACCGAGGTTCATGTACACATAGACGCGATTATCAATGCTACTATATATACATAATACTTTTCCGTATTGTTAAATATTTACGACGCCGGTTTATATATATATATATATATATATATATATATATATATATATATATATATATAAAAAAAAAAAAAAAATTACTGGTACTATATTGGTGCGAGATACTGCTATGTTGTAATGCAAGTGTATCTGCATCCTCGGTATTGGTGCGAGGGGGTAATTTATTTCTTCACGGCTAAGGATGTCAAATGAAAGGCTACGACAAGAGTAAGAGAGTTGATCATAGGTACACGGACGAGGTAGGGGAAGGGAGGGGGGTCTAATACATTGGTTGGGTGTTTCGAGCAATCATGTGTTTGGTCATGTCCAAAGCCTGACATGCTTAGGACGTGGCCTAGATAAATGTCCTAAGCAATGGGCGATCGTTCATGGGAGGGACACTGATGGCGACTATATGACATTGTTTCACTCAGTAGTAGTGGTTAATTGTTGTGGCTACCTCTCCCCCAAGTTGTCCCATCCCGAGCAAGCCACCGAGGTTCATGTACACATAGAAGCTCTTATCAATGCTACTATATATATACATAATACTTTTTCATTTTATCAACTATTGACGACGCCGGTTTATATATATATATACTAGTACGATATTGGTGCGAGATACTGCTACATTCTAATGCAAGTGTATCTGCATCCTCGGTATTGGTGCGAATGGGTAATTGGTTTTCTTCACGGCTTAGGATGTCTAATGAAAGGCTACGACAAGAGTAAGAGAGTTGATCATAGGTACACGGACGAGGTAGGGGAGGGGGGGGGGCTAATACATTTGTGGGGTGTTTTGAGCATTCTTGTGTTTGGTCATGTCCTAAGCCTTACATGCTTAGGACGTGGCCTAGATCAATGTCCTAAGCAATGGGCGTTCGTTCATGGGAGGGACACCGATGGCGACTCTATGACATTATTTGACTCAGTAGTCGTGGTTAATTGTTGTGGCTACCTATCCCCGAAGTTTTCCTATGCCGAGCAAGCCACCGAGGTTCATGTACACATAGAAGCTCTTATCAAAGCTACTGTATATAGATAATACTTTTCCATTTTATCAACTATTGACGACGCCGGTTTATATGTATATATATATATATATATATATATACTTGTACTATATTGGTGCGAGATACTGCTATGTTCTAATGCATGTGTATCTGCATCCTCGGTATTGGTGCGATTGGGTAATTGGTTTCTTCACCGCTTAGGATGTCAAATGAAAGGCTACGACAAGAGTAAAAGAGTTGATCATAGGTACACGGACGAGGTAGGGGAGGGGAGGGGGGTCTAATACATTGGTTGGGTGTTTCGAGCATTATTGTGTGTTGGTCATGTCCTAAGCCTGACATGCTTAGGACGTGACCAAGATAAATGTCCTAAGTAATGGGCGTTCGTTCATGGGAGGGACACCGATGGCGACTCTATGACATTATTTCACTCAGTAGTAGTGGTTAATTGTTGTGGTTACCTCTCCCCCAAGTTGTCCCATACCGAGCAAGCCACCGAGGTTCATGTACACATAGAAGCTCTTATCAATGCTACTATATATACATTATACTTTTCCATTTTATCAACTATTGACGACGCCGGTTTATATATATATATACTAGTACGATGTTGGTGCGAGATACTGCTATGTTCTAATGCAAGCTTATCTGCATCCTCGGTATTGGTGTGATGGGGTAATTGGTTTTCTTCACGGCTTAGGATGTCTAATGAAAGACTACGACAAGAGTAAGAGAGTTGATCATAGGTACACGGACGATGTAGGGGAGGGGAGGGGGGTCTAATACATTGGTTGGGTGTTTCGAGCAATCTTGTGTTAGGTTATGTCCTAAGCCTGACATGCTTAGGACGTGGCCTAGATAAATGTCCTAAGCAATGGGTGTTCGTTCATGGGAGGGACACCGATGGCGACTCTATGACATTATTTCACTCAATAGTAGTGGTTAATTGTTGTGGCTACCTCTCCCCCATGTTGTCCCATCCCGAGCAAGCCACCGAGGTTCATGTACACATAGACGCGATTATCAATGCTACTATATATACATAATACTTTTCCGTATTGTTAAATATTTACGACGCCGGTTTATATATATATATATATATATATATATATATATTTACTAGTACTATATTGGTGCGAGATACTGCTATGTTGTAATGCAAGTGTATCTGCATCCTCGGTATTGGTGCGAGGGGGTAATTTATTTCTTCACGGCTTAGGATGTCAAATGAAAGGCTACGACAAGAGTAAGAGAGTTGATCATAGGTACACCGACGAGGTAGGGGAAGGGAGGGGGTCTAATACATTGGTTGGGTGTTTCGAGCAATCATGTGTTTGGTCATGTCCAAAGCCTGACATGCTTAGGACGTGGCCTAGATAAATGTCCTAAGCAATGGGCGATCGTTCATGGGAGGGACACTGATGGCGACTATATGACATTGTTTCACTCAGTAGTAGTGGTTAATTGCTGTGGCTACCTCTCCCCCAAGTTGTCCCATCCCGAGCAAGCCACCGAGGTTCATGTACACATAGAAGCTCTTATCAATGCTACTATATATATACATAATACTTTTTCATTTTATCAACTATTGACGACGCCGGTTTATATATATATATACTAGTACGATATTGGTGCGAGATATCGTTGCTACATTCTAATGCAAGTGTATCTGCATCCTCGGTATTGGTGCGAATGGGTAATTGGTTTTCTTCACGGCTTAGGATGTCTAATGAAAGGCTACGACAAGAGTAAGAGAGTTGATCATAGGTACACGGACGAGGTAGGGGAGGGGAGGGGGGCTAATACATTTGTGGGGTGTTTTGAGCATTCTTGTGTTTGGTCATGTCCTAAGCCTTACATGCTTAGGACGTGGCCTAGATCAATGTCCTAAGCAATGGGCGTTCGTTCATGGGAGGGACACCGATGGCGACTCTATGACATTATTTGACTCAGTAGTCGTGGTTAATTGTTGTGGCTACCTATCCCCGAAGTTTTCCTATGCCGAGCAAGCCACCGAGGTTCATGTACACATAGAAGCTCTTATCAAAGCTACTGTATATAGATAATACTTTTCCATTTTATCAACTATTGACGACGCCGGTTTATATATATATATATATATATATACTTGTACTATATTGGTGCGAGATACTTGCTATGTTCTAATGCATGTGTATCTCGCATCCTCGGTATTGGTGCGATTGGGTAATTGGTTTCTTCACCGCTTAGGATGTCAAATGAAAGGCTACGACAAGAGTAAAAGAGTTGATCGTAGGTACACGGACGAGGTAGGGGAGGGAGGGGGTCTAATACATTGGTTGGGTGTTTCGAGCATTATTGTGTGTTGGTCATGTCCTAAGCCTGACATGCATTGGACGTGACCAAGATAAATGTCCTAAGTAATGGGCGTTCGTTCATGGGAGGGACACCGATGGCGACTCTATGACATTATTTCACTCAGTAGTAGTGGTTAATTGTTGTGGTTACCTCTCCCCCAAGTTGTCCCATCCCGAGCAAGCCACCGAGGTTCATGTACACATAGAAGCTCTTATCAATGCTACTATATATACATTATACTTTTCCATTTTTTCAACTATTGACGACGCCGGTTTATATATATATATACTAGTACGATATTGGTGCGAGATACTTGCTATGTTCTAATGCAAGCTTATCTCGCATCCCTCGGTATTGGTGCGATGGGGTAATTGGTTTTCTTCACGGCTTAGGATGTCTAATGAAAGACTACGACAAGAGTAAGAGAGTTGATCATAGGTACACGGACGTTGTAGGGGAGGGGAGGGGGGTCTAATACATTGGTTGGGTGTTTCGAGCAATCTTGTGATTGGGTCATGTCCTAAGCCCGACATGCTTAGGACGTGGCCTAGATAAATGTCCTAAGCAATGGGCGTTCGTTCATGGGACGGACACCGATGGCGACTCTATAACATTATTTCACTCAGTAGTAGTGGTTAATTGTTGTGGCTACCTCTCCCCCAAGTTGTCCCATCCCGAGCAAGCCACCGAGGTTCATGTACACATAGAAGCTCTTATCAATGCTACTATATATAGATAATACTTTTCCATTTTATCAACTATTGACGACGCCGGTTATATATATATATATATATATATATATATATAAACTAGTACTATATTGGTGCGAGATACCTACTATGTTCTAATGCAAGTGTATCTGCATCCCCGTGTATTGGTGCGATAGGGTAATTGGTTTTCTTCACGGCTTAGGATGTCTAATGAAAGGCTACGACAAGAGTAAGAGAGTTGATCATAGGTACACGGACGAGGTAGGGGGAGGGGGGGGGGTCTAATACATTGGTTGGGTGTTTCGAGCAATCTTGTGATTGGTCATGTCCTAAGCCTGACATGCTTAGGACGTGGCCTAGATAAATGTCCTAAGCAATGGGCGTTCGTTCATGGGAGGGACACCGATGGCGACTCTATGACATTATTTGACTAAGTAGTAGTGGTTAATTATTGTGGCTACCTCTCCCCCAAGTTGTCCCATGCCGAGCAAGCCACCGAGGTTCATGTACACATAGAAACTCTTATCAATGCTACTATATATAGATAATACTTTTCCATTTTATCAACTATTGACGACGCCGGATTATATATATATATATATATTTACAAGTACTATACTGGTGCGAGATACTGCTATGTTCTAATGTATGTATATCTGCATCCTCGGTATTGGTGCGATGGGGTAATTGGTTTCTTCACGGCTTAGGATGTCAAATGAAAGGCTACGACAAGAGTAAAAGAGTTGATCATAGGTACACGGACGAGGTAGGGGAGGGGAGGGGGTCTAATACATTGGTTGGGTGTTTCGAGTATTCTTGTGTTTGGTCATGTCCTAAGCCTGACATGCTTAGGACGTGGCCTAGATAAATGTCCTAAGTAAAGGGCGTTCGTTCACGGGAGGGACACCGATGGCGACTCTATGACATTATTTCACTCAGTAGTGGTGGTTAATTGTTGTGGTTACCTCTCCCGCATGTTGTCCCATCCCGAGCAAGCCACCGAGGTTCATGTACACATTGAAGCTCTTATCAATGCTACTATATATACATAATACTTTTCCATTTTATCAACTATTGACGACATATTTATATATATATATATGTATATATATATATATGTATATATATATATATATACTAGTGCGATATTTGTGCGAGATACTGCTATGTTCTAATGCAAGTGTATCTGCATCCCCGGTATTGGTGCGAGGGGGTAATTTGTTTCTTCACGGCTTAGGATGTCAAATGAAAGGCTGCGACAAGAGTAAAAGAGTTGATCATAGGTACACGGACGTGGTAGGGGAGGCGAGGGGGGTCTAATACATTGGTTGGGTGTTTCGAGCATTCCTGTGTTTGGTCATGTCCTAAGCCTGACATGCTTAGGACGTGGCCTAGATAAATGTCCTATGTAATGGGCGTTCGTTCATGGGAGGGACACCGATGGCGACTCTATGACATTATTTCACTCAGTAGTAGTGGTTAATTGTTGTGGTTACCTCTCCCCCAAGTTGTCCCATCCCGAGCAAGCCACCGAGGTTCATGTACACATAGAAGCTCTTATCAATGCTACTATATATACATTATACTTTTCCATTTTTTCAACTATTGACGACGCCGGTTTATATATATATATACTAGTACGATATTGGTGCGAGATACTGCTATGTTCTAATGCAAGCTTATCTGCATCCTCGGTATTGGTGCGATGGGGTAATTGGTTTTCTTCACGGCTTAGGATGTCTAATGAAAGACTACGACAAGAGTAAGAGAGTTGATCATAGGTACACGGACGATGTAGGGGAGGGGAGGGGGGTCTAATACATTGGTTGGGTGTTTCGAGCAATCTTGTGATTGGTCATGTCCTAAGCCTGACATGCTTAGGACGTGGCCTAGATAAATGTCCTAAGCAATGGGCGTTCGTTCATGGGACGGACACCGATGGCGACTCTATAACATTATTTCACTCA
Organism: Beta corolliflora; assembly: GCA_947648045.1. Taxonomy (NCBI): domain Eukaryota; kingdom Viridiplantae; phylum Streptophyta; class Magnoliopsida; order Caryophyllales; family Amaranthaceae; genus Beta; species Beta corolliflora. The sequence continues at coordinate 243,301 of CANSZD010002795.1, read as the reverse complement.
GTAGTAGTGGTTAATTGTTGTGGCTACCTCTCCCCCAAGTTGTCCCATCCCGAGCAAGCCACCGAGGTTCATGTACACATAGAAGCTCTTATCAATGCTACTATATATAGATAATACTTTTCCATTTTATCAACTATTGACGACGCCGGTTTATATATATATATATATATATATATATATATATATATATATATATATATATATATATATATATATATATATATATATATATATATATATATATAAACTAGTACTATATTGGTGCGAGATACTGCTATGTTCTAATGCAAGTGTATCTGCATCCTCGGTATTGGTGCGATAGGGTAATTGGTTTTCTTCACGGCTTAGGATGTCTAATGAAAGGCTACGACAAGAGTAAGAGAGTTGATCATAGGTACACGGACGAGGTAGGGGAGGGGAGGGGGGTCTAATACATTGGTTGGGTGTTTCGAGCAATCTTGTGATTGGTCATGTCCTAAGCCTGACATGCTTAGGACGTGGCCTAGATAAATGTCCTAAGCAATGGGCGTTCGTTCATGGGAGGGACACCGATGGCGACTCTATGACATTATTTGACTAAGTAGTAGTGGTTAATTATTGTGGCTACCTCTCCCCCAAGTTGTCCCATGCCGAGCAAGCCACCGAGGTTCATGTACACATAGAAGCTCTTATCAATGCTACTATATATAGATAATACTTTTCCATTTTATCAACTATTGACGACGCCGGATTATATATATATATATATATATATATATATATATATATATACAAGTACTATACTGGTGCGAGATACTGCTATGTTCTAATGTATGTATATCTGCATCCTCGGTATTGGTGCGATGGGGTAATTGGTTTCTTCACGGCTTAGGATGTCAAATGAAAGGCTACGACAAGAGTAAAAGAGTTGATCATAGGTACACGGACGAGGTAGGGGAGGGGAGGGGGGTCTAATACATTGGTTGGGTGTTTCGAGTATTCTTGTGTTTGGTCATGTCCTAAGCCTGACATGCTTAGGACGTGGCCTAGATAAATGTCCTAAGTAAAGGGCGTTCGTTCACGGGAGGGACACCGATGGCGACTCTATGACATTATTTCACTCAGTAGTGGTGGTTAATTGTTGTGGTTACCTCTCCCGCATGTTGTCCCATCCCGAGCAAGCCACCGAGGTTCATGTACACATTGAAGCTCTTATCAATGCTACTATATATACATAATACTTTTCCATTTTATCAACTATTGACGACGCCGGTTTATATATATATATATGTATATATATATATATGTATATATATATATATATATATATATATATATATATATACTAGTGCGATATTTGTGCGAGATACTGCTATGTTCTAATGCAAGTGTATCTGCATCCCCGGTATTGGTGCGAGGGGGTAATTTGTTTCTTCACGGCTTAGGATGTCAAATGAAAGGCTGCGACAAGAGTAAAAGAGTTGATCATAGGTACACGGACGTGGTAGGGGAGGCGAGGGGGGTCTAATACATTGGTTGGGTGTTTTGAGCATTCCTGTGTTTGGTCATGTCCTAAGCCTGACATGCTTAGGACGTGGCCTAGATAAATGTCCTATGTAATGGGCGTTCGTTCATGGGAGGGACACCGATGGCGACTCTATGACATTATTTCACTCAGTAGTAGTGGTTAATTGTTGTGGTTACCTCTCCCCCAAGTTGTCCCATCCCGAGCAAGCCACCGAGGTTCATGTACACATAGAAGCTCTTATCAATGCTACTATATATACATTATACTTTTCCATTTTATCAACTATTGACTACGCCGGTTTATATAAATATATACTAGTACGATATTGGTGCGAGATACTGCTATGTTCTAATGCAAGTTTATCTGCATCCTCGGTATTGGTGCGATGGGGTAATTGGTTTTCTTCACGGCTTAGGATGTCTAATGAAAGACTAGGACAAGAGTAAGAGAGTTGATCATAGGTACACGGACGATGTAGGGGAGGGGAGGGGGGTCTAATACATTGGTTGGGTGTTTCGAGCAATCTTGTGATTGGTAATGTCCTAAGCCTGACATGCTTAGGACGTGGCCTAGATAAATGTCCAAAGCAATGGGCGTTCGTTCATGGGACGGACACCGATGGCGACTCTATAACATTATTTCACTCAGTAGTAGTGGTTAATTGTTGTGGCTACCTCTCCCCCAAGTTGTCCCATCCCGAGCAAGCCACCGAGGTTCATGTACACATAGAAGCTCTTATCAATGCTACTATATATAGATAATACTTTTCCATTTTATCAACTATTGACGTCGCCGGTTTATATATATATATATACTAGTGCGATATTTGTGCGAGATACTGCTATGTTCTAATGTAAGTGTATCTGCATCCCCGGTATTGGTGCGAGGGGGTAATTTGTTTCTTCACGGCTTAGGATGTCAAATGAAAGGCTACGACAAGAGTAAAAGAGTTGATCATAGGTACACGGACGTGGTAGGGGAGGCGAGGGGTGTCTAATACATTGGTTGGGTGTTTTGAGCATTCTTGTGTTTGGTCATGTCCTAAGCCTGACATGCTTAGGACGTGGCCTAGATAAATGTCCTAAGTAATGGGCGTTCGTTCATGGGAGGGACACCGATGGCGACTCTATGACATTATTTCACTCAGTAGTAGTGGTTAATTGTTGTGGCTACGTCTCCCCCAAGTTGTCCCATCCCGAGCAAGCCACCGAGGTTCATGTACACATAGAAGCTCTTATCAATGCTAATATATATAGATAATACTTTTCCATTTTATCAACTATTGACGACGCCGGTTTATATATATATATATATATATATATATATATATATACATATATATATACTAGTACGATATTGGTGCGAGATACAACAATGTTCTAATGTATGTGTATCTGCATCCCCGGTATTGGTGCGAGGGGGTAATTTGTTTCTTCACGGCTTAGGATGGCAAATGAAAGGCTACGACAAGAGTAAAAGAGTTGATCATAGGTACACGGACGTGGTAGGGGAGGCGAGGGGGGTCTAATACATTGGTTGGGTGTTTTGAGCATTCCTGTGTTTGGTCATGTCCTAAGCCTGACATGCTTAGGACGTGGCCTAGATAAATGTCCTAAGTAATGGGCGTTCGTTCATGGGAGGGACACCGATGGCGACTCTATGACATTATTTCACTCAGTAGTAGTGGTTAATTGTTGTGGTTACCTCTCCCCCAAGTTGTCCCATCTCGAGCAAGCCACCGAGGTTCATGTACACATAGAAGCTCTTATCAATGCTACTATATATAAATTATACTTTTCCATTTTATCAACTATTGACGACACCGGTTTATATATATATATACTAGTACGATATTGGTGCGAGATACTGCTATGTTCTAATGCAAGTTTATCTGCATCCTCGGTATTGGTGCGATGGGGTAATTAGTTTTCTTCACGGCTTAGGATGTCTAATGAAAGACTACGACAAGAGTAAGAGAGTTGATCATAGGTACACGGACGATGTAGGGGAGGGGAGGGGGGTCTAATACATTGGTTGGGTGTTTCGAGCAATCTTGTGATTGGTCATGTCCTAAGCCTGACATGCTTAGGACGTGGCCTAGATAAATGTCCTAAGTAATGGGCGTTCGTTCATGGGAGGGACACCGATGGCGACTCTATGACATTATTTCACTCAGTAGTAGTGGTTAATTGTTGTGGCTACGTCTCCCCCAAGTTGTCCCATCCCGAGCAAGCCACCGAGGTTCATGTACACATAGAAGCTCTTATCAATGCTACTATATATACATAATACTTTTCCATTTTATCAACTATTGACGACGCCGGTTTATATATATATATATTTATATATATATACTAGTGCGATATTTGTGCGAGATACTGCTATGTTCTAATGCAAGTGTATCCGCATCCCCTGTATTGGTGCGAGGGGTAATTTGTTTCTTCACGGCTTAGGATGTCAAATGAAAGGCTACGACAACGAAGAAAAGAGTTGATCATAGGTACACCGACGTGGTAGGGGAGGCGAGGGGGATCTAATACATTGGTTGGGTGTTTTGAAGCATTCTTGTGTTTGGGTCATGTCCTAAGCTCGACATGCTTAGGACGTGGCCTAGATAAATGTCCTAAGTAATGGGCGTTCGTTCATGGGAGGGACACCGATGGCGACTCTATGACATTATTTCACTCAGTAGTAGTGGTTAATTGTTGTGGCTACGTCTCCCCCAAGTTGTCCCATCCCGAGCAAGCCACCGAGGTTCATGTACACATAGAAGCTCTTATCAATGCTAATATATATAGATAATACTTTTTCATTTTATCAACTATTGACGACGCCGGTTTATATATATATATACTAATACGATATTGGTGCGAGATACAACAATGTTCTAATGCAAGTGTATATGCATCCTCGGTATTGGTGCGATGGGGTAATTGGTTTTCTTCACGGCTTAGGATGTCTAATGAAAGGATACGACAAGATTAAGAGAGTTGATCATAGGTACACGGACGATGTAGGGGAGGGGAGAGGGGTCTAATACATTGGTTGGGTGTTTCGAGCATTCTTGTGTTTGGTCATGTCTTAAGCCTGACATGCTTAGGACGTGGCCTAGATAAATGTCCTAAGCAATGGGCGTTCGTTCATGGGAGGGACACCGATGGCGACTCTATGACATTATTTCACTCAGTAGTGGTGGTTAATTATTGTGGTTACCTCTCCCGCATGTTGTCCCATCCCGAGCAAGCCACCGAGGTTCATGTACACATAGAAGCTCTTATCAATGCTACTATATATACATAATACTTTTCCATTTTATCAACTATTGACGACGCCGGTTTATATATATATATATTTATATATATATACTAGTGCGATATTTGTGCGAGATACTGCTATGTTCTAATGCAAGTGTATCTGCATCCCCGGTATTGGTGCGAGGGGGTAATTTGTTTCTTCACGGCTTAGGATGTCAAATGAAAGGCTACGACAAGAGTAAAAGAGTTGATCATAGGTACACGGACGAGGTAGGGGAGGGGAGGGGGGGTCCAATACATTGGTTGGGTGATTCGAGTATTCTTGTGTTTGGTCATGTCCTAAGCCTGACATGCTTAGGACGTGGCCTAGATAAATGTCCTAAGTAATGGGCGTTCGTTCATGGGAGGGACACCGATGGCGACTCTATGACATTATTTCACTCAGTAGTGGTGGTTAATTGTTGTGGTTACCTCTCCCGCATGTTGTCCCATCCCGAGCAAGCCACCGAGGTTCATGTACACATAGAAGCTCTTATCAATGCTACTATATATACATTATACTTTTCCATTTTATCAACTATTGACTACGCCGGTTTATATAAATATATACTAGTACGATATTGGTGCGAGATACTGCTATGTTCTAATGCAAGTTTATCTGCATCCTCGGTATTGGTGCGATGGGGTAATTGGTTTTCTTCACGGCTTAGGATGTCTAATGAAAGACTACGACAAGAGTAAGAGAGTTGATCATAGGTACACGGACGAGGTAGGGGAGGGGAGGGGGGTCTAATACATTGGTTGGGTGTTTCGAGCAATCTTGTGATTGGTCATGTCCTAAGCCTGACATGCTTAGGACGTGGCCTAGATAAATGTCCTAAGTAATGGGCGTTCGTTCATGGGAGGGACACCGATGGCGACTCTATGACATTATTTCACTCAGTAGTAGTGGTTAATTGTTGTGGCTACGTCTCCCCCAAGTTGTCCCATCCCGAGCAAGCCACCGAGGTTCATGTACACATAGAAGCTCTTATCAATGCTAATATATATAGATAATACTTTTCCATTTTATCAACTATTGACGACGCCGGTTTATATATATATATATTTATATATATATACTAGTGCGATATTTGTGCGAGATACTGCTATGTTCTAATGCAAGTGTATCTGCATCCCCGGTATTGGTGCGAGGGGGTAATTTGTTTCTTCACGGCTTAGGATGTCAAATGAAAGGCTACGACAAGAGTAAAAGAGTTGATCATAGGTACACGGACGTGGTAGGGGAGGCGAGGGGGGTCTAATACATTGGTTGGGTGTTTTGAGCATTCCTGTGTTTGGTCATGTCCTAAGCCTGACATTCTTAGGACGTGGCCTAGATAAATGTCCTAAGTAATGGGCGTTCGTTCATGGGAGGGACACCGATGGCGACTCTATGACATTATTTCACTCAGTAGTAGTGGTTAATTGTTGTGGTTACCTCTCCCCCAAGTTGTTCCATCTCGAGCAAGGCACCGAGGTTCATGTACACATAGAAGCTCTTATCAATGCTACTATATATAAATTATACTTTTCCATTTTATCAACTATTGACGACACCAGTTTATATATATATATACTAGTACGATATTGGTGCGAGATACTGCTATGTTCTAATGCAAGTTTATCTGCATCCTCGGTATTGGTGCGATGGGGTAATTGGTTTTCTTCACGGCTTAGGATGTCTAATGAAAGACTACGACAAGAGTAAGAGAGTTGATCATAGGTACACGGACGATGTAGGGGAGGGGAGGGGGGTCTAATACATTGGTTGGGTGTTTCGAGCAATCTTGTGATTGGTCATGTCCTAAGCCTGACATGCTTAGGACGTGGCCTAGATAAATGTCCTAAGCAATGGGCGTTCGTTCATGGGAGGGACACCGATGGCGACTCTATGACATTATTTGACTCAGTAGTAGTGGTTAATTATTGTGGCTACCTCTCCCCCAAGTTGTCCCATGCCGAGCAAGCCACCGAGGTTCACGTACACATAGAAGCTCTTATCAATGCTACTATGTATACATAATACTTTTCCATTTTATCAACTATTGACGACGCCGGTTTATATATATATATATATATATATACAAGTACTATATTGGTGCGAGATACTGCTATGTTCTAATGTATGTGTATCTGCATCCTCGGTATTGGTGCGATGGGGTAATTGGTTTCTTCACGGCTTAGGATGTCAAATGAAAGGCTACGACAAGAGTAAAAGAGTTGATCATAGGTACACGGACGAGGTAGGGGTGGGGAGGGGGGTCTAATACATTGGTTGGGTGTTTCGAGTATTCTTGTGATTGGTCATGTCCTTAGCCTGACATGCTTAGGACGTGGCCTAGATAAATGTCCTAAGTAATGGGCGTTCGTTCAAGGGAGGGACACCGATGGCGACTCTATGACATTATTTCACTCAGTAGTGGTGGTTAATTATTGTGGTTACCTCTCCCGCATGTTGTCCCATCCCGAGCAAGCCACCGAGGTTCATGTACACATAGAAGCTCTTATCAATGCTACTATATATACATAATACTTTTCCATTTTATCAACTATTGACGACGCCGGTTTATATATATATATATATATTTATATATATATACTAGTGCGATATTTGTGCGAGATACTGCTATGTTCTAATGCAAGTGTATCTGCATCCCCGGTATTGGTGCGAGGGGGTATTTTGTTTCTTCACGGCTTAGGATGTCAAATGAAAGGCTACGACAACAGTAAAAGAGTTGATCATAGGTACACTGACGTGGTAGGGGAGGCGAGGGGGATCTAATACATTGGTTGGGTGTTTTGAGCATTCTTGTGTTTGGTCATGTCCTAAGCCTGACATGCTTAGGACGTGGCCTAGATAAATGTCCTAAGTAATGGGCGTTCGTTCATGGGAGGGACACCGATGGCGACTCTATGACATTATTTCACTCAGTAGTAGTGGTTAATTGTTGTGGCTACGTCTCCCCCAAGTTGTCCCATCCCGAGCAAGCCACCGAGGTTCATGTACACATAGAAGCTCTTATCAATGCTAATATATATAGATAATACTTTTTCATTTTATCAACTATTGACGACGCCGGTTTATATATATATATACTAATACGATATTGGTGCGAGATACAACAATGTCCTAATGCAAGTGTAGATGCATCCTCGGTATTGGTGCGATGGGGTAATTGGTTTTCTTCACGGCTTAGGATGTCTAATGAAAGGATACGACAAGATTAAGAGAGTTGATCATAGGTACACGGACGATGTAGGGGAGGGGAGAGGGGTCTAATACATTGGTTGGGTGTTTCGAGCATTCTTGTGTTTGGTCATGTCTTAAGCCTAACATGCTTAGGACGTGGCCTTGATAAATGTCCTAAGTAATGGGCGTTCGTTCATGGGAGGGACACCGATGGCGACTCTATGACATTATTTCACTCAGTAGTAGTGGTTAATTGTTGTGGTTACCTCTCCCCCAAGTTGTCCCATCTCGAGCAAGCCACCGAGTTTCATGTACACATAGAAGCTCTTATCAATGCTACTATATATAAATTATACTTTTCCATTTTATCAACTATTGACGACACCGGTTTATATATATATATACTAGTACGATATTGGTGCGAGATACTGCTATGTTCTAATGCAAGTTTATCTGCATCCTCGGTATTGGTGCGATGGGGTAATTGGTTTTCTTCACGGCTTAGGATGTCTAATGAAAGAATACGACAATAGTAAGAGAGTTGATCATAGGTACACGGACGATGTAGGGGAGGGGAGGGGGGTCTAATACATTGGTTGGGTGTTTCGAGCAATCTTGTGATTGGTCATGTCCTAAGTCTGACATGCTTAGGACGTGGCCTAGATAAATGTCCCAAGCAATGGGCGTTCGTTCATGGGAGGGACACCGATGGCGACTCTATGACATTATTTGACTCAGTAGTAGTGGTTAATTATTGTGGCTACCTCTCCCCCAAGTTGTCCCATGCCGAGCAAGCCACCGAGGTTCATGTACACATAGAAGCTCTTATCAATGCTACTATATATAGATAATTCATTTCCATTTTATCAACTATTGACGACGCCGGTTTATATATATATATATATATATATATATATATATATATATATATATATATATATATATATATATATATATATACAAGTACTATATTGGTGCGAGATACTGCTATGTTCTAATGTATGTGTATCTGCATCCTCGGTATTGGTGCGATGGGGTAATTGGTTTCTTCACGGCTTAGGATGTCAAATGAAAGGCTACGACAAGAGTAAAAGAGTTGATCATAGATACACGGACGAGGTAGGGGAGGGGAGGGGGGTCCAATACATTGGTTGGGTGATTCGAGTATTCTTGTGTTTGGTCATGTCCTAAGCCTGACATGCTTAGGACGTGGCCTAGATAAATGTCCTAAGTAATGGGCGTTCGTTCATGGGAGGGACACCGATGGCGACTCTATGACATTATTTCACTCAGTAGTGGTGGTCAATTGTTGTGGTTACCTCTCCCCCATGTTGTCCCATCCCGAGCAAGCCACCGAGGTTCATGTACACATAGAAGCTCTTATCAATGCTACTATATATACATAATACTTTTCCATTTTATCAACTATTGACGACGCCGGTTTATATATATATATATATTTATATATATATACTAGTGCGATATTTGTGCGAGATACTGCTATGTTCTAATGCAAGTGTATCTGCATCCCCGGTATTGGTGCGAGGGGGTAATTTGTTTTTTCACGGCTTAGGATGTCAAATGAAAGGCTACGACAACAGTAAAAGAGTTGATCATAGGTACACTGACGTGGTAGGGGAGGCGAGGGGGATCTAATACATTGGTTGGGTGTTTTGAGCATTCTTGTGTTTGGTCATGTCCTAAGCCTGACATGCTTAGGACGTGGCCTAGATAAATGTCCTAAGTAATGGGCGTTCGTTCATGGGAGGGACACCGATGGCGACTCTATGACATTATTTCACTCAGTAGTAGTGGTTAATTGTTGTGGCTACGTCTCCCCCAAGTTGTCCCATCCCGAGCAAGCCACCGAGGTTCATGTACACATAGAAGCTCTTATCAATGCTAATATATATAGATAATACTTTTCCATTTTATCAACTATTGACGACGCCGGTTTATATATATATATTTATATATATATATATATATATATATATATATATATATACTAATACGATATTGGTGCGAGATACAAAAATGTTGTAATGCAAGTGTATATGCATCCTCGGTATTGGTGCGATGGGGTAATTGGTTTTCTTCACGGCTTAGGATGTCTAATGAAAGGATACGACAAGATTAAGAGAGTTGATCATAGGTACACGGACGATGTAGGGGAGGGGAGAGGGGTCTAATACATTGGTTGGGTGTTTCGAGCATTCTTGTGTTTGGTCATGTCTTAAGCCTGACATGCTTAGGACGTGGCCTAGATAAATGTCCTAAGTAATGGGCGTTCGTTCATGGGAGGGACACCGATGGCGACTCTATGACATTATTTCACTCAGTAGTAGTGGTTAATTGTTGTGGTTACCTCTCCCCCAAGTTGTCCCATCTCGAGCAAGGCACCGAGTTTCATGTACACATAGAAGCTCTTATCAATGCTACTATATGTAAATTATACTTTTCCATTTTATCAACTATTGACGACACCGGTTTATATATATATATACTAGTACGATATTGGTGCGAGATACTGCTATGTTCTAATGCAAGTTTATCTGCATCCTCGGTATTGGTGCGATGGGGTAATTGGTTTTCTTCACGGCTTAGGATGTCTAATGAAAGAATACGACAATAGTAAGAGAGTTGATCATAGGTACACGGACGATGTAGGGGAGGGGAGGGGGTCTAATACATTGGTTGGGTGTTTCGAGCAATCTTGTGATTGGGTCATGTCCTAAGTCCGACATGCTTAGGACGTGGCCTAGATAAATGTCCTAAGCAATGGGCGTTCGTTCATGGGAGGGACACCGATGGCGACTCTATGACATTATTTGACTCAGTAGTAGTGGTTAATTATTGTGGCTACCTCTCCCCCAAGTTGTCCCATGCCGAGCAAGCCACCGAGGTTCATGTACACATAGAAGCTCTTATCAATGCTACTATATATAGATAATACTTTTCCATTTTATCAACTATTGACGACGCCGGTTTATATATATATATATATATATATATATATATATATATATACAAGTACTATATTGGTGCGAGATACTGCTATGTTCTAATGTATGTGTATCTGCATCCTCGGTATTGGTGCGATGGGGTAATTGGTTTCTTCACGGCTTAGGATGTCAAATGAAAGGCTACGACAAGAGTAAAAGAGTTTATCATAGGTACACCGGACGAGGTAGGGGAGGGGAGGGGGTCTAATACATTGGTTGGGTGTTTCGAGTATTCTTGTGTTTGGTCATGTCCTAAGCTTGACATGCTTAGGGACGTGGCCTAGATAAATGTCCTAAGTAATGGGCGTTCGTTCACGGGAGGGACACCGATGGCGACTCTATGACATTATTTCACTCAGTAGTGGTGGTTAATTGTTGTGGTTACCTCTCCCGCATGTTGTCCCATCCCGAGCAAGCCACCGAGGTTCATGTACACATAGAAGCTCTTATAAATGCTACTATATATACATAATACTTTTCCATTTTATCAACTATTGACGACGCCGGTTTATATATATATATATATATATATATATATATATATATATATATATATATATATATATATATATATATATATATATATATATATATATTAGTGCGATATTTGTGCGAGATACTGCTATGTTCTAATGCAAGTGTATCTGCATCCCCGGTATTGGTGCGAGGGGGTAATTTGTTTCTTCACGGCTTAGGATGTCAAATGAAAGGCTGCGACAAGAGTAAAAGAGTTGATCATAGGTACACGGACGTGGTAGGGAGGCGAGGGGGGTCTAATACATTGGTTGGGTGTTTTGAGCATTCCTGTGTTTGGTCATGTCCTAAGCCTGACATGCTTAGGACGTGGCCTAGATAAATGTCCTAAGTAATGGGCGTTCGATCATGGGAGGGACACCGATGGCGACTCTATGACATTATTTCACTCAGTAGTAGTGGTTAATTGTTGTGGTTACCTCTCCCCCAAGTTGTCCCATCCCGAGCAAGCCACCGAGGTTCATGTACAGATAGAAGCTCTTATCAATGCTACTATATATACATTATACTTTTCCATTTTATCAACTATTGACGACGCCGGTTTATATAAATATATACAAGTACGATATTGGTGCGAGATACTGCTATGTTCTAATGCAAGTTTATCTGCATCCTCGGTATTGGTGCGATGGGGTAATTGGTTTTCTTCACGGCTTAGGATGTCTAATGAAAGACTACGACAAAAGTAAGAGAGTTGATCATAGGTACACGGACGATGTAGGGGAGGGGAGGGGGGTCTAATACATTGGTTGGGTGTTTCGAGCAATCTTATGATTGGTCATGTCCTAAGCCTGACATGCTTAGGACGTGGCCTAGATAAATGTCCTAAGTAATGGGCGTTCGATCATGGGAGGGACACCGATGGCGACTCTATGACATTATTTCACTCAGTAGTAGTGGTTAATTGTTGTGGTTACCTCTCCCCCAAGTTGTCCCATCCCGAGCAAGCCACCGAGGTTCATGTACACATAGAAGCTCTTATCAATGCTACTATATATAGATAATACTTTTCCATTTTATTAACTTTTGACGACGCTGGTTTATATAAATATATACTAGTACGATATTGGTGCGAGATACTGCTATGTTCTAATGCAAGTTTATCTGCATCCTCGGTATTGGTGCGATGGGGTAATTGGTTTTCTTCACGGCTTAGGATGTCTAATGAAAGACTACGACAAAAGTAAGAGTTGATCATAGGTACACGGACGATGTAGGGGAGGGGAGGGGGGTCTAATACATTGGTTGGGTGTTTCGAGCAATCTTATGATTGGTCATGTCCTAAGCCTGACATGCTTAGGACGTGGCCTAGATAAATGTCCTAAGCAATGGGCGTTCGTTCATGGGACGGACATCGATGGCGACTCTATAACATTATTTCACTCAAGAGTAGTGGTTAATTGTTGTGGCTACCTCTCCCCCAAGTTGTCCCATCCCGAGCAAGCCACCGAGGTTCATGTACACATAGAAGCTCTTATCAATGCTACTATATATAGATAATACTTTTCCATTTTATCAACTATTGACGACGCCGGTTTATATATATATATATGTATATATATATATATATATATATATATATATATATATATATGATATATATATATATGTATATATATATATATATAAATATATACTAGTACATATATTGGTGCGAAGATACGCTATGTTCTAATGCAAGTTTATCCGCATCCCCAGTATTGGTGCGATAGGGTAATTGGTTTTCTTCACGGCTTAGGATGTCTAATGAAAGACTACGACAAAAGTAAGAGAGTTGATCATAGGTACACGGACGAGGTAGGGGAGGGGAGGGGGGGTCTAATACATTGGTTGGGTGTTTCGAGCAATCTTGTGATTGGTCATGTCCTAAGCTCGACATGCTTAGGACGTGGCCTAGATAAATGTCCTAAGCAATGGGCGTTCGTTCATGGGAGGGACATCGATGGCGACTCTATGACATTATTTCACTCGGTAGTAGTGGTTAATTGTTGTGGGCTACCTCTCCCCCAAGTTGTCCCATCCCGAGCAAGCCACCGAGGTTCATGTACACATAGAAGCTCTTATCAATGCTACTATATATAGATAATACTTTTCCATTTTATCAACTATTGACGACGCCGGTTTATATATATATATATATATATTTATATATATATATATATATATATATATATATATATATATATATATATACTAGTACTATATTGGTGCGAGATACTGCTATGTTCTAATGTATGTGTATCAGCATCCTAGGTATTGGTGCGATGGGGTAATTGGTTTCTTCACGGCTTAGGATGTCAAATGAAAGGCTACGACAAGAGTAAAAGAGTTGATCATAGGTACACGGACGAGGTAGGGGAGGGGAGGGGGGTCCAATACATTGGTTGGGTGATTCGAGTATTCTTGTGTTTGGTCATGTCCTAAGCCTGACATGCTTAGGACGTGGCCTAGATAAATGTCCTAAGTAATGGGCGTTCGTTCATGGGAGGGACACCGATGGCGACTCTATGACATTATTTCACTCAGTAGTAGTGGTTAATTGTTGTGGCTACGTCTCCCCCAAGTTGTCCCATCCCGAGCAAGCCACCGAGGTTCATGTACACATAGAAGCTCTTATCAATGCTAATATATATAGATAATACTTTTCCATTTTATCAACTATTGACGACGATGGTTATATATATATATATATATATATATATATATATATACTAGTACGATATTGGTGCGAGATACAACAATGTTCTAATGCAAGTGTATATGCATCCTCGGTATTGGTGCGATGGGGTAATTGGTTTTCTTCATGGCTTAGGATGTCTAATGAAAGGATACGACAAGATTAAGAGAGTTGATCATAGGTACACGGACGATGTAGGGGAGGGGAGAGGGGTCTAATACATTGGTTGGGTGTTTCGAGCATTCTTATGTTTGGTCATGTCTTAAGCCTAACATGCTTAGGACGTGGCCTAGATAAATGTCCTAAGTAATGGGCGTTCGTTCATGGGAGGGACACCGATGGCGACTCTATGACATTATTTCACTCAGTAGTAGTGGTTAATTGTTGTGGTTACCTCTCCCCCAAGTTGTCCCATCCCGAGCAAGCCACCGAGGTTCATGTACACATAGAAGCTCTTATCAATGCTACTATATATACATAATACTTTTCCATTTTATCAACTATTGACGACGCCGGTTTATATATATATATATACTAGTGCGATATTTGTGCGAGATACTGCTACGTTCTAATGCAAGTGTATCTGCATCCCCGGTATTGGTGCGAGGGGGTAATTTGTTTCTTCACGGCTTAGGATGTCAAATGAAAGGCTACGACAAGAGTAAAAGAGTTGATCATAGGTACACGGACGTGGTAGGGGAGGCGAGGGGGGTCTAATACATTGGTTGGGTGTTTTGAGCATTCTTGTGTTTGGTCATGTCCTAAGCCTGACATGCTTAGGACGTGGCCTAGATAAATGTCCTAAGTAATGGGCGTTCGTTCACGGGAGGGACACCGATGGCGACTCTATGACATTATTTCACTCTGTAGTGGTGGTTAATTGTTGTGGTTACCTCTCCCTCATGTTGTCCCATCCCGAGCAAGCCACCGAGGTTCATGTACACATAGAAGCTCTTATCAATGCTACTATATATACATAATACTTTTCCATTTTATCAACTATTGACGACGCCGGTTTATATATATATATATACTAGTGCGATATTTGTGCGAGATACTGCTACGTTCTAATGCAAGTGTATCTGCATCCCCGGTATTGGTGCGAGGGGGTAATTTGTTTCTTCACGGCTTAGGATGTCAAATGAAAGGCTACGACAAGAGTAAAAGAGTTGATCATAGGTACACGGACGTGGTAGGGGAGGCGAGGGGGGTCTAATACATTGGTAGGGTGTTTTGAGCATTCTTGTGTTTGGTCATGTCCTAAGCCTGACATGCTTAGGACGTGGCCTAGATAAATGTCCTAAGTAATGGGCGTTCGTTCATGGGAGGGACACCGATGGCGACTCTATGACATTATTTCACTCAGTAGTAGTGGTTAATTGTTGTGGTTACCTCTCCCCCAAGTTGTCCCATCCCGAGCAAGCCACCGAGGTTCATGTACACATAGAAGCTCTTATCAATGCTACTATATATACATTATACTTTTCCATTTTATCAACTATTGACGACGCTGGTTTATATAAATATATACTAGTACGATATTGGTGCGAGATACTGCTATGTTCTAATGCAAGTTTATCTGCATCCTCGGTATTGGTGCGATGGGGTAACTGGTTTTCTTCACGGCTTAGGATGTCTAATGAAAGACTACGACAAGAGTAAGAGAGTTGATCATAGGTACACCGGACGAGGTGGGGGAGGGGGGGGGGTCTAATACATTGGTTGGGTGTTTCGAGCAATCTTGTGATTGGTCATGTCCTAAGCCTGACATGCTTAGGACGTGGCCTAGATAAATGTCCTAAGCAATGGGCGTTCGTTCATGGGAGGGACACCGATGGCGACTCTATGACATTATTTGACTCAGTAGTAGTGGTTAATTATTGTGGCTACCTCTCCCCCAAGTTGTCCCATGCCGAGCAAGCCACCGAGGTTCATGTACACATAGAAGCTCTTATCAATGCTACTATATATACATAATACTTTTCCATTTTATTAACTTTTGACGACGCCGGTTTATATATATATATATATATATATATATATATATATATATATATATATATATATATATATATATATATATACAAGTACTATATTGGTGCGAGATACTGCTATGTTCTAATGTATGTGTATCAGCATCCTAGGTATTGGTGCGATGGGGTAATTGGTTTCTTCACGGCTTAGCATGTCAAAATAAGGCTACGACAAGAGTAAAAGAGTTGATCATAGGTACACGGACGAGGTAGGGGAGGGGAGAGGGGTCCAATACATTGGTTGGGTGATTCGAGTATTCTTGTGTTTGGTCATGTCCTAAGCCTGACATGCTTAGGACGTGGCCTAGATAAATGTCCTAAGTAATGGGCGTTCGTTCAAGGGAGGGACACCGATGGCGACTCTATGACATTATTTCACTCAGTAGTGGTGGTTAATTGTTGTGGTTACCTCTCCCCCATGTTGTCCCATCCCGAGCAAGCCACCGAGGTTCATGTACACATAGAAGCTCTTATCAATGCTACTATATATACATAATACTTTTCCATTTTATCAACTATTGACGACGCCGGTTTATATATATATATATATATACTAGTGCGATATTTGTGCGAGATAACGCTTATGTTCTAATGCAAGTGTATCCGCATCCCCGTATTGGTGCGAGGGGGTAATTTGTTTCTTCACGGCTTAGGATGTCAAATGAAAGGCTACGACAAGAGTAAAAGAGTTGATCATAGGTACACCTGACGTGGTAGGGGAGGCGAGGGGGGTCTAATACATTGGTTGGGTGTTTTGAGCATTCTTGTGTTTGGTCATGTCCTAAGCCTGACATGCTTAGGACGTGGCCTAGATAAATGTCCTAAGTAATGGGCGTTCGTTCATGGGAGGGACACCGATGGCGACTCTATGACATTATTTCACTCAGTAGTGGTGGTTAATTGTTGTGGTTACCTCTCCCCCATGTTGTCCCATCCCGAGCAAGCCACCGAGGTTCATGTACACATAGAAGCTCTTATCAATGCTACTATATATAGATAATACATTTCCATTTTATCAACTATTGACGACGCCGGTTTATATATATATATATACATATATATATATATATATATATATATATATATATATATATATATATACTAGTACTATATTGGTGCGAGATACTGCTATGTTCTAATGCAAGTGTATCTGCATCCTCGGTATTGGTGCGATAGGGTAATTGGTTTTCTTCACGGCTTAGGATGTCTAATGAAAGGCTACGACAAGAGTAAGAGAGTTGATCATAGGTACACGGACGAGGTAGGGAAGGGAGGGGGTCTAATACATTGGTTGGGTGTTTCGAGCAATCTTGTGATTGGGTCATGTCCTAAGCTCGACATGCTTAGGACGTGGCCTAGATAAATGTCCTAAGCAATGGGCGTTCGTTCATGGGAGGGACACCGATGGCGACTCTATGACATTATTTGACTCAGTAGTAGTGGTTAATTATTGTGGCTACCTCTCCGCCAAGTTGTCCCATGCCGAGCAAGCCACCGAGGTTCATGTACACATAGAAGCTCTTATCAATGCTACTATATATAGATAATACTTTTCCATTTTATTAACTTTTGACGACGCCGGTTTATATATATATATATATATATATATATATATACAAGTACTATATTGGTGCGAGATAACTTTGCTATGTTCTAATGTATGTGTATCCAAGATCCTAGGTATTGGTGCGATGGGGTAATTGGTTTCTTCACGGCTTAGGATGTCAAAATAAGGCTACGACAAGAGTAAAAGAGTTGATCATAGGTACACGGACGAGGTAGGGGTGGGGAGGAGGGGGTCCAATACATTGGTTGGGTGATTCGAGTATTCTTGTGTTTGGTCATGTCCTAAGCCCCGACATGCTTAGGACGTGGCCTAGATAAATGTCCTAAGTAATGGGCGTTCGTTCACGGGAGGGACACCGATGGCGACTCTATGACATTATTTCACTCAGTAGTGGTGGTTAATTGTTGTGGTTACCTCTCCCCCATGTTGTCCCATCCCGAGCAAGCCACCGAGGTTCATGTACACATAGAAGCTCTTATCAATGCTACTATATATACATAATACTTTTCCATTTTATCAACTATTGACGACGCCGGTTTATATATATATATATATACTAGTGCGATATTTGTGCGAGATACTGCTATGTTCTAATGCAAGTGTATCTGCATCCCCGGTATTGGTGCGAGGGGGTAATTTGTTTCTTCACGGCTTAGGATGTCAAATGAAAGGCTACGACAAGAGTAAAAGAGTTGATCATAGGTACACGGACGTGGTAGGGGAGGCAAGGGGGGTCTAATACATTGGTTGGGTGTTTTGAGCATTCTTGTGTTTGGTCATGTCCTAAGCCTGACATGCTTAGGACGTGGCCTAGATAAATGTCCTAAGTAATGGGCGTTCGTTCATGGGAGGGACACCGATGGCGACTCTATGACATTATTTCACTCAGTAGTAGTGGTTAATTGTTGTGGCTACGTCTCCCCCAAGTTGTCCCATCCCGAGCAAGCCATCGAGGTTCATGTACACATAGAAGCTCTTATCAATGCTAATATATATAGATAATACTTTTCCATTTTATCAACTATTGACGACGACGGTTTATATATATATATATATACTAGTACGATATTGGTGCGAGATACAACAATGTTCTAATGCAAGTGTATATGCATCCTCGGTATTGGTGCGATGGGGTAATTGGTTTTCTTCATGGCTTAGGATGTCTAATGAAAGGATACGACAAGATTAAGAGAGTTGATCATAGGTACACGGACGATGTAGGGGAGGGGAGAGGGGTCTAATACATTGGTTGGGTGTTTCGAGCATTCTTGTGTTTGGTCATGTCTTAAGCCTGACATGCTTAGGACGTGGCCTAGATAAATGTCCTAAGTAATGGGCGTTCGTTCATGGGAGGGACACCGATGGCGACTCTATGACATTATTTCACTCAGTAGTAGTGGTTAACTGTTGTGGTTACCTCTCCCCCAAGTTGTCCCATCTTGAGCAAGCCACCGAGGTTCATGTACACATATAAGCTCTTATCAATGCTACTATATATAAATTATACTTTTCCATTTTATCAACTATTGACGACACCGGTTTATATATATATATACTAGTACTACATTGGTGCCAGATACTGCTATGTTCTAATACAAGTGTATCTGCATCCTCGGTATTGGTGCGATAGGGTAATTGGTTTTCTTCACGGCTTAGGATGTCTAATGAAAGGCTACGACAAGAGTAAGAGAGTTGATCATAGGTACACCCGACGAGGTAGGGGAGGGAGGGGGGGTCTAATACATTGGTTGGGTGTTTCGAGCATTCTTGTGTTTGGTCATGTCCTAAGCTTGACATGCTTAGGGACGTGGCCTAGATAAATGTCCTAAGTAATGGGCGTTCGTTCATGGGAGGGACACCGATGGCGACTCTATGACATTATTTCACTCGATAGTAGTGGTTAATTGTTGTGGCTACGTCTCCCCCAAGTTGTCCCATCCCGAGCAAGCCATCGAGGTTCATGTACACATAGAAGCTCTTATCAATGCTAATATATATAGATAATACTTTTCCATTTTATCAACTATTGACGACGGTTTATATATATATATATATATACTAGTACGATATTGGTGCGAGATACAACAATGTTCTAATGCAAGTGTATATGCATCCTCGGTATTGGTGCGATGGGGTAATTGGTTTTCTTCATGGCTTAGGATGTCTAATGAAAGGATACGACAAGATTAAGAGAGTTGATCATAGGTACACGGACGATGTAGGGGAGGGGAGAGGGGTCTAATACATTGGTTGGGTGTTTCGAGCATTCTTGTGTTTGGTCATGTCTTAAGCTCGACATGCTTAGGACGTGGCCTAGATAAATATCCTAAGTAATGGGCGTTCGTTCATGGGAGGGACACCGATGGCGACTCTATGACATTATTTCACTCAAGTAGTGGTTAACCGTTGTCGGTTACCTCTCCCCCAAGTTGTCCCATCTTCGAAAGCAAGCCACCGAGGTTCATGTACACATATAAGCTCTTATCAATGCTACTATATATAAATTATACTTTTCCATTTTATCAACTATTGATTCACACCGGTTTATATATATATATACTAGTACTACATTGGTGCCAGATACTGCTATGTTCTAATACAAGTGTATCTCGCATCCTCTGATTGGTGCGATAGGGTAATTGGTTTTCTTCACGGCTTAGGATGTCTAATGAAAGGCTACGACAAGAGTAAGAGAGTTGATCATAGGTACACGGACGAGGTAGGGGAGGGGAGGGGGGGTCTAATACATTGGTTGGGTGTTTCGAGCAATCTTGTGATTGGTCATGTCCAAAGCTTGACATGCTTAGGACGTGGCCTAGATAAATGTCCTAAGCAATGGGCGTTCGTTCATGGGAGGGACACCGATGGCGACTCTATGACATTATTTGACTCAGTAGTAGTGGTTAATTATTGTGGCTACCTCTCCCCCAAGTTGTCCCATGCTGAGCAAGCCACCGAGGTTCATGTACACATAGAAGCTCTTATCAATGCTACTATATATAGATAATACTTTTCCATTTTATCAACTATTGACGACGCCGGTTTATATATATATATATATATATATATATATATATACATATATATATATATATATATACATATATATATATATATATACATATACAAGTACTATATTGGTGCGAGATACTGCTATGTTCTAATGTATGTGTATCTGCATCCTCGGTATTGGTGCGATGGGGTAATTGGTTTCTTCACGGCTTAGGATGTCAAATGAAAGGCTACGACAATAGTAAAAGAGTTGATCATAGGTACACGGACGAGGTAGGGGAGGGGGGGGGTCTAATACATTGGTTGGGTGTTTCGAGCATTCTTGTGTTTGGTCATGTCCTAAGTCTGACATGCTTAGGACGTGGCCTAGATAAATGTCCTAAGTAATGGGTGTTCGTTCACGGGAGGGACACCGATGGCGACTCTATGACATTATTTCACTCAGTAGTGGTGGTTAATTGTTGTGGTTACCTCTCCCCCAAGTTGTCCCATCCCGAGCAAGCCACCGAGGTTCATGTACACATAGAAGCTCTTATCGATGCTACTATATATACATAATACTTTTCCATTTTATCAACTATTGACGACGCCGGTTTATATATATATACTAGTGCGATATTTGTGCGAGATACTGCTATGTTCTAATGCAAGTGTATCCGCATCCCCATATCGGTACCGGGGGTAATTTGTTTCTTCACGACTTAGGATGTCAAATGAAAGGCTACGACAAGAGTCAAAGAGTTGATCATAGGTACACCGACGTGGTAGGGGAGGCGAGGGGGGTCTAATACATTGGTTGGGTGTTTTGAGCATTCTTGTGTTTGGTCATGTCCTAAGCCTGACATGCTTAGGACGTGGCCTAGATAAATGTCCTAAGTAATGGGCGTTCGTTCATGGGAGGGACACCGATGGCGACTCTATGACATTATTTCACTCAGTAGTAGTGGTTAATTGTTGTGGCTACGTCTCCCCCAAGTTGTCCCATCCCGAGCAAGCCACCGAGGTTCATGTACACATAGAAGCTCTTATCAATGCTACTATATATAGATAATACTTTTCCATTTTATCAACTATTGACGACGCCGGTTTATATATATATATATATATATATATATATATATATATATATATATATATATATATATATATATATATATATATATATATATATATAATATATATAAATGTTCTAATGCAAGTGTATATGCATCCTCGGTATTGGTGCGATGGGGTAATTGGTTTTCTTCACGGCTTAGGATGTCTAATGAAAGCATACGACAAGATTAAGAGAGTTGATCATAGGTACACGGACGATGTAGGAGAGGGGAGAGGGGTCTAATACATTGGTTGGGTGTTTCGAGCATTCTTGTGTTTGGTCATGTCTTAAGCCTGACATGCTTAGGACGTGGCCTAGATAAATGTCCTAAGTAATGGGCGTTCGTTCATGGGAGGGACACCGATGGCGACTCTATGACATTATTTCACTTAGTAGTAGTGGTTAATTGTTGTGGTTACCTCTCCCCCAAGTTGTCCCATCCTGAGCAAGCCACCGAGGTTCATGTACACATAGAAGCTCTTATCAATGCTACGATATATAAATTATACTTTTCCATTTTATCAACTATTGACGACACCGGTTTATATATATATATACTAGTACGATATTGGTGCGAGATACTGCTATGTTCTAATGCAAGTTTATCTGCATCCTCGGTATTGGTGCGAAGGGGTAATTGGTTTTCTTCTCGGCTTAGGATGTCTAATGAAAGACTACGATAAGAGTAAGAGAGTTGATCATAGGTACACGGTCGATGTAAGGGTGGGGAGGGGGGTCTAATACATTGGTTGGGTGTTTCGAGCAATCTTGTGATTGGTCATGTCCTAAGCCTGACATGCTTAGGACGTGGCCTAGATAAATGTCCTAAGCAATGGGCGTTCGTTCATGGGACGGACACCGATGGCGACTCTATAACATTATTTCACTCAGTAGTAGTGGTTAATTGTTGTGGCTACCTCTCCCCCAAGTTGTCCCATCCTGAGCAAGCCACAGAGTATCATGTACATTTAGAAGCTCTTATCAATGCTACAATATATAAATTATACTTTTCCATTTTATCAACTATTGACGACACCGGTTTATATATATATATATACTAGTACGATATTGGTGCGAGATACTGCTATGTTCTAATGCAAGTGTATCTGCATCCTCGGTATTGGTGCGATAGGGTAATTGGTTTTCTTCTCGGCTTAGGAT
Organism: Beta corolliflora; assembly: GCA_947648045.1. Lineage (NCBI taxonomy): Eukaryota > Viridiplantae > Streptophyta > Magnoliopsida > Caryophyllales > Amaranthaceae > Beta > Beta corolliflora. The sequence goes on along the minus strand of CANSZD010002795.1, from coordinate 220,223 downwards.
GTCTAATGAAAGGCTACGACAAGAGTAAGAGAGTTGATCATAGGTACACGGACGAGGTAGGGGAGGGGGGGTCTAATACATTGGTTGGGTGTTTCGAGCATTCTTGTGTTTGGTCATGTCCTAAGCCTGACATGCTTAGGTCGTGGCCTAGATAAATGTCCTAAGTAATGGGCGTTCGTTCACGGGAGGGACACCGATGGCGACTCTATGACATTATTTCACTCAGTAGTGGTGGTTAATTGTTGTGGTTACCTCTCCCCCAAGTTGTCCCATCCCGAGCAAGCCACCGAGGTTCATGTACACATAGAAGCTCTTATCAATGCTACTATATATAGATAATACTTTTCCATTTTATCAACTATTGACGATGCCGGTTTTTATATATATATACAAGTACTATATTGGTGCGAGATACTGCTATGTTCTAATGTATGTGTATCTGCATCCTCGGTATTGGTGCGATGGGGTAATTGGTTTCTTCACGGCTTAGGATGTCAAATGAAAGGCTACGACAAGAGTAAAAGAGTTGATCATAGGTACACGGACGAGGTAGGGGAGGGGGGGTCTAATACATTGGTTGGGTGTTTCGAGCATTCTTGTGTTTGGTCATGTCCTAAGCCTGACATGCTTAGGTCGTGGCCTAGATAAATGTCCTAAGTAATGGGCGTTCGTTCACGGGAGGGACACCGATGGCGACTCTATGACATTATTTCACTCAGTAGTGGTGGTTAATTGTTGTGGTTACCTCTCCCCCAAGTTGTCCCATCCCGAGCAAGCCACCGAGGTTCATGTACACATAGAAGCTCTTATCAATGCTACTATATATACATAATACTTTTCCATTTTATCAACTATTGACGACACAGGTTTATATATATATATATATATATATATATATATATATATATATATATATATATATATATATATATATATATATATATATACTAGTGCGATATTTGTGCGAGATACTGCTATGTTCTAATCCAAGTGTATCTGCATCCCCGGTACTGGTGCGAGGGGGTAGTTTGTTTCTTCACGGCTTAGGATGTCAAATGAAAGGCTACGACAAGAGTCAAAGAGTTGATCATAGGTACACGGACGTGGTAGGGGAGGCGAGGGTGGTCTAATACATTGGTTGGGTGTTTTGAGCATTCTTGTGTTTGATCATGTCCTACGCCTGACATGCTTAGGACGTGGCCTAGATAAATGTCCTAAGTAATGGGTGTTCGTTCATGGGAGGGACACCGATGGCGACTCTATGACATTATTTCACTCAGTAGTAGTGGTTAATTGTTGTGGTTACCTCTCCCCTAAGTTGTCCCATCCCGAGCAAGCCACCGAGGTTCATGTACACATAGAAGCTCTTATCAATGCTACTATATATAAATTATACTTTTCCATTTTATCAACTATTGACGACACCGGTTTATATATATATATACTAGTACTATATTGGTGCGAGATACTGCTATGTTCTAATGCAAGTGTATCTGCATCCTCGGTATTGGTGCGATAGGGTAATTGGTTTTCTTCACGGCTTAGGATGTCTAATGAAAGGCTACGACAAGAGTAAGAGAGTTAATCATAGGTACACGGACGAGGTAGGGGAGGGGAGGGGGGTCTAATACATTGGTTGGGTGTTTCGAGCAATCTTGTGATTGGTCATGTCCGAAGCCTGACATGCTTAGGACGTGGCCTAGATAAATGTCCTAAGCAATGGGCGTTCGTTCATGGGAGGGACACCGATGGCGACTATATGACATTATTTCACTCAGTAGTAGTGGTTAATTGTTGAGGCTACCTCTCCCCCAAGTTGTCCCATCCCGAGCAAGCCACCGAGGTTCAAGTACACATAGAAGCTATTATCAATTCTACTATATATACATAATACTTTTCCATATTATCAACTATTGATGACGCCGGTTTATATATATATATATATATATACATATATATATATATATACATATATATATATATATATATAAAATACTAGTACGATATTTGTGCGAGATACTGCTATGTTCTAATGCAAGGGTATCTGCATCCCCGGTATTGGTGCGAGGGGGTAATTTATTTCTTCACGGCTTAGGATGTCAAATGAAAGGCTACGACAAGAGTAAAAGAGTTGATCATAGGTACACGGACGAGGTAAGGGAGGCGAGGGGGGTCTAATACATTGGTTGGGTGTTTCGAGCATTCTTGTGTTTGGTCATGTCCTAAGCCTGACATGCTTAGGACGTGGCCTAGGTAAATGTCCTAAGTAATGGGCGTTCTTTCATGGGAGGGACACCGATGGCGACTCTATGACATTATTTCACTCAGTAGTAGTGGTTAATTGTTGTGGTTACCTCTCGCCCAAGTTGTCCCATCCCGAGCAAGCCACCGAGATTCATGTAGAAATAGAAGCTCTTATCAATGCTACTATATATAAATTATACTTTTCCATTTTATCAACTATTGACGACGCCGGTTTATATATATATATATACTAGTACGATATTGGTGCGAGATACTGCTATGTTCTATACTAGTACGATATTGGTGCGAGATACTGCTATGTTCTAATGCAAGTTTATCCGCATCCCTCGGATTGGGGTGCGATGGGGTAATTGGGTTTTCTTCACGGCTTAGGATGTCTAATGAAAGACTACGACAAGAGTAAGAGAGTTGATCATAGGTACACGGACGATGTAGGGGAGGGGGTCTAATACATTGGTTGGGTGTTTCGAGCAATCTTGTGATTGGTCATGTCCTAAGCCTGACATGCTTAGGACGTGGCCTAGATAAATGTCCTAAGCAATGGGCGTTCGTTCATGGGACGGACACCGATGGCGACTCTATAACATTATTTCACTCAGTAGTAGTGGTTAATTGTTGTGGCTACCTCTCCCCCAAGTTGTCCCATCCCGAGCAAGCCACCGAGGTTCATGTACACATAGAAGCTCTTATCAATGCTACTATATATAAATTATACTTTTCCATTTTATCAACTATTGACGACGCCGGTTTATATATATATATATATATATATACTAGCTAGTACGATATTTGTGCGAGATACTGCTATGTTCTAATGCAAGGGTATCTGCATCCCCGGTATTGGTGCGAGGGGGTAATTTATTTCTTCACGGCTTAGGATGTCAAATGAAAGGCTACGACAAGAGTAAAAGAGTTGATCATAGGTACACGGACGAGGTAAGGGAGGCGAGGGGGGTCTAATACATTGGTTGGGTGTTTCGAGCATTCTTGTGTTTGGTCATGTCCTAAGCCTGACATGCTTAGGACGTGGCCTAGGTAAATGTCCTAAGCAATGGGCGTTCGTTCATGGGACGGACACCGATGGCGACTCTATAACATTATTTGACTCAGTAGTAGTGGTTAATTATTGTGGCTACCTCTCCCCCAAGTTGTCCCATGCCGAGCACCTAGAAGCTCTTATCAATGCTACTATATATAGATAATACTTTTCTATTTTATCAACTATTGACGACGCCGGTTTATATATATATATATATATATATATATATATATATATATATATATATATATATATATATATATATATATATATATATATATACTAGTACTATATTGGTGCGAGATACTACTATGTTCTAATGTATGTGTATCTGCATCCTCGGTATTGGTGCGATGGGGTAATTGGTTTCTTCACGGCTTAGGATGTCAAATGAAAGGCTACGACAAGAGTAAAAGAGTTGATCATAGGTACACATACGAGGTAGGGGAGGGGAGGGGGGTCTAATACATTGGTTGGGTGTTTCGAGCATTCTTGTGTTTGGTCATGTCCTAAGCCTGACATGCTTAGGACGTGGCCTAGATAAATGTCCTAAGCAATGGGCGTTCGTTCATGGGACGGACACCGATGGCGACTCTATAACATTATTTGACTCAGTAGTAGTGGTTAATTATTGTGGCTACCTCTCCCCCAAGTTGTCCCATCCCGAGCAAGCCACCGAGGTTCATGTACACATAGAAGCTCTTATCAATGCTACTATATATAAATTATACTTTTCCATTTTATCAACTATTGACGACGCCGGTTTATATATATATATACTAGTACGATATTGGTGCGAGATACTGCTATGTTCTAATGCAAGTTTATCTGCATCCTCGGTATTGGTGCGATGGGGTAATTGGTTTTCTTCACGGCTTAGGATGTCTAATGAAAGACTACGACAAGAGTAAGAGAGTTGATCATAGGTACACCTGGACGATGTAGGGGAGGGGGAGGGGGTCTAATACATTGGTTGGGTGTTTCGAGCAATCTTGTGATTGGTCATGTCCTAAGCCTGACATGCTTAGGACGTGGCCAAGATAAATGTCCTAAGCAATGGGCGTTCGTTCATGGGACGGACACCGATGGCGACTCTATAACATTATTTCACTCAATAGTAGTGGTTAATTATTGTGGCTACCTCTCCCCCAAGTTGTCCCATCCCGAGCAAGCCACCGAGGTTCATGTACACATAGAAGCTCTTATCAATGCTACTATATATAGATAATACTTTTCCATTTTATCAACTATTGACGACGCCTTATATATATATTATATATATATATATATATATATATATATATATATATATATATATATATATATATATACTAGTACTATATTGGTGCGAGATACTGCTATGTTCTAATGCAAGTGTATCTGCATCCTCGGTATTGGTGCGATAGGGTAATTGGTTTTCTTCACGGCTTAGGATGTCTAATGAAAGGCTACGACAAGAGTAAGAGAGTTGATCATAGGTACACGGACGAGGTAGGGGAGGGGAGGGGGGTCTAATACATTGGTTGGGTGTTTCGAGCAATCTTGTGATTGGTCATGTCCGAAGCCTGACATGCTTAGGACGTGGCCTAGATAAATGTCCTAAGCAATGGGCGTTCGTTCATGGGAGGGACACCGATGGCGACTATATGACATTATTTCACTCAGTAGTAGTGGTTAATTGTTGAGGCTACCTCTCCCCCAAGTTGTCCCATCCCGAGCAAGCCACCGAGGTTCAAGTACACATAGAAGCTATTATCAATTCTACTATATATACATAATACTTTTCCATATTATCAACTATTGACGACGCCGGTTTATATATATATATATATATATATATATATATATATATATATATATATATATATATATATATATATATATATATATACATATATATATATATATATAAATACTAGTACGATATTTGTGCGAGATACTGCTATGTTCTAATGCAAGGGTATCTGCATCCCCGGTATTGGTGCGAGGGGGTAATTTATTTCTTCACGGCTTAGGATGTCAAATGAAAGGCTACGACAAGAGTAAAAGAGTTGATCATAGGTACACGGACGAGGTAAGGGAGGCGAGGGGGGTCTAATACATTGGTTGGGTGTTTCGAGCATTCTTGTGTTTGGTCATGTCCTAAGCCTGACATGCTTAGGACGTGGCCTAGGTAAATGTCCTAAGTAATGGGTGTTCTTTCATGGGAGGGACACCGATGGCGACTCTATGACATTATTTCACTCAGTAGTAGTGGTTAATTGTTGTGGTTACCTCTCGCCCAAGTTGTCCCATCCCGAGCAAGACACCGAGATTCATGTAGACATAGAAGCTCTTATCAATGCTACTATATATAAATTATACTTTTCCATTTTATCAACTATTGACGACGCCGGTTATATATATATATATATACTAGTACGATATTGGTGCGAGATACTGCTATGTTCTAATGCAAGTTTATCTGCATCCTCGGTATTGGTGCGATGGGGTAATTGGTTTTCTTCACGGCTTAGGATGTCTAATGAAAGACTACGACAAGAGTAAGAGAGTTGATCATAGGTACACGGACGATGTAGGGGAGGGGGTCTAATACATTGGTTGGGTGTTTCGAGCAATCTTGTGATTGGTCATGTCCTAAGCCTGACATGCTTAGGACGTGGCCTAGATAAATGTCCTAAGCAATGGGCGTTCGTTCATGGGACGGACACCGATGGCGACTCTATAACATTATTTCACTCAGTAGTAGTGGTTAATTGTTGTGGCTACCTCTCCCCCAAGTTGTCCCATCCCGAGCAAGCCACCGAGGTTCATGTACACATAGAAGCTCTTATCAATGCTACTATATATAGATAATACTTTTCCATTTTATCAACTATTGACGACGCCGGTTTATATATATATATATATATATATATATATATATATATATATATACTAGCTAGTACGATATTTGTGCGAGATACTGCTATGTTCTAATGCAAGGGTATCTGCATCCCCGGTATTGGTGCGAGGGGGTAATTTATTTCTTCACGGCTTAGGATGTCAACTATTGACGACGCCGGTTTATATATATATATATATATATATATATATATATATATATATATATATATATATATATATATATACTAGTACTATATTGGTGCGAGATACCGCTATGTTCTAATGCAAGTGTATCCGCATCCCCGTATTGGTGCGATAGGGTAATTGGTTTTCTTCACGGCTTAGGATGTCTAATGAAAGGCTACGACAAGAGTAAGAGAGTTGATCATAGGTACACCTGACGAGGTAGGGGAGGGGAGGGGGGTCTAATACATTGGTTGGGTGTTTCGAGCAATCTTGTGATTGGTCATTTCCTATGCCTGACATGCTTAGGACGTGGCCTAGATAAATGTCCTAAGCAATGGGCGTTCGTTCATGGGAGGGACACCGATGGTGACTCTATGACATTATTTGACTCAGTAGTAGTGGTTAATTATTGTGGCTACCTCTCCCCCAAGTTGTCCCATGCCGAGCAAGCCACCGAGGTTCATGTACACCTAAAAGCTCTTATCAATACTACTATATATAGATAATACTTTTCTATTTTATCAACTATTGACGACGCCGGTTTATATATATATATATATATATATATATATATATATATATATATATATATATATATATATATATATACAAGTATTATATTGGTGCGAGATACTGCTATGTTCTAATTTATGTGTATCTACATCCTCGGTATTGGTGCTATGGGGTAATTGGTTTCTTCACGGCTTAGGATGTCAAATGAAAGGCTACGACAAGAGTAAAAGAGTTGATCATAGGTACACGGACGAGGTAGGGGAGGGGAGGGGGTCTAATACATTGGTTGGGTGTTTCGAGCATTCTTGTGTTTGGTCATGTCCTAAGCCTGACATGCTTAGGACGTGGCCTAGATAAATGTCCTAAGTAATGGGCGTTCGTTCACGGGAGGGACACCGATGGCGACTCTATGACATTATTTCACTCATTAGTGGTGGTTAATTGTTGTGGTTACCTCTCCCCCAAGTTGTCCCATCCCGAGCAAGCCACCGAGGTTCATGTACACATAGAAGCTCTTATCAATGCTACTATATATACATAATACTTTTCCATTTTATCAACTATTGACGACGCCGGTTTATATATATATATATATATATATATATATATATATATATATATATATATATATATATATATATACATATATATATATACTAGTACAATATTTGTGCGAGATACTAACTTATGTTCTAATGCAAGGGTATCTGCATCCCCGGTATTGGTGCGAGGGGGTAATTTGTTTCTTCACGGCTTAGGATGTCAAATGAAAGGCTACGACAAGAGTAAAAGAGTTGATCATAGGTACACGGACGAGGTAAGGGAGGCGAGGGGGGTCTAATACATTGGTTGGGTGTTTCGAGCATTCTTATGTTTGGTCATGTCCTAAGCCTGACATGCTTAGGACGTGGCCTAGGTAAATGTGCTAAGTAATGGGCGTTCGTTCATGGGAGGGACACCGATGGCGACTCTATGACATTATTTCACTCAGTAGTAGTGGTTAATTGTTGTGGTTACCTCTCCCCAAGTTGTCCCATCCCGAGCAAGCCACCGAGGTTCATGTACACATAGAAGCTCTTATCAATGCTACTATATATAAATTATACTTTTCCATTTTATCAACTATTGACGACGCCGGTTTTATATATATATATACTAGTACGATATTGGGCGAGATCTAGATCTATGTTCTAATGCAAGTTTATCTACATCCCTGTATTGGTGCGATGGGGTAATTGGTTTTCTTCACGGCTTAGGATGTCTAATGAAAGACTACGACAAGAGTAAGAGAGTTGATCATAGGTACACGGACGATGTAGGGGAGGGGAGGGGGGTCTAATACATTGGTTGGGTGTTTCGAGCAATCTTGTGATTGTTCATGTCCTAAGCATGACATGCTTAGGACGTGGCCTAGATAAATGTCCTAAGCAATGGGCGTTCGTTCATGGGAGGGACACCGATGGCGACTATATGACATTATTTCACTCAGTAGTAGTGGTTAATTGTTGAGGCTACCTCTCCCCCAAGTTGTCCCATCCCGAGCAAGCCACCGAGGTTCATGTACACATAGAAGCTCTTATCAATGCTACTATATATAGATAATACTTTTCCATTTTATCAACTATTGACGACGCCGGTTTATATATATATATACTAGTACGATATTGGTGCTAGATACTGCTATGTTCTAATGCAAGTTTATCTGCATCCTCGGTATTGGTGCGATGGGGTAATTGGTTTTCTTCACGGCTTAGGATGTCTAATGAAAGACTACGACAAGAGTAAGAGAGTTGATCATAGGTACACGGACGATGTAGGGGAGGGGGTCTAATACATTGGTTGGGTGTTTCGAGCAATCTTGTGATTGGTCATGTCCGAAACCTGACATGCTTAGGACGTGGCCTAGATAAATGTCCTAAGCAATGGGCGTTCGTTCATGGGAGGGACACCGATGGCGACTATATGACATTATTTCACTCAGTAGTAGTGGTTAATTGTTGAGGCTACCTCTCCCCCAAGTTGTCCCATCCCGAGCAAGCCACCGAGGTTCAAGTACACATAGAAGCTATTATCAATTCTACTATATATACATAATACTTTTCCATATTATCAACTATTGACGACGCCGGTTTATATATATATATAAATATATATATATACATATATATATATATATATATATATACATATATATATATATATATATATATCTAAATACTAGTACGATATTTGTGCGAGATACTGCTATGTTCTAATGCAAGGGTATCTGCAACCCCGGTATTGGTACGAGGGGGTAATTTATTTCTTCACAGCTTAGGATGTCAAATGAAAGGCTACGACAAGAGTAAAAGAGTTGATCATAGGTACACGGACGAGGTAAGGGAGGCGAGGGGGGTCTAATACATTGGTTAGGGTGTTTCGAGCATTCTTGTGTTTGGTCATGTCCTAAGCCTGACATGCTTAGGACGTGGCCTAGGTAAATGTCCTAAGTAATGGGCGTTCGTTCATGGGAGGGACACCGATGGCGACTCTATGACATTATTTCACTCAGTAGTAGTGGTTAATTGTTGTGGTTACCTCTCGCCCAAATTGTCCCATTCCGAGAAAGCCACCGAGGTTCATGTAGACATAGAAGCTCTTATCAATGCTACTATATATAAATTATACTTTTCCATTTTATCAACTATTGACGACGCCGGTTTATATATATATATACTAGTACGATATTGGTGCTAGATACTGCTATGTTCTAATGCAAGTTTATCTGCATCCTCGGTATTGGTGCGATGGGGTAATTGGTTTTCTTCACGGCTTAGGATGTCTAATGAAAGACTACGACAAGAGTAAGAGAGTTGATCATAGGTACACGGACGATGTAGGGGAGGGGGTCTAATACATTGGTTGGGTGTTTCGAGCAATCTTGTGATTGGTCATGTTCTAAGCCTGACATGCTTAGGACGTGGCCTAGATAAATGTCCTAAGCAATGGGCGTTCGTTCATGGGACGGACACAGATGGCGACTCTATAACATTATTTCACTCAGTTGTAGTGGTTAATTGTTGTGGCTACCTCTCGCCCAAGTTGTCCCATCCCGAGCAAGCCACCGAGGTTCATGTACACATAGAAGCTCTTATCAATGCTACTATATATAGATAATAATTTTCCATTTTATCAACTATTGACGACGCCGGTTTATTTATATATATATATACTAGTACTATATTGGTGCGAGATACTGCTATGTTCTAATGCAAGTGTATCTGCATCCTCGGTATTGGTGCGATAGGGTAATTGGTTTTCTTCACGGCTTAGGATGTCTAATGAAAGGCTACGACAAGAGTAAGAGAGTTGATCATAGGTACACGGACGAGGTAGGGGAGGGGATACATTAGTTGGGTGTTTCGTGCAATCTTGTGATTGGTCATGTCCTAAGCCTGACATGCTTAGGACGTGGCCTAGATAAATGTCCTAAGCAATGGGCGTTCGTTCATGGGAGGGACACCGATGGCGACTCTATGACATTATTTGACTCAGTAGTAGTGGTTAATTATTGTGGCTACCTCTCCCACAAGTTGTCCCATGCCGAGCAAGCCACCGAGGTTCATGTACACATAGAAGCTCTTATCAATGCTACTATATATAGATAATAATTTTCCATTTTATCAACTATTGACGACGCCGGTTTATTTATATATATATATAAAAAAAAAAAAAAAAAAAAAAAAAAAAAAAAAAATACTAGTACTATATTGGTGCGAGATACCGCTATGTTCTAATGCAAGTGTATCCGCATCCCCGTATTGGTGCGATAGGGTAATTGGTTTTCTTCACGGCTTAGGATGTCTAATGAAAGGCTACGACAAGAGTAAGAGAGTTGATCATAGGTACACGGACGAGGTAGGGGAGGGGAGGGGGGTCTAATACATTGGTTGGGTGTTTCGAGCAATCTGGTGATTGGTCATGTCCGAAGCCTGACATGCTTAGGTCGTGGCCTAGGTAAATGTCCTAAGTAATGGGCGTTCGTTCATAACCGATGGCGACTCTATGACATTATTTCACTCAGTAGTAGTGGTTAATTGTTGTGGTTACCTCTCGCCCAAGTTGTCCCATCCCGAGCAAGCCACCGAGGTTCATGTACACATAGAAGCTCTTATCAATGCTACTATATATATATTATACTTTTCCATTTTATCAACTATTGACGACGTACTTTATATATTATATATATATATACTAGTACGATATTGGTGAGAGATACTGCTATGTTCTAATGCAAGTTTATCTGCATCCTCGGTATTGGTGCGATGGGGTAATTGGTTTTCTTCACGGCTTAGGATGTCTAATGAAAGACTACGACAAGAGTAACAGAGTTGATCATAGGTACACGGGACGATGTAGGGGAGGGGGGGGGGGTCTAATACATTGGTTGGGTGTTTCGAGCAATCTTGAGATTGGTCATGTCCTAAGCCCGACATGCTTAGGACGTGGCCTAGATAAATGTCCTAAGCAATGGGCGTTCGTTCATGGGACAGCACCGATGGCGACTCTATAACATTATTTCACTCAGTAGTAGTGGTTAATTGTTGTGGCTACCTCTCCCCCAAGTTGTCCCATCCCGAGCAAGCCACCGAGGTTCATGTACACATAGAAGCTCTTATCAATGCTACTATATATAGATAATACTTTTCCATTTTATCAACTATTGACGACGCCGGTTTATATATATATATATATATATATATATATATATATATATATATATATATATATATATATACTAGTACTATATTGGTGCGAGATACTGCTATGTTCTAATGCAAGTGTATCTGCATCCTCGGTATTGGTGCGATAGGGTAATTGGTTTTCTTCACGGCTTAGGATGTCTAATGAAAGGCTACGACAAGAGTAAGAGAGTTGATCATAGGTACACCGGACGAGGTAAGGGGATGGGAGGGGGTCTAATACATTGGTTGGGTGTTTCGAGCAATCTTGTGATTGGTCATGTCCGAAGCCTGACATGCTTAGGACGTGGCCTAGATAAATGTCCTAAGCAATGGCCGTTCGTTCATGGGAGGGACACCGATGGCGACTATATGACATTATTTCACTCAGTAGTAGTGGTTAATTGTTGAGGCTACCTCTCCCCCAAGTTGTCCCATCCCGAGCAAGCCACCGAGGTTCAAGTACACATAGAAGCTATTATCAATTCTACTATATATACATAATACTTTTCCATATTATCAACTATTGACGACGCCGGTTTATATATATATATATATATATACATATATATATATACATATATACACATATATATATACATATATACACATATATATACATATATACACATATATATATACATATATACACATATATATATACATATATACATATATATATATATACATATATACATATATATATATATATCTAAATACTAGTACGATATTTGTGCGAGATATCGCTTATGTTCTAATGCAAGGGTATCCGCATCCCCGTATTGGTACGAGGGGGTAATTTATTTCTTCACGGCTTAGGATGTCAAATGAAAGGCTACGACAAGAGTAAAAGAGTTGATCATAGGTACACGGACGAGGTAAGGGAGGCGAGGGGGGTCTAATACATTGGTTGGGTGTTTCGAGCATTCTTGTGTTTGGTCATGTCCTAAGCCTGACATGCTTAGGACGTGGCCTAGGTAAATGTCCTAAGTAATGGGCGTTCGTTCATGGGAGGGACACCGATGGCGACTCTATGACATTATTTCACTCAGTAGTAGTGGTTAATTGTTGTGGTTACCTCTCGCCCAAGTTGTCCCATTCCGAGCAAGCCACCGAGGTGCATGTAGACATAGAAGCTCTTATCAATGCTACTATATATAAATTATACTTTTCCATTTTATCAACTATTGACGACGCCGGTTTATATATATATATACTAGTACGATATTGGAGCGAGATACTGCTATGTTCTAATGCAAGTTTATCTGCATCCTCGGTATTGGTGCGATGGGGTAATTGGTTTTCTTCACGGCTTAGGATGTCTAATGAAAGACTACGACAAGAGTAACAGAGTTGATCATAGGTACACGGACGATGTAGGGGAGGGGAGGGGGGTCTAATACATTGGTTGGGTGTTTCGAGCAATCTTGTGATTGGTCATGTCCTAAGCCTGACATGCTTAAGACGTGGCCTAGATAAATGTCCTAAGCAATGGGCGTTCGTTCATGGGAGGGACACCGATGGTGACTCTATGACATTATTTGACTCAGTAGTAGTGGTTAATTATTGTGGCTACCTCTCCCCCAAGTTGTCCCATGCCGAGCAAGCCACCGAGGTTCATGTACACCTAAAAGCTCTTATCAATGCTACTATATATAGATAATACTTTTCTATTTTATCAACTATTGACGACGCCGGTTTATATATATATATATATATATATATATATATATATATATATATATATATACAAGTATTATATTGGTGCGAGATACTGCTATGTTCTAATTTATGTGTATCTACATCCTCGGTATTGGTGCTATGGGGTAATTGGTTTCTTCACGGCTTAGGATGTCAAATGAAAGGCTACGACAAGAGTAAAAGAGTTGATCATAGGTACACGGACGAGGTAGGGGAGGGGAGGGGGGTCTAATACATTGGTTGGGTGTTTCGAGCATTCTTGTGTTTGGTCATGTCCTAAGCCTGACATGCTTAGGACGTGGCCTAGATAAATGTCCTAAGTAATGGGCGTTCGTTCACGGGAGGGACACCGATGGCGACTCTATGACATTATTTCACTCATTAGTGGTGGTTAATTGTTGTGGTTACCTCTCCCCCAAGTTGTCCCATCCCGAGCAAGCCACCGAGGTTCATGTACACATAGAAGCTCTTATCAATGCTACTATATATACATAATACTTTTCCATTTTATCAACTATTGACGACGCCTTTATATATATATATATATATATACATATATATATATATATATACATATATTTATATATATATATACATATATATATATACTAGTACAATATTTGTGCGAGATACAGCTATGTTCTAATGCAAGGGTATCTGCATCCCCGGTATTGGTGCGAGGGGGTAATTTGTTTCTTCACGGCTTAGGATGTCAAATGAAAGGCTACGACAAGAGTAAAAGAGTTGATCATAGGTACACGGACGAGGTAAGGGAGGCGAGGGGGTCTAATACATTGGTTGGGTGTTTCGAGCATTCTTGTGTTTGGTCATGTCCTAAGCCTGACATGCTTAGGACGTGGCCTAGATAAATGTCCTAAGCAATGGGCGTTCGTTCATGGGAGGGACACCGATGGCGACTCTATGACATTATTTGACTCAGTAGTAGTGGTTAATTACTGTGGCTACCTCTCCCACAAGTTGTCCCATGCCGAGCAAGCCACCGAGGTTCATGTACACATAGAAGCTCTTATCAATGCTACTATATATAAATTATACTTTTCCATTTTATCAACTATTGACGACGCCGGTTATATATATATATATACTAGTACGATATTGGTGCGAGATACTGCTATGTTCTAATGCAAGTTTATCTACATCCTCGGTATTGGTGCGATGGGGTAATTGGTTTTCTTCACGGCTTAGGATGTCTAATGAAAGACTACGACAAGAGTAAGAGAGTTGATCATAGGTACACGGACGATGTAGGGGAGGGGAGGGGGGTCTAATACATTGGTTGGGTGTTTCGAGCAATCTTGTGATTGTTCATGTCCTAAGCATGACATGCTTAGGACGTGGCCTAGATAAATGTCCTAAGCAATGGGCGTTCGTTCATGGGACGGACACCGATGGCGACTCTATAACATTATTTCACTCAGTTGTAGTGGTTAATTGTTGTGGCTACCTCTCCCCCAAGTTGTCCCATCCCGAGCAAGCCATCAAGGTTCATGTACACATATAAGCTCTTATCAATGCTACTATATATAGATAATACTTTTCCATTTTATCAACTATTGATGACGCCGGTTTATATATATATATATATATACTAGTACTATATTGGTGCGAGATACTGCTATGTTCTAATGCAAGTGTATCTGCATCCTCGGTATTGGTGCGATAGGGTAATTGGTTTTCTTCACGGCTTAGGATGTCTAATGAAAGGCTACGACAAGAGTAAGAGAGTTGATCATAGGTACACGGACGAGGTAGGGGAGGGGATACATTAGTTGGGTGTTTCGTGCAATCTTGTGATTGGTCATGTCCTAAGCCTGACATGCTTAGGACGTGGCCTAGATAAATGTCCTAAGCAATGGGCGTTCGTTCATGGGAGGGACACCGATGGCGACTCTATGACATTATTTGACTCAGTAGTAGTGGTTAATTATTGTGGCTACCTCTCCCACAAGTTGTCCCATGCCGAGCAAGCCACCGAGGTTCATGTACACATAGAAGCTCTTATCAATGCTACTATATATAGATAATAATTTTCCATTTTATCAACTATTGACGACGCCGGTTTATTTATATATATATATACTAGTACTATATTGGTGCGAGATACTGCTATGTTCTAATGCAAGTGTATCCGCATCCCCAGATTGGTGCGATAGGGTAATTGGTTTTCTTCACGGCTTAGGATGTGTAATGAAAGGCTACGACAAGAGTAAGAGAGTTGATCATAGGTACACGGACGAGGTAGGGGAGGGGAGGGGGGTCTAATACATTGGTTGGGTGTTTCGAGCAATCTGGTGATTGGTCATGTCCGAAGCCTGACATGCTTAGGACGTGGCCTAGGTAAATGTCCTAAGTAATGGGCGTTCGTTCATAACCGATGGCGACTCTATGACATTATTTCACTCAGTAGTAGTGGTTAATTGTTGTGGTTACCTCTCGCCCAAGTTGTCCCATCCCGAGCAAGCCACCGAGGTTCATGTACACATAGAAGCTCTTATCAATGCTACTATATATAAATTATATTTTTCCATTTTATCAACTATTGACGACGCCGGTTTATATATATATATACTAGTACGATATTGGTGAGAGATACTGCTATGTTCTAATGCAAGTTTATCCGCATCCCCAGATTGGTGCGATGGGGTAATTGGGTTTTCTTCACGGCTTAGGATGTCTAATGAAAGACTACGACAAGAGTAACAGAGTTGATCATAGGTACACCGACGATGTAGGGGAGGGGGGGGGGTCTAATACATTGGTTGGGTGTTTCGAGCAATCTTGTGATTGGTCATGTCCTAAGCCTGACATGCTTAGGACGTGGCCTAGATAAATGTCCTAAGCAATGGGCGTTCGTTCATGGGACCGACACCGATGGCGACTCTATAACATTATTTCACTCAAGAAGTAGTGGTTAATTGTTGTGGCTACCTCTCCCCCAAGTTGTCCCATCCCGAGCAAGCCACCGAGGTTCATGTACACATAGAAGCTCTTATCAATGCTACTATATATAGATAATACTTTTCCATTTTATCAACTATTGACGACGCCGGTTTATATATATATATATATATATATATATATATATATATATATATATATATACTAGTACTATATTGGTGCGAGATACCGCTATGTTCTAATGCAAGTGTATCCGCATCCCCGTATTGGTGCGATAGGGTAATTGGTTTTCTTCACGGCTTAGGATGTCTAATGAAAGGCTACGACAAGAGTAAGAGAGTTGATCATAGGTACACGGACGAGGTAAGGGATGGGAGGGGGGTCTAATACATTGGTTGGGTGTTTCGAGCAATCTTGTGATTGGTCATGTCCGAAGCCTGACATGCTTAGGACGTGGCCTAGATAAATGTCCTAAGCAATGGCCGTTCGTTCATGGGAGGGACACCGATGGCGACTATATGACATTATTTCACTCAGTAGTAGTGGTTAATTGTTGAGGCTACCTCTCCCCCAAGTTGTCCCATCCCGAGCAAGCCACCGAGGTTCAAGTACACATAGAAGCTATTATCAATTCTACTATATATACATAATACTTTTCCATATTATCAACTATTGACGACGCCGGTTATATATATATATATATATATACATATATATATATACATATATACACATATATATATACATATATACACATATATATATACATATATACACATATATATATACATATATACATATATATATATATACATATATACATATATATATATATATATCTAAATACTAGTACGATATTTGTGCGAGATACTGCTATGTTCTAATGCAAGGGTATCTGCATCCCCGGTATTGGTACGAGGGGGTAATTTATTTCTTCACGGCTTAGGATGTCAAATGAAAGGCTACGACAAGAGTAAAAGAGTTGATCATAGGTACACCCGACGAGGTAAGGGGAGGCGAGGGGGTCTAATACATTGGTTGGGTGTTTCGAGCATTCTTGTGTTTGGTCATGTCCTAAGCCTGACATGCTTAGGACGTGGCCTAGGTAAATGTCCTAAGTAATGGGCGTTCGTTCATGGGAGGGACACCGATGGCGACTCTATGACATTATTTCACTCAAGAGTAGTGGTTAATTGTCGTGGTTACCTCTCGCCCAAGTTAGTCCCATTCCGAGCAAGCCACCGAGGTGCATGTAGACATAGAAGCTCTTATCAATGCTACTATATATAAATTATACTTTTCCATTTTATCAACTATTGACGACGCCGGTTTATATATATATATACTAGTACGATATTGGAGCGAGATACTGCTATGTTCTAATGCAAGTTTATCTGCATCCTCGGTATTGGTGCGATGGGGTAATTGGTTTTCTTCACGGCTTAGGATGTCTAATGAAAGACTACGACAAGAGTAACAGAGAGTTGATCATAGGTACACGGACGATGTAGGGGAGGGGAGGGGGGTCTAATACATTGGTTGGGTGTTTCGAGCAATCTTGTGATTGGTCATGTCCTAAGCCTGACATGCTTAAGACGTGGCCTAGATAAATGTCCTAAGCAATGGGCGTTCGGAGGGACACCGATGGTGACTCTATGACATTATTTGACTCAGTAGTAGTGGTTAATTATTGTGGCTACCTCTCCCCCAAGTTGTCCCATGCCGAGCAAGCCACCGAGGTTCATGTACACCTAAAAGCTCTTATCAATGCTACTATATATAGATAATACTTTTCTATTTTATCAACTATTGACGACGCCGGTTTATATATATATATATATATATATATATATATATATATATATATATATATATATATATATATATATACAAGTATTATATTAGTGCGAGATACTCGCTATGTTCTAATTTATGTGTATCTACATCCCTCGGTATTGGTGCTATGGGGTAATTGGTTTCTTCACGGCTTAGGATGTCAAATGAAAGGCTACGACAAGAGTAAAAGAGTTGATCATAGGTACACCGACGAGGTAGGGGGAGGGGAGGGGGTCTAATACATTGGTTGGGTGTTTCGAGCATTCTTAGTTTGGTCATGTCCTAAGCCTGACATGCTTAGGACGTGGCCTAGATAAATGTCCTAAGTAATGGGCGTTCGTTCACGGGAGGGACACCGATGGCGACTCTATGACATTATTTCACTCATTAGTGGTGGTTAATTGTTGTGGTTACCTCTCCCCCAAGTTGTCCCATCCCGAGCAAGCCACCGAGGTTCATGTACACATAGAAGCTCTTATCAATGCTACTATATATACATAATACTTTTCCATTTTATCAACTATTGACGACGCCGGTTTATATATATATATATATATATACATATATATATATATATACATATATTTATATATATATATATATACATATATATATATACTAGTACAATATTTGTGCGAGATACGACTATGTTCTAATGCAAGGGTATCTCGCATCCCCAGATTGGTGCGAGGGGGTAATTTGTTTCTTCACGGCTTAGGATGTCAAATGAAAGGCTACGACAAGAGTAAAAGAGTTGATCATAGGTACACGGACGAGGTAAGGGAGGCGAGGGGGTCTAATACATTGGTTGGGTGTTTCGAGCATTCTTATGTTTGGTCATGTCCTAAGCCTGACATGCTTAGGACGTGGCCTAGGTAAATGTGCTAAGTAATGGGCGTTCGTTCATGGGAGGGACACCGATGGCGACTCTATGACATTATTTCACTCAGTAGTAGTGGTTAATTGTTGTGGTTACCTCTCGCCCAAGTTGTCCCATCCCGAGCAAGCCACCGAGGTTCATGTACACATAGAAGCTCTTATCAATGCTACTATATATAAATTATACTTTTCCATTTTATCAACTATTGACGACGCCGGTTTATATATATATATACTAGTACGATATTGGTGCGAGATACTGCTATGTTCTAATGCAAGTTTATCTACATCCTCGGTATTGGTGCGATGGGGTAATTGGTTTTCTTCACGGCTTAGGATGTCTAATGAAAGACTACGACAAGAGTAAGAGAGTTGATCATAGGTACACCCGACGATGTAGGAGGGGAGGGGGGGGGGTCTAATACATTGGTTGGGTGTTTCGAGCAATCTTGTGATTGTTCATGTCCTAAGCATGACATGCTTAGGACGTGGCCTAGATAAATGTCCTAAGCAATGGGCGTTCGTTCATGGGACGGACACCGATGGCGACTCTATAACATTATTTCACTCAGTAGTAGTGGTTAATTGTTGTGGCTACCTCTCCCCCAAGTTGTCCCATCCCGAGCAAGCCACCGAGGTTCATGTACACATAGAAGCTCTTATCAATACTACTATATATAGATAATACTTTTCCATTTTATCAACTATTGACGACGCCGGTTTATATATATATATATATATATATATATATATATATATATATATATATAAAAATATATATATATATATATATATATATACTAGTACTATATTGGTGCGAGATACGCCTATGTTCTAATGCAAGTGTATCTCGCATCCCCGTATTGGTGCGATAGGGTAATTGGTTTTCTTCACGGCTTAGGATGTCTAATGAAAGGCTACGACAAGAGTAAGAGAGTTGATCATAGGTACACGGACGAGGTAGGGGATGGGAGGGAGGTCTAATACATTGGTTAGGTGTTTCGAGCAATCTTGATTGGTCATGTCCAAACCGACATGCTTAGGACGTGGCCTAGATAAATGTCCTAAGCAATGGGCGTTCGTTCATGGGAGGGACACCGATGGCGACTATATGACATTATTTCACTCAGTAGTAGTGGTTAATTGTTGAGGCTACCTCTCCCCAAGTTGTCCCATCCCGAGCAAGCCACCGAGGTTCAAGTACACATAGAAGCTATTATCAATTCTACTATATATACATAATACTTTTCCATATTATCAACTATTGACGACGCCGGTTTATATATATATATATATATAACATATATATATATACATATATACACATATATATAATATATACACATATATATATATATATATACATATATATATATACATATATACATATATATATATATACATATATACATATATATATATATATCTAAATACTAGTACGATATTTGTGCGAGATACTGCTATGTTCTAATGCAAGGGTATCTGCATCCCCGGTATTGGTACGAGGGGGTAATTTATTTCTTCACGGCTTAGGATGTCAAATGAAAGGCTACGACAAGAGTAAAAGAGTTGATCATAGGTACACCTGACGAGGTAGGGGAGGCGAGGGGGTCTAATACATTGGTTGGGTGTTTCGAGCATTCTTGTGATTGGTCATGTCCTAAGCCCGACATGCTTAGGACGTGGCCTAGGTAAATTTCCTAAGTAATGGGCGTTCGTTCATGGGAGGGACACCGATGGCGACTCTATGACATTATTTCACTCGCAGTAGTGGTTAATTGTTGTGGCTACCTCTCGCCCAAGTTGTCCCATTCCGAGCAAGCCACCGAGGTTCATGTAGACATAGAAGCTCTTATCAATGCTACTATATATAAATTATACTTTTCCATTTTATCAACTATTGACGACGCCGGTTTATATATATATATATATATACTAGTACGATATTGGAGCGAGATACTGCTATGTTCTAATGCAAGTTTATCTGCATCCCCGGTATTGGTGCGACGGGGTAATTGGTTTTCTTCACGGCTTAGGATGTCTAATGAAAGACTACGACAAGAGTAAAAGAGTTGATCATAGGTACACCGGACGATGTAGGGGAGGGAGGGGGGGTCTAATACATTGGTTGGGTGTTTCGAGCAATCTTGTGATCGGGTCATGTCCTAAGCCCGACATGCTTAAGACGTGGCCTAGATAAATGTCCTAAGCAATGGGCGTTCGTCGGAGGGACACCGATGGTGACTCTATGACATTATTTGACTCAAGAGTAGTGGTTAATTATTAGGGCTACCTCTCCCCCAAGTTGTCCCATGCCGAGCAAGCCACCGAGGTTCATGTACACCTAAAAGCTCTTATCAATGCTACTATATATAGATAATACTTTTCCATTTTATCAACTATTGACGACGCCGTTTATATATATATATATATATATATATATATATATATATATATATATATATATATATATATATATATATATATATATATACAAGTATTATATTGGTGCGAGATACCGCTATGTTCTAATTTATGTGTATCTACATCCCCGTATTGGTGCTATGGGGTAATTGGTTTCCTTCACTGGCTTAGGATGTCAAATGAAAGGCTACGACAAGAGTAAAAGAGTTGATCATAGGTACACCGGACGAGGTAGGGAGGGGAGGGGGTCTAATACATCGGTCAGGTGTTTCGAGCATTCTTGTGTTTGGTCATGTCCTAAGCCCGACATGCTTAGGGACGTGGCCTAGATAAATGTCCTAAGTAATGGGCGTTCGTTCACGGGAGGGACACCGATGGCGACTCTATGACATTATTTCACCATTAGTGGTGGTTAATTGTTGTGGTTACCTCTCCCCCCAAGTTGTCCCATCCCGAGCAAGCCACCGAGGTTCATGTACACATTGAAGCTCTTATCAATGCTACTATATATACATAATACTTTTCCATTTTATCAACTATTGACGACGCCGGTTTATATATATATATATATATATACTATATATATATATATACATATATTTATATATATATATACATATATATATATACTAGTACAATATTTGTGCAAATAACTATGTTCTAATGCAAGGGTATCTCGCATCCCCGTATTGGTGCGAGGGGGTAATTTGTTTCTTCACGGCTTAGGATGTCAAATGAAAGGCTACGACAAGAGTAAAAGAGTCGATCATAGGTACACCCGACGAGGTAAGGGAGGCGAGGGGGTCTAATACATTGGTTGGGTGTTTCGAGCATTCTTGTGATTGGTCATGTCCTAAGCCCGACATGCTTAGGACGTGGCCAAGGTAAATGTGCTAAGTAATGGGCGTTCGTTCATGGGAGGGACACCGATGGCGACTCTATGACATTATTTCACTCAAGAGTAGTGGTTAATCGTTGTGGTTACCTCTCCCCCAAGTTGTCCCATCCCGAGCAAGCCACCGAGGTTCATGTACACATAGAAGCTCTTATCAATGCTACTATATATAAATTATACTTTTCCATTTTATCAACTATTGACGACGCCGGTTTATATATATATATACTAGTACGATATTGGTGCGAGATACCGCTATGTTCTAATGCAAGTTTATCTACATCCCTGGATTGGTGCGATGGGGTAATTGGGTTTTCTTCACGGCTTAGGATGTCTAATGAAAGACTACGACAAGAGTAAGAGAGTCGATCATAGGTACACTGACGATGTAGGGGAGGGGAGGGGGTCTAATACATTGGTTGGGTGTTTCGAGCAATCTTGTGGATTGTTCATGTCCTA
>CANSZD010002795.1:45000-192500 GCA_947648045.1 Beta corolliflora | reverse complement strand
ACTCAGTAGTAGTGGTTAATTGTTGAGGCTACCTCTCCCCCAAGTTGTCCCATCCCGAGCAAGCCACCGAGGTTCAAGTACACATAGAAGCTATTATCAATTCTACTATATATACATAATACTTTTCCATATTATCAACTATTGACGACGCCGGTTATATATATATATATATATATATATATATATATATATATATATATATATATACATATATATAATTTATATATATATATCTAAATACTAGTACGATATTTGTGCGAGATACTCGCTATGTTCTAATGTAAGGGTATCCGCATCCCCGTGATTGGTGCGATGGGGTAATTTATTTCTTCACGGCTTAGGATGTCAAATGAAAGGCTACGACAAGAGTAAAAGAGTTGATCATAGGTACACGGACGAGGTAGGGGAGGGGAGGGGGGTCTAATACATTGGTTGGGTGTTTCGAGCATTCTTGTGTTTGGTCATGTCCTAAGCCTGACATGCTTAGGACGTGGCCTAGGTAAATGTCCTAAGTAATGGGCGTTCGTTCATGCGAGGGACACCGATGGCGACTCTATGACATTATTTCACTCGGTAGTAGGTGGTTAATTGTTGTGGTTACCTCTCCCCAAGTTGTCCCATTCCGAGCAAGCCACCGAGGTTCATGTAGACATAGAAGCTCTTATCAATGCTACTATATATAAATTATACTTTTCCATTTTATCAACTATTGACGACGCCGAGTATATATATATATACTAATACGATATTGGTGCGAGATCTGCTATGTTGTAATGCAAGTTTATCCGCATC
The DNA here is from genome assembly GCA_947648045.1 of Beta corolliflora. Lineage (NCBI taxonomy): Eukaryota > Viridiplantae > Streptophyta > Magnoliopsida > Caryophyllales > Amaranthaceae > Beta > Beta corolliflora. Next base: position 191,708 of record CANSZD010002795.1, on the reverse strand, counting down.
CCCGGTATTGGTGCGATGGGGTAATTGGTTTTCTTCACGGCTTAGGATGTCTAATGAAAGACTACGACAAGAGTAAGAGAGTTGATCATAGGTACACGGACGATGTAGGGGAGGGGAGGGGGGTCTAATACATTGGTTGGGTGTTTCGAGCAATCTTGTGATTGGTCATGTCCTAAGCCTGACATGCTTAGGACGTGGCCTAGATAAATGTCCTAAGCAATGGGCGTTCGTTCATGGGACGGACACGAGATGGCGACTCTATAACATTATTTCACTCGGTAGTAGTGGTTAATTGTTGTGGCTACCTCTCCCCCCAAGTTGTCCCATCCCGAGCAAGCCATCGAGGTTCATGTACACATATAAGCTCTTATCAATGCTACTATATATAGATAATACTTTTCCATTTTATCAACTATTTACGACGCCGATTTATATATATATATATATATACTAGTACTATATTGGTGCGAGATACTTGCTATGTTCTAATGCAAGTGTATCTCGCATCCCTCGGTATTGGTGCGATGGGGTAATTGGTTTTCTTCACGGCTTAGGATGTCTAATGAAAGGCTACGACAAGAGTAAAAGAGTTGATCATAGGTACACGGACAAGGTAGGGGAGGGGAGGGGGGTCTAATACATTAGTTGGGTGTTTCGAGCAATCTTGTGATTGGTCATGTCCTAAGCCCGACATGCTTAGGACGTGGCCTAGATAAATGTCCTAAGCAATAGGCGTTCGTTCATGGGAGGGACACCAATGGCGACTCTATGACATTATTTGACTCAGTAGTAGTGGTTAATTATTGTGGCTACCTCTCCCCCAAGTTGTCCCATGCCGAGCAAGCCACCGAGGTTCATGTACACATAGAAGCTCTTATCAATGCTACTATATATAGATAATACTTTTCCATTTTATCAACTATTGACGACGCCGGTTTATATATATATATATATATATATATATATATATATATATATATAGATATGTATATATATATATATATCTATATATATATGCAAGTACTATATTGGTATCCGTATTCCCATGTATGTGTATGCTTATTGGTGCGATGGGGTAATTGGATTTCTTCACGGCTTAGGATGTCAAATGAAAGGCTACGACAAGAGTAAGAGAGTTGATCATAGGTACACCTGACGAGGTAGGGGGAGGGGAGGGGGGTCTAATACATTGGTTGGGTGTTTCGATCAATCTTGTGATTTGGTCATGTCCTAAGGCCGACATGCTTAGGACGTGGCCTAGATAAATGTCCTAAGTAATGGGCGTTCGTTCACGGGAGGGACACCGATGGCGACTCTATGACATTATTTCACTCGGTAGTGGTGGTTAATTGTTGTGGGTTACCTCTCCCCCAAGTTGTCCCATCCCGAGCAAGCCACCGAGGTTCAAGTACACATAGAAGCTCTTATCAATGCTACTATATATACATAATACTTTTCCATTTTATCAACTATTGACGACGCCGTATTTATATATAATATATATCAGATTACGAGATACCGTTATGTTCTAATGCAAGTATATCCGCATCCCCTGTATTGGTGCGATGGGGTAATTGGTTTTGTTCACGGCTTAGGATGTCTAATGAAAGGCTACGACAAGAGTAAGAGAGTTGATCATAGGTACACCGACAAGGTAGGGGGAGGGGAGGGGGTCTAATACATTGGTTGGGTGTTTCGAGCATTCTTGTGTTTGGTCATGTCCGAAGCCCGACATGCTTAGGACGTGGCCTAGATAAATGTCCTAAGTAATGGGCGTTCGTTCATGGGAGGGACACCAATGTCGACTCTATGACATTATTTCACCCAGTAGTAGTGGTTAATTGTTGTGGCTACCTCTCCCCCAAGTTGTCCCATCCCGAGCAAGCCACCGAGGTTCATGTACACATAGAAGCTCTTATCAATGCTACTATATATAGATAATACTTTTCCATTTTATCAACTATTTACGCCGATTTATATATATATATATGTACTAGGACTATATTGGTGTGAGATACTTGCTATGTTCTAATGCAAGTGTATCCGCATCCTCCGTATTGGTGCGATGGGGTAATTGGTTTCTTCACGGCTTAGGATGTCAAATGAAAGGCTACGACAAGAGTAAAAGACTTGATCATAGGTACACGGACAAGGTAAGGGAGGGGAGGGGGTCTAATACATTGGTTGGGTGTTTCGAGCATTCTTGTGTTTGGTCATGTCCTAAGCCTGACATGCTTAGGACGTGGCCTAGATAAATGTCCTAAGTAATAGGCGTTCGTTCATGGGAGGGACACCAATGGCGACTCTATGACATTATTTCACTCGAGAGTGGTGGTTAATTGTTGTGGGTTACCTCTCCCCCAAGTTGTCCCATCCCGAGCAAGCCACCGAGGTTCATGTACACATAGAAGCTCTTATCAATGCTACTATATATACATAATACTTTTCCATTTTATCAACTATTGTCGACGGCGTATATATATATATATATATATATACAGTACGATATACCGCAATGTTCTAATGCAAGTGTATCCGCATCCTCGGTATTGGTGCGATGGGGTAATTGGTTTTCTTCACGGCTTAGGATGTCTAATGAAAGGCTACGACAAGAGTAAGAGAGTTGATCATAGGTACACCTGACGATGTAGGGGAGGGGAGGGGGGTCTAATACATTGGTTGGGTGTTTCGAGCAATCTTGTGATTGGTCATGTCCGAAGCCTGACATGCTTAGGACGTGGCCTAGATAAATGTCCTAAGCAATGGGCGTTCGTTCATGGGAGGGACACCGATGGCGACTCTATGACATTATTTCACTCAGTAGTAGTGGTTAATTGTTGTGGCTACCTCTCCTCCAAGTTGTCCCATCCCGAGCAAGCCACCGAGGTTCAAGTACACATAGAAGCTCTTATCAATGCTACTATATATAGATAATACTTTTCCATTTTATCAACTATTGACGACGCCGGTTTATATATATATATATATATATACTAGTACTATATTGGTGTGAGATACTGCTATGTTCTAATGCAAGTATATCTGCATCCTCGGTATTGGTGCGATGGGGTAATTGGTTTCTTCACGGCTTAGGATGTCAAATGAAAGGCTACGACAAGAGTAAAAGAGTTGATCATAGGTACACGGACAAGGTAGGGGAGGGGAGGGGGGTCTAATACATTGGTTGGGTGTTTCGAGCATTCTTGTGTTTGGTCATGTCCTAAGCCTGACATGCTAAGGACGTGGCCTAGATAAATGTCCTAAGTAATGGGCGTTCGTTCATGGGAGGGACACCAATGTCGACTCTATGACATTATTTCACTCAGTAGTAGTGGTTAACTGTTGTGGTTTCCTCTCCCCCAAGTTGTCCCATCCCGAGCAAGCCACCGAGGTTCATGTACACATAGAAGCTCTTATCAATGCTAGTATATATATATAATACTTTTCCATTTTATCAACTATTGACGACGCCGGTTTATACTAGGACTATATTGGTGTGAGATACTGCTATGTTCTAATGCAAGTGTATCTGCATCCTCGGTATTGGTGCGATGGGGTAATTGGTTTCTTCACGGCTTAGGATGTCAAATGAAAGGCTACGACAAGAGTAAAAGAGTTGATCATAGGTACACGGACAAGGTAAGGGAGGGGGGGGGGTATAATCCATTGGTTGGATGTTTCGAGCATTCTTGTGTTTGGTCATGTCCTAAGCCTGACATGCTTAGGACGTGGCCTAGATAAATGTCCTAAGTAATGGGCGTTCGTTCACGGGAGGGACACCGATGGCGACTCTATGACATTATTTCACTCAGTAGTGGTGGTTAATTGTTGTGGTTACCTCTCCCCCAAGTTGTCCCATCCCGAGCAAGCCACCGAGGTTCATGTACACATAGAAGCTCTTATCAATGCTACTATATATACATAATACTTTTCCATTTTATCAACTATTGACGACGCCGAGATACTGCAATGTTGTAATGCAAGTGTATCTGCATCCTCGGTATTGGTGCGATGGGGTAATTGGTTTTGTTCACGGCTTTGGATGTCTAATGAAAGGCTACGACAAGAGTAAGAGAGTTGATCATAGGTACACGGACGATGTAGGGGAGGGGAGGGGGGTCTAATACATTGGTTGGGTGTTTCGAGCAATCTTGTGATTGGTCATGTCCGAAGCCTGACATGCTTAGGACGTGGCCTAGATAAATGTCCTAAGCAATGGGCGTTCGTTCATGGGAGGTACACCGATGGCGACTCTATGACATTATTTCACTCAGTAGTAGTGGTTAATTGTTGTGGCTACCTCTCCCCCAAGTTGTCCCATCCCGAGCAAGCCACCGAGGTTCATGTACACATAGAAGCTCTTATCAATGCTACTATATATAGATAATACTTTTCCATTTTTTCAACTATTTACGACGCCGATTTATATATATATATATGTACTAGTACTATATTGGTGTGAGATACTGCTATGTTCTAATGCAAGTGTATCTGCATCCTCGGTATTGGTGCGATGGGGTAATTGGTTTCTTCACGGCTTAGGATGTCAAATGAAAGGCTACGACAAGAGTAAAAGAGTTGATCATAGGTACACGGACAAGGTAAGGGAGGGGAGGGGGGTATAATCCATTGGTTGGGTGTTTCGAGCATTCTTGTGTTTGGTCATGTCCTAAGCCTGACATGCTTAGGACGTGGCCTAGATAAATGTCCTAAGTAATGGGCGTTCGTTCATGGGAGGGACACCAATGGCGACTCTATGACATTATTTCACTCAGTAGTAGTGGTTAATTGTTGTGGTTTCCTCTCCCCCAAGTTGTCCCATCCCGAGCAAGCCACTGAGGTTCATGTACACATAGAAGCTCTTATCAATGCTACTATATATACATAATACTTTTCCATTTTATCAACTATTGACGACGCCGGTATATATATATATATATATATATATATATATATATATATATATATATATATATATATATATATATATATATATATATATATATATATATATATACTAGTACGATAATGGTGCGAGATACTGCAATGTTGTAATGCAAGTGTATCTGCATCCTCGGTATTGGTGCGATGGGGTAATTGGTTTTGTTCACGGCTTAGGATGTCTAATGAAAGGCTACGACAAGAGTAAGAGAGTTGATCATAGGTACACGGACGATGTAGGGGAGGGGAGGGGGGTCTAATACATTGGTTGGGTGTTTCGAGCAATCTTGTGATTGGTCATGTCCGAAGCCTGACATGCTTAGGACGTGGCCTAGATAAATGTCCTAAGCAATGGGCGTTCGTTCATGGGAGGGACACCGATGGCGACTCTATGACATTATTTCACTCAGTGGTAGTGGTTAATTGTTGTGGCTACCTCTCCCCCAAGTTGTCCCATCCCGAGCAAGCCACCGAGGTTCATGTACACATAGAAGCTCTTATCAATGCTACTATATATAGATAATACTTTTTCCATTTTTTCAACTATTGACGACGCCGATTTATATATATATATGTACTAGTACTATATTGGTGTGAGATACTGCTATGTTCTGATGCAAGTGTATCTGCATCCTCGGTATTGGTGCGATGGGGTAATTGGTTTCTTCACGGCTTAGGATGTCAAATGAAAGGCTACGACAAGAGTAAAAGACTTGATCATAGGTACACGGACAAGGTAGGGGAGGGGAGGGGGGTCTAATACATTGGTTGGGTGTTTCGAGCATTCTTGTGTTTGGTCATGTCCTAAGCCTGACATGCTTAGGACGTGGCCTAGATAAATGTCCTAAGTAATGGGCGTTCATTCATGGGAGGGACGCCAATGGCGACTCTATGACATTATTTCACTCAGTAGTAGTGGTTAATTGTTGTGGTTTCCTGTAACACCCCGTAATTTTCACTCTTTGTTTTTGGTGTTTGTTTACATTAAAATAATATTTTTCGTAAAAATAAATAATTTATTATTTAGATTATTTTGGAACGTGTTGTGAAAATGTGTATATATATTTATTTGTTGTGATATATTTATATATATATTTATTTTAAGTTGTTAGTTATTTATTTTAAAGGTTATATTAATTTCGTTATTTGTTTAGGCGTTTAGGATGTTGTTTTGTCGCGTAGCGTTTTTGTAACGTTGTTGGACCGACTTGGGTGATAAAATGTTGCATCGCATATGGCGTGCTAATGTGTTTATTATATTTATATTTATATTATAATTTATTAGAATTATTTTCATCATTAAGTATTTTCAAAGTTTAGGCGCGATTTAAGAATTTATCGATTTATCGCGTAGCGGGCTTTTGAAGCATGGACCCTTGTTGATTTGGGCCGAAATTTTTGTTGGTGTGTTGGGCTTGACAGCCGGCCAAGGAGATGGAGAAGGAGAGCTCCTCTTCTTTCTTTTCTTTATATTTTTCCTTGTGACTCTTGGTAGCTTTGTAACTCCAATAACCCCCTAATCATTCTCCTTCATTAAAACCCTTTATTTCAACCATTAAACATCCATAAAATTCTGATTTTTATTCAAAGAAGTTCAGCATCATTTGCATTTATCACCCACCGTTTTTCAAGAAAAGGAAGAGATAAAAGGAAGAGGAAAAGAATAGGAAGTTTCAACCCGGTTGTTCCTGTCACACCTTCACGAAAATAACCGTAGCCGGAAATCTAACCGTTGGATCGTCTTCATTTTTGGACTCAACGTTTATAACATCTTGTTATACATTATGACCGGAGAGATTTAAAATCTGAGCTTTTGATCATCGGAAATCATGGTCGTAACAGAGCAGTACGAAACAAGAGTTTCCAACGTTCAAGAAGAAATGCTTAGTGACTTGTTGCTACAATTCTCGTTTGTTATGCCTTGGGGTTAGAAGAGGATTTGGATTGCATGCTTAACTCGTGATTATATATTTGGACTCAGCTCTCCTCCCGACGATCCAGGTAACTAGTTGCTATCCTAGAATCATAGTGATTAGAGTAGTATTCGGTATTAGATTAATACGTTAGGAATTATCTAAAATACTTTTTGAATGAGATTTTTGATGAAATTTTACATGAACATACGTGACACATTCTATGTGAATACTGTGTAGATAAAAATAATTTTTGCCTGATTTTTAATATTTATTTGATTTAATTAGTACTTTGTGCGTTTTTGGCTAAATTTCATAATAATTATTGAACGACCGTTGAAATTGATGATATCATCATTCTTTGATCATGTAACATGTGTTTAATGTATTCCATGCCTTAGAATAATTTTTATCTACTGTTTACTATTTTAATTAATTGATATATCTGTTTTTGTAATTTCTGTTCTGTCAGTATATAATTCATGAAAATTATTTGTAGAGGCAGAAAAATTAATTTGTTTGAATAATATGTATTTTCGTGAGTGTTTACATGTTATGTGAATTTTTGGTAATTTTTGGGCGTCTGTTTATATTTTTAATTATTATAATGGCTTATTTGAGGAATCTGTATATTAACTGTTAAAAATACTTTTGGAGTCCGAAAATTATAAATAAAAATTTTACCATGTCAGTAGAGAAATTAGGGTTATATGATAATTTTTGTGTGATTTTAATGCTCGAATTTGTTAGTTTCATAATTATTATGGTGTTTTTGTGATGAAATTGAGGATACACTTTTAAATTGTTTGAAGGCTTGTAAATCAGATATAATTTATAATTTAATATATTCTGGGTTGCTGATTTTCAGTAGTATACAGTATGCATCATTTCGGTAACCACATGTTTAGGTTTGATTTATGGAATAAAATGATTTAATTGTTATTACTCTTTTAATGAATATGATTTAGAGTTAATTGGTGATGTATTTGTGATTGAGTGTGGTTGCTGTAAAAACCAGTATATTGTCATTGATGATGTTTGGGAATGTTCAAGTGTTATTGTGAGAGTTATTTGTTGATTATTGTATAAGTGATTTATTTTGAGGAATTATGAAGAACTGTTTGATGAACTGTGGGTATAAGGCCGGGTGGCATCCCCTTTTTGATGAATATTTTTGATGAATGATACTTAGTTTGTATGCATGATTGTATTTTGAGATAAGAATATCTGGTGGGATAGATGTAGTCCCCGGTTAATAACATGCCAACCACCTGGTTTGCGCACTAGGGGTACACCTGGGTTAATTGTTGTCGTCCGAGAGGTCAGGGAGTTCTGCGTGTTCTACCCCCGCATCGGGAGTTTGGCCATTCTTAGACACAAAGGGGGGAACGTAAGCCCATAAACTGACCTGGAGATTGCGATCTGACAAACCTTAGGAAGTGATTTGCGAATCACTGGCGTTCGGCTTCTGACTCAATAACTTGTTGAATTCTTGATTTATTATTATTTATATATATTAGAATTATGTCACTCACTCTATCATGTTTACTTATTGTTGATGATCACTTGTTTCATCTATAGCTTTATGATTTCTATGTGCATGCTATTGATGTAATGATTGCATGTTATTCCTTTCTTAATAATCTTCTTCTGAATCGTGCTTTGATTGCTATTGTTCTGGGAGAACTGCTAGTTACTCCCCACTGACTGTGGATATTTGTTGTATATTTTGCAGGTTTTGTTGATGGGGATTTTCTTTGATTTTGGGCTCGGGTTGAGATGCGAGAAATAATCTATTAGGGTTTTAGTTCTAGACCTCTCTTTAGTTTGAGATAGTTTTCTCTTTTCGATTTTAATCTAAGTAATTAATTTACTTATAGTATTTACTTATGTTTGTTTTTATCACTTAGTTATTTAAACATTATTCTTGTAGTAGTGACATTCCCAGAAGACGATGTTTCCGCCATCGTCCTATTAAATATATTATTATTTCTTTCTTTTCCGCCTTTGAAATTCTGGGGTGTTACAGTTAGTATCAGAGCAAAACGCTCCTAAACTCTGAAAAAGAGTTGCTAATGATTCTTTAGAATTATTAGTTAGCCATAGGATATAAAATTTGTTTAGAATTAAGGTTAGTTGTTCACTATAATGAGAGTGTGATGGGTAGAGTAAGTAAAGGGAAGCCTTATGGGAATGTGATGTGCTCTCATGCTTATGGAGCATATGTTATATGTATAGTTATTTGTATTATTGGTGGAATTAGTCTACCAAGTTTGTTAATCTTATTTGCAGGGCCTCTTACATGGAATTTATTTTCTCTTTTATCAGAGTGCGCAGCGAAAGCGAAGTAATTTATAGTCTTCTCGGTTTCGTTGTGTTTAATTTGTTTTGTGTTTTGCAATTTAGAAATAAGCTTTAATTTTATATTAATATAGTCTTGTGTGTTGCATTGCATTTATTTTATTTGCTAGTTGCTTGATAGTATATGTTATTATGTGAGACAGTGTATATTTTCTGTTCTTTTTCAATTGAGTGTTGTTTTTATGTGAGTACTACGTATCTGTTTTATTATTTACAAAACTTTCTAGTTTGAGTTTATATTCCAAATTATATTTTAGATCTTTGAACTTAATAAATTTTATACTTATGTTAGAGTTATTTTCTGACTTTCAAATTTTGTTATTGTTAATATTTTGACATACTCTTTTGAAAAACGTTTAATTTCAATTGTCTTCAAATTTCTCTTACCGTTTTTGACCATCTATATTTATAAATATTTTTCTTTTGATATTTTTTGTTTTTCATGCTAATCCTTATTCAGCCTTTAATTATGTTAATAAGTTTTGTAGTCTTTGAAAATAAAAGTACCCTAATGAGTTGTTTTGGTGTTAGTTTGAAAAGTAGATGTAAACTATTTTGTTTTAAAGGTTAGCATTCAACAACTTTTATTTTACTTACTAATTTACTTTTCTTATTAGCATTATTTTTCAAACTCAAATGTGTGAAAGGATCTCGTTTACCATATGTTGTTTCTTGTTTAAATATTTAGTGCTTTCTCATTTCATAGCAAAATTTTGGTTGTTTTCAATACTTCTTATTTAATTCTTTGGTTTTGACTGATCTGTTTTATATTCTTTGAAAACGAAATTTATATACTCAGTCTAAATTTTAAACTTGTTTGAGTTGATATTAAGTCATAATGGGTGATTCCTTTGACTTGTATGTCAATTTGATAAGTCTAAATTTTAAACTTGTTTGAGTTGATATTGAGTCATAATGGGTGATTCCTTTGACTTGTATGTCAATTTGATAAGTTGACGTATTTTATCTGTTTTGATTTAATTTCCTTTTTCAGTTGTTATTAAGTTTATATTGGGTGATTCCAGTAAACTCTAATGTCGATTTGATAAGTTGGCTTTCAAATATTGTTTTGTTGATACTAGGTTGCAATGGGTGGTTCCATGCACATTTGTGTCGACTTGGCAAATTTTATAATTGTTGTTAATAATTTATTACTTTATCGCCTATTTATTATTAGTGTTTTGTCGTTGTGAAATTTATTTTAAAGTGTACAATTTCTTTTGCGAACTTTAAATTTCATATATATGTTTAGGAGGACGTACGCTCTTATAACATATGTCATGACTTGTGTTCGTAAGTGCTATTTTAATAAAGCAGCTAGCTACTCTTTATTAAAGTGTTCTTATCTCTTTAAGTGGAGTATAAGCCCGTGTGGTTACCTCTATTTAAATTGGTTTGGCAGTCTATTTACGAACTTTTTCTTCTTTGTTTCTTTTCTCAAAATATTTATGTATGGTCGGATTTATTCTTTTATAATTTTACGTAAATATTTATTCCTGTTTCTTTTGCAAAATTACCTATAGTTTATTGTCCAAAGGTTTTTACCTTAAACTTTCTAATACTTGTCTTTGGTTCTTTCACATTGTATAAATGATGGTTGTTACCGTGCTTCTTTACTACAACTCTTTGGTCTTCCAAAATAAATTATATATTATTTGAGTTATCAAATTTTATACCTGCAAAGTTGTTTAGTTAACTAAAATCCATTGATTTTTGTTCTCTTAATGTTCTTTATATAGAGTATTTTCTTTTATCTCTTGGTTGTTTTTAAGTTTCGAGGACGAAACTCTTTTAAGGGGGTGTGATTGTAACACCCCGTAATTTTCACTCTTTGTTTTTGGTGTTTGTTTACATTAAAATGGTATTTTTCGGAAAAATAAATAATTTATTATTTAGATTATTTTGGAACGTGTTGTGAAAATGTGTATATATATTTATATGTTGTGATATATTTATATATATCTTTATTTTAAGTTGTTAGTTATTTATTTTAAAGGTTATATTAATTTCGTTATTTGTTTAGGCGTTTAGGATGCTGTTTTGTCGCGTAGCGTTTTTGTAACATTGTTGGACCGACTTGGGTGATGAAATGTTGCATCGCATATGGCGTGCTAATGTGTTTATTATATTTATATTTATATTATAATTTATTAGAATTATTTTCATCATTAAGTATTTTCAAAGTTTAGGCGCGATTTAAGAATTTATCGATTTATCGCGTAGCGGGCTTTTGAAGCATGGACCCTTGTTGATTTGGGCCGAAATTTTTGTTGGAGTGTTGGGCTTGACAGCCGGCCAAGGAGATGGAGAAGGAGAGCTCCTCTTCTTTCTTTTCTTTATATTTTTCCTTGTGACTCTTGGTAGCTTTGTAACTCCTATAACCCCCTAATCATTCTCCTTCATTAGAACCCTTTATTTCAACCATTAAACATCCATAAAATTCTGATTTTTATTCAAAGAAGTTCAGCATCATTTGCATTTATCACCCACCGTTTTTCAAGAAAAGGAAGAGAGAAAAGGAAGAGGAAAAGAATAGGAAGTTTCAACCCGGTTTTTCCTGTCACACCTTCACGAAAATAACCGTAGCCGGAGATCTAACCGTTGGATCGTCTTCATTTTTGGACTCAACGTTTATAACATCATGTTATACATTCTGACCAGAGAGATTTATAATCTGAGCATTTTATCATCAGGAATCATGGTCGTAACAGAGCAGTGCGAAACAAGAGTTTCCAACGTTCAAGAAGAAATGCTTAGTGACTTGTTGCTACAATTCTCGTTTGTTATGCCTTGGGGTTAGAAGAGGATTTGGATTGCATGCTTAACTCGTGATTGTATCTTTGGACTCAGCTCTCCTCCCGACGATCCAGGTAACTAGTTGTTATCCTAGAATCATAGTGATTAGAGTAGTATTCGGTATTAGATTATTACGTTAGGAATTATCTAAAATACTTTTTGAATGAGATTTTTGACGAAATCTTACATAAACATACGTGACACATTCTGTGTGAATGCTGTGTAGAGAAAAATAATTTTTGCATGATTTTTAATATTTATTTGATTTAATTAGTACATTGTGCGTTTTTGGCTAAATTTCATAATAATTATTGAACGACCGTTGAAATTGATGAAATCATTTTTATTTGATCATGTAACATGCGTGTAATGTATTCCATGCCATAGAATAATTTTTATATACTGTTTACTGTTTTAATTAATTGATATATCTGTTTTTGTAATTTCTGTTCTGTCAGTATATAATTCATGAAAATTATTTGTAGAGGCAGAAAAATTAATTTGTTTGCATAATATGTATTTTCGTGCGTGTTTACATGTTATGTGAAATTTTGGTAATTTGTGGGCGTCTTTTTATATTTTTAATTATTTGAGGAATCTGTATATTAACTGTTAAAAATACTTTTAGAGTCCTAAAATTATAGATAAAAATTGTACCATGTTATTAGAGCTATTAGGGTTATGTGATAATTTTTTTGTGATTTTAATGCTCGAATTTGTTAGTTTCATAATTATTATGGTGTTTTTGTGATGAAATTGAGGATACACTTTTAAATTGTTTGAAGGCTTGTAAATCAGATATAATTTATAATTTAATATATTCTGGGTTGCTGATTTTCAGTAGTATACAGTATGCATCATTTCGGTAACCACATGTTTAGGTTTGATTTATGGAATAAAATGATTTAATTGTTATTACTCTTTTAATGAATATGATTTAGAGTTAATTGGTGATGTATTTGTGATTGAGTGTGGTTGCTGTAAAAACCAGTATATTGTCATTGATGATGTTTGGGAATGTTCAAGTGTTATTGTGAGAGTTATTTGTTGATTATTGTATAAGTGATTTATTTTGAGGAATTATGAAGAACTGTTTGATGAACTGTGGGTATAAGGCCGGGTGGCATCCCCTTTTTTATGAATATTTTTGATGAATGATATTTAGTTTGTATGCATGATTGTATTTTGAGATAAGAATATCTGGTGGGATAGATGTAGTCCCCGGTTAAGAACATGCCAACCACCCGGTTTGCGAACTAGGGGTACACCCGGGTTAATTGTTGTCGTCCGAGAGGTCGGGGAGTTCTCGCGTGGTTCTACCCCCGCATCGGGAGTTTGGCCATTCTTAGACACAGGCAGTGGGGAACGTAAGCCCATAGACTGACCTGGAGATTGCGATCTGACAAACCTTAGGAAGTGATTTGCGAATCACTGGCGTTCGGCTTCTGACTCAATAACTTGTTGAATTCTTGATTTATTATTATTTATATATATTAGAATTATGTCACTCACTCTATCATGTTTACTTATTGTTGATGATCACTTGTTTCATCTATAGCTTTATGATTTCTATGTGCATGCTATTGATGTAATGATTGCATGTTATTCCTTTCTTAATAATCTTCTTCTGAATCGTGCTTTGATTGCTATTGTTCTGGGAGAACTGCTAGTTACTCCCCACTGACTGTGGATATTTGTTGTATATTTTGCAGGTTTTGTTAATGGGGATTTTCTTTGATTTTGGGCTCGGGTTGAGATGCGAGAAATAATCTATTAGGGTTTTAGTTCTAGACCTCTCTTTAGTTTGAGATAGTTTTCTCTTTTCGATTTTAATCTAAGTAATTAATTTACTTATAGTATTTACTTATGTTTGTTTTTATCACTTAGTTATTTAAACATTATTCTTGTAGTAGTGACATTCCCAAAAGACGATGTTTCCGCCATCGTCCAATTAAATATATTATTATTTCTTTCTTTTCCGCCTTTGAAATTCTGGGGTGTTACAGTTAGTATCAGAGCAAAACGCTCCTAAACTCTGAAAAAGAGTTGCTAATGATTCTTTAGAATTATTAGTTAGCCATAGGATATAAAATTTGTTTAGAATTAAGGTTAGTTGTTCACTATAATGAGAGTGTGATGGGTAGAGTAAGTAAAGGGAAGCCTTATGGGAATGTGATGTGCTCTCATGCTTATGGAGCATATGTTATATGTATAGTTATTTGTATTATTGGTGGAATTAGTCTACCAAGTTTGTTAATCTTATTTGCAGGGCCTCTTACATGGAATTTATTTTCTCTTTTATCAGAGGGTGCAGCGAAAGCGAAGTAATTTATAGTCTTCTCGGTTTCGTTGTGTTTAATTTGTTTTGTGTTTTGCAATTTAGAAATAAGCTTTAATTTTATATTAATATAGTCTTGTGTGTTGCATTGCATTTATTTTAATTGCTAGTTGCTTGATAGTATATGTTATTATGTGAGACAGTGTATATTTTCTGTTCTTTTTCAATTGAGTGTTGTTTTTATCTGAGTACTACGTATCTGTTTTGTTATTTACAAAACTTTCTAGTTTGAGTTTATATTCCAAATTATATTTTAGATCTTTGAACTTAATAAATTTTATACTTATGTTAGAGTTATTTTCTGACTTTCAAATTTTGTTATTGTTAATATTTTGACATACTCTTTTGAAAAACGTTTAATTTCAATTGTCTTCAAATTTTTCTCTTACCGTTTTTGACCATCTATATTTATAAATATTTTTCTTTTGATATTTTTTGTTTTTCATGCTAATCCTTGTTCAGCCTTTAATTATGTTAATAAGTTTTGTAGTCTTTGAAAATAAAAGTACCCTAATGAGTTGTTTTGGTGTTAGTTTGAAAAGTAGATGTAAACTATTTTATTTTAAAGGTTAGCATTCAACAACTTTTATTTTACTTACTAATTTACTTTTCTTATCAGCATTATTTTTCAAACTCAAATGTGTGAAAGGATCTCGTTTACCATATGTTGTTTCTTGTTTAAATATTTAGTGCTTTTTCATTTCATAGCAAAATTTTGGTTGTTTTCAATACTTCTTATTTAATTCTTTGGTTTTGACTGATCTGTTTTATATTCTTTGAAAACGAAATTTATATACTCAGTCTAAATTTTAAACTTGTTTGAGTTGATATTAAGTCATAATGGGTGATTCCTTTGACTTGTATGTCAATTTGATAAGTCTAAATTTTAAACTTGTTTGAGTTGATATTGAGTCATAATGGGTGATTCCTTTGACTTGTATGTCAATTTGATAAGTTGACGTATTTTATCTGTTTTGATTTAATTTCCTTTTTCAGTTGATATTAAGTTTATATTGGGTGATTCCAGTAAACTCTAATGTCGATTTGATAAGTTGGCTTTCAAATATTGTTTTGTTGATACTAGGTTGCAATGGGTGGTTCCATGCACATTTGTGTCGACTTAGCAAATTTTATAATTGTTGTTAATAATTTATTACTTTATCGCCTATTTATTATTAGTGTTTTGTCGTTGTGAAATTTATTTTAAAGTGTACAATTTCTTTTGCGAACTTTAAATTTCATATATATGTTTAGGAGGACGTACGCTCTTATAACATATGTCATGACTTGTGTTCGTAAGTGCTATTTTAATAAAGCAGCTAGCTACTCTTTATTAAAGTGTTCTTATCTCTTTAAGTGGAGTATAAGCCCGTGTGGTTACCTCTATTTAAATTGGTTTGGCAGTCTATTTACGAACTTTTTCTTCTTCGTTTCTTTTCTCAAAATATTTATGTATGGTCGGATTTATTCTTTTATAATTTTACGTAAATATTTATTCCTGCTTCTTTTGCAAAATTACCTATAGTTTATTGTCCAAAGGTTTTTACCTTAAACTTTCTAATACTTGTCTTTGGTTCTTTCACATTGTATAAATGATGGTTGTTACCGTGCTTCTTTACTACAACTCTTTGGTCTTCCAAAATAAATTATATATTATTTGAGTTATCAAATTTTATACCTGCAAAGTTATAATCTGAGCTTTTGATCATCGGGAATCATGGTCGTAACAGAGCAGTGCGAAACAAGAGTTTCCAACGTTCAAGAAGAAATGCTTAGTGACTTGTTGCTACAATTCTCGTTTGTTATGCCTTGGGGTTAGAAGAGGATTTGGATTGCATGCTTAACTCGTGATTGTATCTTTGGACTCAGCTCTCCTCCCGACGATCCAGGTAACTAGTTGTTATCCTAGAATCATAGTGATTAGAGTAGTATTCGGTATTAGATTAATACGTTAGGAATTATCTAAAATACTTTTTGAATGAGATTTTTGACGAAATTTTACATGAACATACGTGACACATTATATGTGAATACTGTGTAGAGAAAAATAATTTTTGCATGATTTTTAATATTTATTTGATTTAATTAGCACTTTGTGCGTTTTTGGCTAAATTTCATAATAATTATTCAACGACCGTTGAAATTGATGAAATCATTTTTCTTAGATCATGTAACATTCTTATAATGTATTACATGCCTTAGAATAATTTTTATCTACTGTTTACTGTTTTAATTAATTGATATATCTGTTTTTGTAATTTCTGTTCTGTTAGTATATAATTCATAAAAATTATTTGTAGAGGCAGAAAAATTAATTTGTTTGCATAATATGTATTTTCGTGAGTGGTTACATGTTATGTGAAATTTTGGTAATTTGTGGGCGTCTGTTTATAGTTTTAATTATTATAATGGCTTATTTGAGGAATCTGTATATTAACTGTTAAAAATACTTTTGGAGTCCGAAAATTATAAATAAAACTTTTACCATGTTAGTAGAGCTATTAGGGTTATATGATAATTTTTGTGTGATTTTAATGCTCGAATTTGTTAGTTTCATAATTATTATGGTGTTTTTGTGATGAAATTGAGGATACACTTTTAAATTGTTTGAAGGCTTGTAAATCAGATATAATTTATAATTTAATATATTCTGGGTTGCTGATTTTCAGTAGTATACAGTATGCATCATTTCGGTAACCACATGTTTAGGTTTGATTTATGGAATAAAATGATTTAATTGTTATTACTCTTTTAATGAATATGATTTAGAGTTAATTGGTGATGTATTTGTGATTGAGTGTGGTTGCTGTAAAAACCAGTATATTGTTATTTATGATGTTTGGGAATGTTCAAGTGTTATTGTGAGAGTTATTTGTTGATTATTGTATAAGTGATTTATTTTGAGGAATTATGAAGAA
Source organism: Beta corolliflora (assembly GCA_947648045.1). NCBI lineage: Eukaryota > Viridiplantae > Streptophyta > Magnoliopsida > Caryophyllales > Amaranthaceae > Beta > Beta corolliflora. The sequence goes on along the minus strand of CANSZD010002795.1, from coordinate 174,441 downwards.
CTGTTTGATGAACTGTGGGTATAAGGCCGAGTGGCATCCCCTTTTTGATGAATATTTTTGATGAATGATACTTAGTTTGTATGCATGATTGTATTTTGAGATAAGAATATCCGGTGGGATAGATGTAGTCCCCGGTTAAGAACATGCCAACCACCTGGTTTGCGAACTAGGGGTACACCTGGGTTAATTGTTGTCGTCCGAGAGGTCGTGGAGTTCTCGCGTGTTCTACCCCCGCATCGGGAGTTTGACCATTCTTAGACACAGGCAGTGGGGAACGTAAGCCCATAGACTGACCTGGAGATTGCGATCTGACAAACCTTAGGAAGTGATTTGCGAATCACTGGCGTTCGGCTTCTGACTCAATAACTTGTTGAATTCTTGATTTATTATTATTTATATATATTAGAATTATGTCACTCACTCTATCATGTTTACTTATTGTTGATGATCACTTGTTTCATCTATAGCTTTATGATTTCTATGTGCATGCTATTGATGTAATGATTGCATGTTATTCCTTTCTTAATAATCTTCTTCTGAATCGTGCTTTGATTGCTATTGTTCTGGGAGAACTGCTAGTTACTCCCCACTGACTGTGGATATTTGTTGTATATTTTGCAGGTTTTGTTGATGGGGATTTTCTTTGATTTTGGGCTCGGGTTGAGATGCGAGAAATAATCTATTAGGGTTTTAGTTCTAGACCTCTCTTTAGTTTGAGATAGTTTTCTCTTTTCGATTTTAATCTAAGTAATTAATTTACTTATAGTATTTACTTATGTTTGTTTTTATCACTTAGTTATTTAAACATTATTCTTGTAGTAGTGACATTCCCAGAAGACGATGTTTCCGCCATCGTCCAATTAAATATATTATTATTTCTTTCTTTTCCGCCTTTGAAATTCTGGGGTGTTACAGTTAGTATCAGAGCAAAACGCTCCTAAACTCTGAAAAAGAGTTGCTAATGATTCTTTAGAATTATTAGTTAGCCATAGGATATAAAATTTGTTTAGAATTAAGGTTAGTTGTTCACTATAATGAGAGTGTGATGGGTAGAGTAAGTAAAGGGAAGCCTTATGGGAATGTGATGTGCTCTCATGCTTATGGAGCATATGTTATATGTATAGTTATTTGTATTATTGGTGGAATTAGTCTACCAAGTTTGTTAATCTTATTTGCAGGGCCTCTTACATGGAATTTATTTTCTCTTTTATCAGAGTGCGCAGCGAAAGCGAAGTAATTTATAGTCTTCTCGGTTTCGTTGTGTTTAATTTGTTTTGTGTTTTGCAATTTAGAAATAAGCTTTAATTTTATATTAATATAGTCTTGTGTGTTGCATTGCATTTATTTTATTTGCTAGTTGCTTGATAGTATATGTTATTATGTGAGACAGTGTATATTTTATGTTCTTTTTCAATTGAGTGTTGTTTTTATGTGAGTACTACGTACTGCTTTTTATTATTTACAAAACTTTCTAGTTTGAGTTAATATTCCAAATTATATTTTAGATCTTTGAACTTAATAAATTTTATACTTATGTTAGAGTTATTTTCTGACTTTCAAATTTTGTTATTGTTAATATTTTGACATACTCTTTTGAAAAACGTTTAATTTCAATTGTCTTCAAATTTCTCTTACCGTTTTTGACCATCTATATTTATAAATATTTTTCTTTTGATATTTTTTGTTTTTCATGCTAATCCTTGTTCAGCCTTTAATTATGTTAATAAGTTTTGTAGTCTTAGAAAATAAAAGTACCCTAATGAGTTGTTTTGGTGTTAGTTTGAAAAGTAGATGTAAACTATTTTGTTTTAAAGGTTAGCATTCAACAACTTTTATTTTACTTACTAATTTACTTTTCTTATCAGCATTATTTTTCAAACTCAAATGTGTGAAAGGATCTCGTTTACCATATGTTGTTTCTTGTTTAAATATTTAGTGCTTTCTCATTTCATAGCAAAATTTTGGTTGTTTTCAATACTTCTTATTTAATTCTTTGGTTTTGACTGATCTGTTTTATATTCTTTGAAAACGAAATTTATATACTCAGTCTAAATTTTAAACTTGTTTGAGTTGATATTAAGTCATAATGGGTGATTCCTTTGACTTGCATGTCAATTTGATAAGTCTAAATTTTAAACTTGTTTGAGTTTATATTGAGTCATAATGGGTGATTCCTTTGACTTGTATGTCAATTTGATAAGTTGACGTATTTTATCTGTTTTGATTTAATTTCCTTTTTCAGTTGATATTAAGTTTATATTGGGTGATTCCAGTAAACTCTAATGTCGATTTGATAAGTTGGCTTTCAAATATTGTTTTGTTGATACTAGGTTGCAATGGGTGGTTCCATGCACATTTGTGTCGACTTGGCAAATTTTATAATTGTTGTTAATAATTTATTACTTTATCGCCTATTTATTATTAGTGTTTTGTCGTTGTGAAATTTATTTTAAAGTGTACAATTTCTTTTGCGAACTTTAAATTTCATATATATGTTTAGGAGGACGTACGCTCTTATAACATATGTCATGACTTGTGTTCGTAAGTGCTATTTTAATAAAGCAGCTAACTACTCTTTATTAAAGTGTTCTTATCTCTTTAAGTGGAGTATAAGCCCGTGTGGTTACCTCTATTTAAATTGGTTTGGCAGTCTATTTACGAACTTTTTCTTCTTCGTTTCTTTTCTCAAAATATTTATGTATGGTCGGATTTATTCTTTTATAATTTTACGTAAATATTTATTCCTGCTTCTTTTGCAAAATTACCTATAGTTTATTGTCCAAAGGTTTTTACCTTAAACTTTCTAATACTTGTCTTTGGTTCTTTCACATTGTATAAATGATGGTTGTTACCGTGCTTCTTTACTACAACTCTTTGGTCTTCCAAAATAAATTATATATTATTTGAGTTATCAAATTTTATACCTGCAAAGTTATAATCTGAGCTTTTGATCATCGGGAATCATGGTCGTAACAGAGCAGTGCGAAACAAGAGTTTCCAACGTTCAAGAAGAAATGCTTAGTGACTTGTTGCTACAATTCTCGTTTGTTATGCCTTGGGGTTAGAAGAGGATTTGGATTGCATGCTTAACTCGTGATTGTATCTTTGGACTCAGCTCTCCTCCCGACGATCCAGGTAACTAGTTGTTATCCTAGAATCATCGTGATTAGAGTAGTATTCGGTATTAGATTAATACATTAGGAATTATCTAAAATACTTTTTGAATGATATTTTAGACGAAATTTTACATGAACATACGTGACACATTATATGTGAATACTGTGTAGAGAAAAATAATTTTTGCATGATTTTTAATATTTATTTGATTTAATTAGCACTTTGTGCGTTTTTGGCTAAATTTCATAATAATTATTCAACGACCGTTAAAATTGATGAAATCATTTTTCTTAGATCATGTAACATTCTTATAATGTATTACATGCCTTAGAATAATTTTTATCTACTGTTTACTGTTTTAATTAATTGATATATCTGTTTTTGTAATTTCTGTTCTGTTAGTATATAATTCATGAAAATTATTTGTAGAGGCAGAAAAATTAATTTGTTAGCATAATATGTATTTTCGTGAATTTTTACATGTTATGTGAAATTTTGGTAATTTTTGGGCGTCTGTTAATATTTTTAATTATTATAATGGCTTATTTGAGGAATCTGTATATTAACTGTAAAAATACTTTTGGAGTCCGAAAATTATAAATAAAAATAGTACCATGTCAGTAGAGCTATTAGGGTTATATGATAATTTTTGTGTGATTTTAATGCTCTAATTTCCTAGTTTCATAATTATTATGGTGTTTTTGTGATGAAATTGAGGATACACTTTTAAATTGTTTGAAGGCTTGTAAATCAGATATAATTTATAATTTAATATATTATGGGTTGCTGATTTTCAGTAGTATACAGTATGCATCATTTCGGTAACCACATGTTTAGGTTTGATTTATGGAATAAAATGATTTAATTGTTATTACTCTTTTAATGAATATGATTTAGAGTTAATTGGTGAAGTATTTGTGATTGAGTGTGGTTGCTGTAAAAACCAGTATATTGTCATTGATGATGTTTGGGAATGTTCAAGTGTTATTGTGAGAGTTATTTGTTGATTATTGTATAAGTGATTTATTTTGAGGAATTATGAAGAACTGTTTGATGAACTGTGGGTATAAGGCCGGGTGGCATCCCCTTTTTGATGAATGATACTTAGTTTGTATGCATGATTGTATTTTGAGATAAGAATATCCGGTGGGATAGATGTAGTCCCCGGTTAAGAACATGCCAACCACCTGGTTTGCGAACTAGGGGTACACCTGGGTTAATTGTTGTCGTCCGAGAGGTCAGGGAGTTCTGCGTGTTCTACCCTGCATCGGGAGTTTGGCCATTCTTAGACACAGGCAGTGGGGAACGTAAGCCCATTGACTGACCTGGAGATTGCGATCTGACAAACCTTAGGAAGTGATTTGCGAATCACTGGCGTTCGGCTTCTGACTCAATAACTTGTTGAATTCTTGATTTATTATTATTTATATATATTAGAATTATGTCACTCACTCTATCATGTTTACTTATTGTTGATGATCACTTGTTTCATCTATAGCTTTATGATTTCTATGTGCATGCTATTGATGTAAAGATTGCATGTTATTCCTTTCTTAATAATCTTCTTCTGAATCGTGCTTTGATTGCTATTGTTCTGGGAGAACTGCTAGTTACTCCCCACTGACTGTGGATATTTGTTGTATATTTTGCAGGTTTTGTTGATGGGGATTTTCTTTGATTTTGGGCTCGGGTTGAGATGCGAGAAATAATCTATTAGGGTTTTAGTTCTAGACTTCTCTTTAGTTTGAGATAGTTTTCTCTTTTCGATTTTAATCTAAGTAATTAATTTACTTATAGTATTTACTTATGTTTGTTTTTATCACTTAGTTATTTAAACATTATTCTTGTAGTAGTGACATTCCCAGAAGACGATGTTTCCGCCATCGTCCTATTAAATATATTATTATTTCTTTCTTTTCCGCCTTTGAAATTCTGGGGTGTTACATTTCCTCTCCCCCAAGTTGTCCCATCCCGAGCAAGCCACCGAGGTTCATGTACACATAGAAGCTCTTATCAATGCTACTATATATACATAATACTTTTCCATTTTATCAACAATTGACGACGGCTTTATATATATATATATATATATACTAGTACGATATTGGTGCGAGATACTGCTATGTTCTAATGCAAGTGTATCTGCATCCTCGGTATTGGTGCGATGGGGTAATAGGATTTGTTCACGGCTTAGGATGTCTAATGAAAGGCTACGACAAGAGTAAGAGAGTTGATCATAGGTACACGGACGATGTAGGGGAGGGGAGGGGGGTCTAATACATTGGTTGGGTGTTTCGATCAATCTTGTGATTGGTCATGTCCAAAGCCTGACATGCTTAGGACGTGGCCTAGATAAATGTCCTAAGCAATGGGCGTTCGTTCATGGGAGGGACACCAATGGCGACTCTATGACATTATTTCACTCAGTAGTAGTGGTTAATTGTTGTGGCTACCTCTCCTCCAAGTTGTCCCATCCCGAGCAAGCCACCGAGGTTCATGTACACATAGAAGCTCTTATCAATGCTACTATATATAGATAATACTTTTCCATTTTATCAACTATTCACGACGCCGGTTTATATATATATATATATATATATATATATATATATATATATATATATATATATATATATATATACTAGTACTATATTGGTGTGAGATATTGCTATGTTCTAATGCAAGTGTATCTGCATCCTCGGTATTGGTGCGATGGGGTAATTGGTTTCTTCACGGCTTAGGATGTCAAATGAAAGGTTACGACAAGAGTAAAAGAGTTGATCATAGGTACACGGACAAGGTAGGGGAGGGGAGGGGGGTCTAATACATTGGTTGGGTGTTTCGAGCATTCTTGTGTTTGGTCATGTCCTAAGCCTGACATGCATTAGGACGTGGCCTGGATAAATGTCCTAAGTAATGGGCGTTCGTTCATGGGAGGGACACCAATGGCGACTCTATGACATTATTTCACTCAGTAGTAGTGGTTAATTGTTGTGGTTTCCTCTCCCCCAAGTTGTCCCATCCCGAGCAAGCCACCGAGGTTCATGTACACATAGAAGCTCTTATCAATGCTACTATATATACATAATACTTTTCCATTTTATCAACTATTGACGACGCCGGTTTACATATATATATATATATATATATATATATATATATATATATATATATATATATATATATATATATATACTAGTACGATATTGGTGCGAGATACTGCAATGTTGTAATGCAAGTGTATCTGCATCCTCGGTATTGGTTCGATGGGGTAATTGGTTTTCTTCACGGCTTAGGATGTCTAATGAAAGGCTACGACAAGAGTAAAAGAGTTGATCATAGGTACACGGACGATGTAGGGGACGGGAGGGGGGTCTAATACATTGGTTGGGTGTTTCGAGCAATCTTGTGAATGGTCAAGTCCGAAGCCTGACATGCTTAGGACGTGGCCTCGATAAATGTCCTAAGCAATGGGCGTTCGTTCATGGGAGGGACACCGATGACGACTCTATGACATTATTTCACTCAGTAGTAGTGGTTAATTGTTGTGAATACCTCTCCCCCAAGTTGTCTCATCCCGAGCAAGCCACCGAGGTTCATGTTCACATAGAAGCTCTTATCAATGCTACTATATATAGATAATATTTTCCATTTTATCAACTATTGAAGACGCCGGTTTATATATATATATATATATATACTAGTACTATATTGGTGTGAGATACTGCTGTGTTCTAATGCAAGTGTATCTGCATCCTCGATATTGGTGTGATGGGGTAATTGGTTTCTTCACGGCTTAGGATGTCAAATGAAAGGCTACGACAAGAGTAAAAGAGTTGATCATAGGTACACGGACAAGGTAGGGGAGGGGAGGGGGATCTATTACATTGGTTGGGTGTTTCGAGCATTCTTGTGTTTGGTCATGTCCTAAGCCTGACATGCTTAGGACGTGGCCTAGATAAATGTCCTAAGTAATGGGCGTTCGTTCATGGGAAGGACACCAATGACGACTCTATGACATTATTTCACTCAGTAGTAGTGGTTAATTGTTGTGGTACCTCTCCCCCAAGTTGTCCCATCCCGAGCAAGCCACCGAGGTTCATGTACACATAGAAGCTCTTATCAATGCTACTATATATACATAATACTTTTCCATTTTATCAACAATTGACGACGGCGGTTTATATATATATATATATATATATATATATATACTAGTACGATATTGGTGCGAGATACTGCTATGTTCTAATGCAAGTGTATCTGCATCCTCGGTATTGGTGCGATGGGGTAATAGGATTTCTTCACGGCTTAGGATGTCTAATGAAAGGCTACGACAAGAGTAAGAGAGTTGATCATAGGTACACGGACGATGTAGGGGAGGGGAGGGGGGTCTAATACATTGGTTGGGTGTTTCGATCAATCTTGTGATTGGTTATGTCCAAAGCCTGACATGCTTAGGACGTGGCCTAGATAAATGTCCTAACCAATGGGCGTTCGTTCATGGGAGGGACACCGATGACGACTCTATGACATTATTTCACTAAGTAGTAGTGGTTAATTGTTGTGGCCTCCTCTCCTCCAAGTTGTCCCATCCCGAGCAAGCCACCGAGGTTCATGTACACATAGAAGCTCTTATCAATGCTACTATATATAGATAATACTTTTCCATTTTTTCAACTATTGACGACGCCGGTTTATATATATATATATATATATATATATATATATATATATATATATATATATATATATATACTAGTACTATATTGGTGTGAGATATTGCTATGTTCTAATGCAAGTGTATCTGCATCCTCGGTATTGGTGCGATGGGGTAATTGGTTTCTTCACGGCTTAGGATGTCAAATGAAAGGCTACGACAAGAGTAAAAGAGTTGATCATAGGTACACGGACAAGGTAGGGGAGGGGAGGGGGGTCTAATACATTGGTTGGGTGTTTCGAGCATTCTTGTGTTTGGTCATGTCCTAAGCCTGACATGCTTAGGACGTGGCCTAGATAAATGTCCTAAGTAATGGGCGTTCGTTCATGGGAGGGACACCAATGGCGACTCTATGACATTATTTCACTCAGTAGTAGTGGTTAATTGTTGTGGTTTCCTCTCCCCCAAGTTGTCCCATCCCGAGCAAGCCACCGAGGTTCATGTACACATAGAAGCTCTTATCAATGCTACTATATATACATAATACTTTTCCATTTTATCAACTATTGACGACGCCGGTTTACATATATATATATATATATATATATATATATATATATATATATATATATATATATATATATATATATATATATATATAGATACGAGATAGTTGCGAGATACCGCAATGTTGTAATGCAAGTGTATCTCGCATCCCTCGGTATTGGTACGATGGGGTAATTGGTTTTCTTCACGGCTTAGGATGTCTAATGAAAGGCTACGACAAGAGTAAGAGAGTTGATCATAGGTACACGGACGATGTAGGGGACGGGGGGGGGTCTAATACATTGGTTGGGTGTTTCGAGCAATCTTGTGATTGGTCAAGTCCGAAGCCCGACATGCTTAGGACGTGGCCTAGATAAATGTCCTAACCAATGGGCGTTCGTTCATGGGAGGGACACCGATGACGACTCTATGACATTATTTCACTAAGTAGTAGTGGTTAATTGTTGTGGCCTCCTCTCCTCCAAGTTGTCCCATCCCGAGCAAGCCACCGAGGTTCATGTACACATAGAAGCTCTTATCAATGCTACTATATATAGATAATACTTTTCCACTTTTTCAACTATTGACGACGCCGGTTTTTTATATATATATATATATATATATATATATATATATATATATATATATATATATATATATATATATATATATTAGTACTATATTGGTGTGAGATATTGCTATGTTCTAATGCAAGTGTATCTGCATCCTCGGTATTGGTGCGATGGGGTAATTGGTTTCTTCACGGCTTAGGATGTCAAATGAAAGGCTACGACAAGAGTAAAAGAGTGGATCATAGGTACACGGACAAGGTAGGGGAGGGGAGGGGGGTCTAATACATTGGTTGGGTGTTTCGAGCATTCTTGTGTTTGGTCATGTCCTAAGCCTGACATGCTTAGGACGTGGCCTAGATAAATGTCCTAAGTAATGGGCGTTCGTTCATGGGAGGGACACCAATGGCGACTCTATGACATTATTTCACTCAGTAGTAGTGGTTAATTGTTGTGGCTACCTCTCCCCCAAGTTGTCTCATCCCGAGCAAGCCACCGAGGTTCATGTACACATAGAAGCTCTTATCAATGCTACTATATATAGATAATACTTTTCCATTTTATCAACTATTAACGACGCCGGTTTATATATATATATATATATATATATATATATATATATATATATATTGGTGTGAGATATTGCTATGTTCTAATGCAAGTGTATCTGCATCCTCGGTATTGGTGCGATGGGGTAATTGGTTTCTTCACGGCTTAGGATGTCAAATGAAAGGTTACGACAAGAGTAAAAGATTTGATCATAGGTACACGGACAAGGTAGGGGAGGGGAGGGGGGTCTAATACATTGGTTGGGTGTTTCGAGCATTCTTGTGTTTGGTCATGTCCTAAGCCTGACATGCTTAGGACGTGGCCTGGATAAATGTCCTAAGTAATGGGCGTTCGTTCATGGGAGGGACACCAATGGCGACTCTATGACATTATTTCACTCAGTAGTAGTGGTTAATTGTTGTGGTTTCCTCTCCCCCAAGTTGTCCCATCCCGAGCAAGCCACCGAGGTTCATGTACACATAGAAGCTCTTATCAATGCTACTATATATACATAATACTTTTCCATTTTATCAACTATTGACGACGCCGGTAATATATATATATATATATATATATATATATATATATATATATATATATATATATATATATATATATATATATATATATATATATATATATATATATACTAGTACGATATTGTTGCGAGATACTGCAATGTTGTAATGCAAGTGTATCTGCATCCTCGGTATTGGTACGATGGGGTAATTGGTTTTCTTCACGGCTTAGGATGTCTATTGAAAGGCTACGACAAGAGTAAGAGAGTTGATCATAGGTACACGGACGATGTAGGGGACGGGAGGGGGGTCTAATACATTGGTTGGGTGTTTCGAGCAATCTTGTGATTGGTCATGTCCTAAGCCTGACATGCTTAGGACGTGGCCTAGATAAATGTCCTAAGTAATGGGCGTTCGTTCATGGGAAGGACACCAATGGCGACTCTATGACATTATTTCACTCAGTAGTAGTGGTTAATTGTTGTGGATACGTCTCCCCCAAGTTGTCCCATCCCGAGCAAGCCACCGAGGTTCATGTACACATAGAAGCTCTTATCAATGCTACTATATATACATAATACTTTTCCATTTTATCAACAATTGACGACGGCGGTTTATATATATATATATATATATATATATATATATATATATATATATATATATATATATATATATATATATATATATATATATATATATATACTAGTACAATATTGGTGCGAGATACTGCTATGTTCTAATGCAAGTGTATCTGCATCCTCGGTATTGGTGCGATGGGGTATTAGGATTTCTTCACAGCTTAGGATGTCTAATGAAAGGCTACGACAAGAGTAAGAGAGTTGATCATAGGTACACGGACGATGTAGGGGACGGGAGGGGGGTCTAATACATTGGTTGGGTGTTTCGAGCAATCTTGTGATTGGTCAAGTCCGAAGCCTGACATGCTTAGGACGTGGCCTCGATAAATGTCCTAAGCAATGGGCGTTCGTTCATGGGAGGGACACCGATGGCGACTCTATGACATTGTTTCACTCAGTAGTAGTGGTTAATTGTTGTGGCTTTCTCTCCTCCAAGTTGTCCCATCCCGAGCAAGCCACCGAGGTTCATGTACACATAGAAGCTCTTATCAATGCTACTATATATAGATAATACTTTTCCATTTTATCAACTATTGACGACGCCGGTTTATATATATGTATATATATATATATGTATATATATGTATATATATATATATATATATATATATATATATATATATATATATATATGTATATATATTTACTAGTACGATATTGGTGCGAGATACTGCAATGTTGTAATGCAAGTGTATCTGTATCCTCGGTATTGGTGCGATGGGGTAATTGGTTTTCTTCACGGCTTAGGATGTCTAATGAAAGGCTACGACAAGAGTAAGAGAGTTGATCATAGGTACACGGACGATGTAGGGGAGGGGAGGGGGTCTAATACATTGGTTGGGTGTTTCGAGCAATCTTGTGATTGGTCAAGTCCGAAGCCTGACATGCTTAGGACGTGGCCTCGATAAATGTCCTAAGCAATGGGCGTTCGTTCATGGGAGGGACACCGATGGCGACTCTATGACATTATTTCACTCAGTAGTAGTGGTTAATTGTTGTGGTTACCTCTCCCCCAAGTTGTCTCATCCCGAGCAAGCCACCGAGGTTCATGTACACATAGAAGCTCTTATCAATGCTACTATATATAGATAATACTTTTCCATTTTATCAACTATTGACGACGCCGGTTTATATATATATATATATACTAGTACTATATTGGTGTGAGATACTGCTATTTTCTAATGCAAGTGTATCTGCATCCTCGATATTGGTGTGATGGGGTAATTGGTTTCTTCACGGCTTAGGATGTCCAATGAAAGGCTACGACAAGAGTAAAAGAGTTGATCATAGGTACACGGACAAGGTAGGGGAGGGGAGGGGGATCTATTACATTGGTTGGGTGTTTCGAGCATTCTTGTGTTTGATCATGTCCTAAGCCTGACATGCTTAGGACGTGGCCTAGATAAATGTCCTAAGTAATGGGCGTTCGTTCATGGGAAGGACACCAATGGCGACTCTATGACATTATTTCACTCAGTAGTAGTGGTCAATTGTTGTGGTTTCCTCTCCCCCAAGTTGTCCCATCCCGAGCAAGCCACCGAGGTTTATGTACACATAGAAGCTCTTATCAATGCTACTATATATACATAATACTTTTCCATTTTATCAACTATTGACGACGCCGGTTTATAAATATATATATATATATATATATATACTAGTACGATATTGGTGCGAGATACTGCACTGTTGTAATGCAAGTGTATCTGCATCCTCGGTATTGGTGCGATGGGGTAATTGGTTTTCTTCACGGCTTAGGATGTCTAATGAATGGCTACGACAAGAGTAAGAGAGTTGATCATAGGTACACGGACAAGGTAGGGGAGGGGAGGGGGGTATAATCCATTGGTTGGGTGTTTCGAGCATTCTTGTGTTTGGTCATGTCCTAAGCCTGACATGCTTAGGACGTGGCCTAGATAAATGTCCTAAGTAATGGGCGTTCGTTCATGGGAGGGACACCAATGGCAACTGCTATGACATTATTTCACTCAGTAGTAGTGGTTAATTGTTGTGGTTTCCTCTCCCCCAAGTTGTCCCATCCCGAGCAAGCCACCGAGGTTCATGTACACATAGATGCTCTTATCAATGCTACTATATATACATAATACTTTTCCATTTTATCAACTATTGACGATGCCGGTTTATAAATATATATATATATATATACTAGTACGATATTGGTGCGAGATACTGCACTGTTGTAATGCAAGTGTATCTGCATCCTCAGTATTGGTGCGATGGGGTAATTGGTTTTCTTCACGGCTTAGGATGTCTAATGAAAGGCTACGACAAGAGTAAGAGAGTTGATCATAGGTACACGGACGATGTAGGGGAGGGGAGGGGGATCTAATACATTGGTTGGGTGTTTCGAGCAATCTTGTGATTGGTCATGTCCGAAGCCTGACATGCTTAGGATGTGGCCTAGATAAATGTCCTAAGCAATGGACGTTCGTTCATGGGAGGGACACTGATGGCGACTCTATGACATTATTTCACTCAGTAGTAGTGGTTAATTGTTGTGGCTACCTCTCCCCCAAGTTGTCCCATCCCGAGCAAGCCACCGAGGTTCATGTACACATAGAAGCTCTTATCAATGCTACTATATATACATAATACTTTTCCATTTTATCAATAATTGACGACAGCGGTTTATATATATATATATATATATATATATATACTAGTACGATATTGGTGCGAGATACTGCTATGTTCTAATGCAAGTGTTTCTGCATCCTCGGTATTGGTGCGATGGGGTAATAGGTTTTCTTCACCGCTCAGGATGTCTAATGAAAGGCTACGACAAGAGTAAGAGAGATGATCATAGGTACACGGACGATATAGGGGAGGGGAGGGGGGTCTAATACATTGGTTGGGTGTTTCGATCAATCTTGTGATTGGTCATGTCCGAAGCCTGACATGCTTAGGACGTGGCCTTGATAAATGTACTAAGCAATGGACGTTCGTTCATGGGAGGGACACCGATGGCGACTCTATGACATTATTTCACTCAGTAGTAGTGGTTAATTGTTGTGGTTTCCTCTCCCCCAAGTTGTCCCATCCCGAGCAAGCCACCGAGGTTCATGTACACATAGAAGCTCTTATCAATGCTACTATATATACATAATACTTTTCTATTTTATCAACAATTGACGACAGCGGTTTTTATATATATATATATATATATATATACTAGTACGATATTGGTGCGAGATACTGCTATGTTCTAATGCAAGTGTTTCTGCATCCTCGGTATTGGTGCGATGGGGTAATAGGTTTTCTTCACCGCTTAGGATGTCTAATGAAAGGCTACGACAAGAGTAAGAGAGATGATCATAGGTACACGGACGATGTAGGGGAGGGGAGGGGGGTCTAATGCATTGGTTGGGTGTTTCGATCAATCTTGTGATTGGTCATGTCCGAAGCCTGACATGCTTAGGACGTGGCCTAGATAAATGTCCTAAGCAATGGGCGTTCGTTCATGGGAGGGACACCGATGGCGACTCTATGACATTATTTCACTCAGTAGTAGTGGTTAATTTTTGTGGCTACCTCTCCTCCAAGTTGTCCCATCCCGAGCAAGCCACCGAGGTTCATGTACACATAGAAGGTCTTATCAATGCTACTATATATACATAATACTTTTCCATTTTATCAACAATTGACGACGGCGGTTTATATATATATATATATATATATATATATATATATATATATATATATATATATATATATATATATATATTCTTGTACGATATTGGTGCGAGATACTGCACTGTTGTAATGCAAGTGTATCTGCATCCTCGGTATTGGTGCGATGGGGTAATTGGTTTTCTTCACGGCTTAGGATGTCTAATGAAAGGCTACGACAAGAGTAAGAGAGTTGATCATAGGTACACGGACGATGTAGGGGGAGGGGGGGGGGTCTAATACATTGGTTGGGTGTTTCGAGCAATCTTGTGATTGGGTCATGTCCGAAGCCCGACATGCTTAGGACGTGGCCTTGATAAATGTACTAAGCAATGGACGTTCGTTCATGGGAGGGACACCGATGGCGACTCTATGACATTATTTCACTCAGTAGTAGTGGTTAATTGTTGTGGCTACCTCTCCCCCAAGTTGTCCCATCCCGAGCAAGCCACCGAGGTTCATGTACACATAGAAGCTCTTATCAATGCTACTATATATAGATAATACTTTTCCATTTTTTCAACAATTGACGACGCCGATTTATATATATATATATATATATATATATATACTAGTACTATATTGGGCGAGATACCACTATGTTCTAATGCAAGTGTATCCGCATCCTCGGTATTGGTGCGATGGGGTAATTGGGTTTCTTCACTGGCTTAGGATGTCAAATGAAAGGCTACGACAAGAGTAAAAGAGCTTGATCATAGGTACACGGACAAGGTAGGGGAGGGGAGGGGGTCTAATACATTGGTTGGGTGTTTCGAGCATTCTTGTGTTTGGTCATGTCCTAAGCCTGACATGCTTAGGACGTGGCCTAGATAAATGTCCTAAGTAATGGGCGTTCGTTCATGGGAGGGACACCAATGGCGACTCTATGACATTATTTCACTCAGTAGTAGTGGTTAATTGTTGTGGTTTCCTCTCCCCCAAGTTGTCCCATCCCGAGCAAGCCACCGAGGTTCATGTACACATAGAAGCTCTTTATCAATGCTACTATATATACATAATACTTTTCCATTTTATCAACAATTGACGACACGTTTATATATATATATATATATATATATATATATACATAGTACGATATTGGTGCGAGATACTGCTATGTTCTAATGCAAGTGTATCTGCATCCTCGGTATTGGTGCGATGGGGTAATAGGATTTCTTCACGGCTTAGGATGTCTAATGAAAGGCTACGACAAGAGTAAGAGAGTTGATCATAGGTACACGGACGATGTAGGGGAGGGGAGGGGGGTCTAATACATTGGTTGGGTGTTTCGATCAATCTTGTGATTGGTCATGTCCGAAGCCTGACATGCTTAGGACGTGGCCTAGATAAATGTCCTAAGCAATGGGCGTTCGTTCATGGGAGGGACACCGATGGCGACTCTATGACATTATTTCACTCAGTAGTAGTGGTTAATTGTTGTGGCTACCTCTCCCCCAAGTTGTCCCATCCCGAGCAAGCCACCGAGGTTCATGTACACATAGAAGCTCTTATCAATGCTACTATATATACATAATACTTTTCCATTTTATCAACAATTGACGACGCCGTTTATATATATATATATTATATATATATATATATATATATATATATATATATATATATACTAGTACGATATTGGTGCGAGATACCGCTATGTTCTAATGCAAGTGTATCCGCATCCTCGATATTGGTGCGATGGGGTAATTGGTTTCTTCACGGCTTAGGATGTCTAATGAAAGGCTACGACAAGAGTAAGAGAGTTGATCATAGGTACACGGACGATGTAGGGGAGGGGAGGGGGGTCTAATACATTGGTTGGGTGTTTCGAGCAATCTTGTGATTGGTCATGTCCTAAGCCTGACATGCTTAGGACGTGGCCTAGATAAATGTCCTAAGCAATGGGCGTTCGTTCATGGGAGGGACACCGATGGCGACTCTATGACATTATTTCACTCAGTAGTAGTGGTTAATTGTTGTGGCTACCTCTCCCCCAAGTTGTCCCATCCCGAGCAAGCCACCGAGGGTTCATGTACACATAGAAGCTCTTATCAATGCTACTATATATACATAATACTTTTCCATTTTATCAACTATTGACGACGCCGGTTTATATATATATATATATATATATATATATATATATATATATATATATATATATATATATACTAGTACGATATTGGTGCGAGATACCGCTATGTTCTAATGCAAGTGTATCTGCATCCTCGGTATTGGTGCGATGGGGTAATTGGTTTTCTTCACGGCTTAGGATGTCTAATGAAAGGCTACGACAAGAGTAAGAGAGTTGATCATAGGTACACGGACGATGTAGGGGGAGGGGGGGGGTCTAATACATTGGTTGGGTGTTTCGAGCAATCTTGTGATTGGTCATGTCCGAAGCTTGACATGCTTAGGACGTGGCCTAGATAAATGTCCTAAGCAATGGGCGTTCGTTCATGGGAGGGACACCGATGGCGACTCTATGACATTATTTCACTCAGTAGTAGTGGTTAATTGTTGTGGCTACCTCTCCCCCAAGTTGTCCCATCCCGAGCAAGCCACCGAGGTTCATGTACACATAGAAGCTCTTATCAATGCTACTATATATAGATAATACTTTTCCATTTTATCAACTATTGACGACGCGTTTATATATATATATATATATATATATATATATATATATATATATATATATATATATATATATATATATATACTAGTACTGTATTGGTGTGAGATACTTGCTATGTTCTAATGCAAGTGTATAACGCATCCTCGGTATTGGTGCGATGGGGTAATTGGTTTCTTCACGGCTTAGGATGTCAAATGAAAGGCTACGATAAGAGTAAATGAGTTGATCATAGGCACACGGACAAGGTAGGGGAGGGGAGGGGGTCTAATACATTGGTTGGGTGTTTCGAGCATTCTTGTGTTTGGTCATGTCCTAAGCCTAACATGCTTAGGACGTGGCCTAGATAAATGTCCTAAGTAATGGGCGTTCGTTCATGGGAGGGACACCAATGGCGACTCTATGACATTATTTCACTCAGTAGTAGTGGTTAATTGTTGTGGTTTCCTCTCCCCCAAGTTGTCCCATCCCGAGCAAGCCACCGAGGTTCATGTACACATAGAAGCTCTTATCAATGCTACTATATATACATAATACTTTTCCATTTTATCAACTATTGACGACGCCGTTATATATATATAAAAATATATAATATATATATATATATATATATATATATATATATATATATATATATATATATATATATATATATATATATATATATATATATATATATATATATATATTCTAGTACGATATTGGTGCGAGATACTGCACTGTTGTAATGCAAGTGTATCTGCATCCTCGGTATTGGTGCGATGGGGTAATTGGTTTTCTTCACGGCTTAGGATGTCTAATGAAAGGCTACGACAAGAGTAAGAGAGTTGATCATAGGTACACGGACGATGTAGGGGGAGGGGGGGGGGTCTAATACATTGGTTGGGTGTTTCGAGCAATCTTGTGATTGGTCATGTCCGAAGCCTGACATGCTTAGGACGTGGCCTTGATAAATGTCCTAAGCAATGGGCGTTCGTTCATGGGAGGGACACCGATGGCGACTCTATGACATTATTTCACTCAGTAGTAGTGGTTAATTGTTGTGGCTACCTCTCCCCCAAGTTGTCCCATCCCGAGCAAGCCACCGAGGTTCATGTACACATAGAAGCTCTTATCAATGCTACTATATATAGATAATACTTTTCCATTTTATCAACTATTGACGACGCCGGTTTATATATATATATATATATATATATATATATAATATATATATATACTAGTACTATATTGATGTGAGATACTATTCTATGTTCTAATGCAAGTGTATAAGCATCCTCGGTATTGGTGCGATGGGGTAATTGGTTTCTTCAAGGCTTAGGATGTCAAATGAAAGGCTACGACAAGAGTAAAAGAGTTGATCATAGGTACACGGACAAGGTAGGGGGAGGGGGGGGGGGGGTCTAATACATTGGTTGGGTGTTTCGAGCATTCTTGTGTTTGGTCATGTCCTAAGCCTGACATGCTTAGGACGTGGCCTAGATAAATGTCCTAAGTAATGGGCGTTCGTTCATGGGAGGGACACCCGATGGCGACTTCGATGACATTATTTCACTCGGTAGTAGTGGTTAATTGTTGTGGTTTCCTCTCCCCCAAGTTGTCCCATCCCGAGCAAGCCACCGAGGTTCATGTACACATAGAAGCTCTTATCAATGCTACTATATATAGATAATACTTTTCCATTTTATCAACTATTGACGACGCCTTTATATATATATATATATATATATATACTAGTACTATATTGGTGTGAGATCTTGCTATGTTCTAATGCAAGTGTATGCACCCTCGGTATTGGTGCGATGGGGTAATTGGTTTCTTCACGGCTGAGGATGTCAAATGAAAGGCTACGACAAGAGTAAAAGAGTTGATCATAGGTACAAGGACAAGGTAGGGGAGGGGAGGGGGTCTAATACATTGGTTGGGTGTTTCGAGCATTCTTGTGTTTGGTCATGTCCTAAGCCTTACATGCTTAGGACGTGGCCTAGTTAAATGTCCTAAGTAATGGGCGTTCGTTCATGGGAGGGACACCAATGGCGACTCTATGACATTATTTCACTCAGTAGTAGTGGTTAATTGTTGTGGTTTCCTCTCCCCCAAGTTGTCCCATCCCGAGCAAGCCACCGAGCGTTCATGCACACATAGAAGCTCTTATCAATGCTACTATATATACATATTACTTTTCCATTTTATCAACTATTGACGATATGTATATATATATATATATATATATATATATATATATATATATTCTAGTATGATATTGGTGCGAGATCCGCACTATTGTAATGCAAGTGTATCCGCATCCTCGGTATTGGTGCGATGGGGTAATTGGTTTCTTCACGGCTTAGGATGTCTAATGAAAGGCTACGACAAGAGTAAGAGAGTTGATCATAGGTACACGGACGATGTAGGGGGAGGGGAGGGGGTCTAATACATTGGTTGGGTGTTTCGAGCAATCTTGTATTTGGTCATGTCCGAAGCGACATGCTTAGGACGTGGCCTTGATAAATGTCCTAAGCAATGGGCGTTCGTTCATGGGAGGGACACCGATGGCGACTCTATGACATTATTTCACTCGGTAGTAGTGGTTAATTGTTGTGGCTACCTCTCCCCCAAGTTGTCCCATCCCGAGCATGCCACCGAGGTTCATGTACACATAGAAGCTCTTATCAATGCTACTATATATAGATAATACTTTTCCATTTTATCAACTATTGGCAGTTTATATATATATATATATATATATATATATATATATATATATATATATATATATATATATATATATATATATATATATATATATATATATATATATATATATATATATATATACTAGTACTATATTGGTGTGAGATACTTGCTATGTTCTAATGCAAGTGTATAAGCATCCTCGGTATTGGTGCGACGGGGTAATTGGTTTCTTCACGGCTTAGGATGTCAAATGAAAGGCTACGACAAGAGTAAAAGAGTTGATCATAGGTACACGGACGAGGTAGGGGAGGGGGAGGGGGTCTAATACATTGGTTGGGTGTTTCGAGCATTCTTGTGTTTGGTCATGTCCTAAGCTACATGCTTAGGACGTGGCCTAGATAAATGTCCTAAGTAATGGGCGTTCGTTCATGGGAAGGACACCAATGGCGACTCGATGACATTATTTCACTCGGTAGTAGTGGTTAATTGTTGTTGTTTCCTCTCCCCCAAGTTGTCCCATCCCGAGCAAGCCACCGAGGTTCATGTACACATAGAAGCTCTTATCAATGCTACTATATATAGATAATACTTTTCCATTTTATCAACTATTGACGACGCCGGTTTATATATATATGTATATATACTAGTACTATATTGGTGTGAGATCCTGCTATATGTTCTAATGCGAGTGTATCGCACCCTCGCATTGGTGCGATGGGGTAATTGGTTTCTTCACGGCTGAGGATGTCAAATGAAAGGCTACGACAAGAGTAAAAGAGTTGATCATAGGTACAAGGACAAGGTAGGGGAGGGGAGGGGGGTCTAATACATTGGTTGGGTGTTTCGAGCATTCTTGTGTTTGGTCATGTCCTAAGCCTAACATGCTTAGGACGTGGCCTAGATAAATGTCCTAAGTAATGGGCGTTCGTTCATGGGAGGGACACCAATGGCGACTCTATGACATTATTTCAATCAGTAGTAGTGGTTAATTGTTGTGGTTTCCTCTCCCCCAAGTTGTCCCATCCCGAGCAAGCCACCGACGTTCATGCACACATAGAAGCTCTTATCAATGCTACTATATATACATAATACTTTTCCATTTTATCAACTATTGACGACGGTTTATATATATATATATATATATATATATATATATATATATATATATATATATATATTCTAGTATGATATTGGTGCGAGATACTGCACTATTGTAATGCAAGTGTATCTGCATCCTCAGTATTGGTGCGATGGGGTAATTGGTTTTCTTCACGGCTTAGGATGTCTAATGAAAGGCTACGACAAGAGTAAGAGAGTTGATCATAGGTACACGGACGATGTAGGGGAGGGGAGGGGTGTCTAATACATTGGTTGGGTGTTTCGAGCAATCTTGTATTTGGTCATGTCCGAAGCCTGACATGCTTAGGACGTGGCCTTGATAAATGTCCTAAGCAATGGGCGTTCGTTCATGGGAGGGACACCGATGGCGACTCTATGACATTATTTCACTCGGTAGTAGTGGTTAATTGTTGTGGCTACCTCTCCCCAAAGTTGTCCCATCCGGAGCAAGCCACCGAAGTTCATGTACACATAGAAGCTCTTATCAATGCTACTATATATAGATAATACTTTTCCATTTTATCAACTATTGACGACGCCGGTTTATATATATATATATATATATATATATATATATATATATATATATATATATATATATATATATACTAGTACTATATTGGTGTGAGATACCTTGCTATGTTCTAATGCAAGTGTATAAGCATCCTCGGTATTGGTGCGACGGGGTAATTGGTTTCTTCACGGCTTAGGATGTCAAATGAAAGGCTACGACAAGAGTAAAAGAGTTGATCATAGGTACACGGACGGGGTAGGGGGAGGGGAGGGGGTCTAATACATTGGTTGGGTGTTTCGAGCATTCTTGTGTTTGGTCATGTCCCTAAGCCCGACATGCTTAGGACGTGGCCTAGATAAATGTCCTAAGTAATGGGCGTTCGTTCATGGGAAGGACACCAATGGCGACTCGATGACATTATTTCACTCGAGTAGTAGTGGTTAATTGTTGTTGTTTCCTCTCCCCCCAAGTTGTCCCATCCCGAGCAAGCCACCGAGGTTCATGTACACATAGAAGCTCTTATCAATGCTACTATATATAGATAATACTTTTCCATTTTATCAACTATTGACGACGCCGGTTTATATATATATGTATATATACTAGTACTATATTGGTGTGAGATACTGCTATGTTCTAATGCAAGTGTATCGCACCCTCGGTATTGGTGCGATGGGGTAATTGGTTTCTTCACGGCTTAGGATGTCAAATGAAAGGCTACGACAAGAGTAAAAGAGTTGATCATAGGTACAAGGACAAGGTAGGGGAGGGGAGGGGGGTCTAATACATTGGTTGGGTGTTTCGAGCATTCTTGTGTTTGGTCATGTCCTAAGCCTAACATGCTTAGGACGTGGCCTAGATAAATGTCCTAAGTAATGGGCGTTCGTTCATGGGAGGGACACCAATGGCGACTCTATGACATTATTTCAATCAGTAGTAGTGGTTAATTGTTGTGGTTTCCTCTCCCCCAAGTTGTCCCATCCCGAGCAAGCCACCGAGGTTCATGCACACATAGAAGCTCTTATCAATGCTACTATATATACATAATACTTTTCCATTTTATCAACTATTGACGACGCCGGTGTATATATATATATATATATATATATATTCTAGTATGATATTGGTGCGAGATACTACACTATTGTAATGCAAGTGTATCTGCATCCTCAGTATTGGTGCGATGGGGTAATTGGTTTTCTTCACGGCTTAGGATGTCTAATGAAAGGCTACGACAAGAGTAAGAGAGTTGATCATAGGTACACGGACGATGTAGGGGAGGGGAGGGGTGTCTAATACATTGGTTGGGTGTTTCGAGCAATCTTGTATTTGGTCATGTCCGAAGCCTGACATGCTTAGGACGTGGCCTTGATAAATGTCCTAAGCAATGGGCGTTCGTTCATGGGAGGGACACCGATGGCGACTCTATGACATTATTTCACTCAGTAGTAGTGGTTAATTGTTGTGGCTACCTCTCCCCCAAGTTGTCCCATCCGGAGCATGCCACCGAGGTTCATGTACACATAGAAGCTCTTATCAATGCTACTATATATAGATAATACTTTTCCATTTTATCAACTATTGACGACGCCGGTTTATATATATATATATATATATATATATATATATATATATATATATATATATATATACTAGTACTATATTGGTGTGAGATACTGCTATGTTCTAATGCAAGTGTATAAGCATCCTCGGTATTGGTGCGACGGGGTAATTGGTTTCTTCACGGCTTAGGATGTCAAATGAAAGGCTACGACAAGAGTAAAAGAGTTGATCATAGGTACACGGACAGGGTAGGGGAGGGGAGGGGGGTCTAATACATTGGTTGGGTGTTTCGAGCATTCTTGTGTTTGGTCATGTCCTAAGCCTGACATGCTTAGGACGTGGCCTAGATAAATGTCCTAAGTAATGGGCGTTCGTTCATGGGAAGGACACCAATGGCGACTCGATGACATTATTTCACTCAGTAGTAGTGGTTAATTGTTGTTGTTTCCTCTCCCCCAAGTTGTCCCATCCCGAGCAAGCCACCGAGGTTCATGTACACATAGAAGCTCTTATCAATGCTACTATATATAGATAATACTTTTCCATTTTATCAACTATTGACGACGCCGGTTTATATATATATGTATATATACTAGTACTATATTGGTGTGAGATACTGCTATGTTCTAATGCAAGTGTATCTGCACCCTCGGTATTGGTGCGATGGGGTAATTGGTTTCTTCACGGCTTAGGATGTCAAATGAAAGGCTACGACAAGAGTAAAAGAGTTGATCATAGGTACAAGGACAAGGTAGGGGAGGGGAGGGGGTCTAATACATTGGTTGGGTGTTTCGAGCATTCTTGTGTTTGGTCATGTCCTAAGCCTAACATGCTTAGGACGTGGCCTAGATAAATGTCCTAAGTAATGGGCGTTCGTTCATGGGAGGGACACCAATGGCGACTCTATGACATTATTTCAATCAGTAGTAGTGGTTAATTGTTGTGGTTTCCTCTCCCCCAAGTTGTCCCATCCCGAGCAAGCCACCGACGTTCATGCACACATAGAAGCTCTTATCAATGCTACTATATATACATAATACTTTTCCATTTTATCAACTATTGACGACGCCGGTGTATATATATATATATATATATATATATATATATATATATATATATATATATATATATATATATATTCTACTATGATATGAGATGTGCGAGATCCACTAATTGTAATGCAAGTGTATCTCGCATCCTCGGTATTGGTGCGATGGGGTAATTGGTTTTCTTCACGGCTTAGGATGTCTAATGAAAGGCTACGACAAGAGTAAGAGAGTTGATCATAGGTACACGGACGATGTAGGGGAGGGGAGGGGGTCTAATACATTGGTTGGGTGTTTCGAGCAATCTTGTATTTGGTCATGTCCGAAGCGACATGCTTAGGACGTGGCCTTGATAAATGTCCTAAGCAATGGGCGTTCGTTCATGGGAGGGACACCGATGGCGACTCTATGACATTATTTCACTCGGTAGTAGTGGTTAATTGTTGTGGCTACCTCTCCCCCAAGTTGTCCCATCCGGAGCAAGCCACCGAGGTTCATGTACACATAGAAGCTCTTATCAATGCTACTATATATAGATAATACTTTTCCATTTTATCAACTATTGACGACGCCGGTTTATATATATATATATATATATATATATACTAGTACTATATTGGTGTGAGATACTGCTATGTTCTAATGCAAGTGTATAAGCATCCTCGGTATTGGTGCGACGGGGTAATTGGTTTCTTCACGGCTTAGGATGTCAAATGAAAGGCTACGACAAGAGTAAAAGAGTTGATCATAGGTACACGGACGAGGTAGGGGAGGGGAGGGGGGGTCTAATACATTGGTTGGGTGTTTCGAGCATTCTTGTGTTTGGTCATGTCCTAAGCCGACATGCTTAGGACGTGGCCTAGATAAATGTCCTAAGTAATGGGCGTTCGTTCATGGGATGGACACCAATGGCGACTCGATGACATTATTTCACTTCGGTAGTAGTGGTTAATTGTTGTTGTTTCCTCTCCCCCAAGTTGTCCCATCCCGAGCAAGCCACCGAGGTTCATGTACACATAGAAGCTCTTATCAATGCTACTATATATAGATAATACTTTTCCATTTTATCAACTATTGACGACGCCGGTTTATATATATATGTATATATACTAGTACTATATTGGTGTGAGATCTTTGCTATGTTCTAATGCAAGTGTATCCGCACCCTCGGTATTGGTGCGATGGGGTAATTGGTTTCTTCACGGCTTAGGATGTCAAATGAAAGGCTACGACAAGAGTAAAAGAGTTGATCATAGGTACAAGGACAAGGTAGGGGAGGGAGGGGGGTCTAATACATTGGTTGGGAGTTTCGAGCATTCTTGTGTTTGGTCATGTCCTAAGCCGACATGCTTAGGACGTGGCCTAGATAAATGTCCAAAGTAATGGGCGTTCGTTCATGGGAGGGACACCAATGGCGACTCTATGACATTATTTCACTCAGTAATAGTGGTTAATTGTTGTGGTTACCTCTCCCCCAAGTTGTCCCATCCCGAGCAAGCCACCGAGGTTCATGTACACATAGAAGCTCTTATCAATGCTACTATATATACATAATACTTTTCCATTTTATCAACAATTGACGACGGCGGTTTATATATATATATATATATATATATATATATATATATATATATATATATATATATATATATATATATATACTAGTACGATATTGGTGCGAGATACTGCTATGTTCTAATGCAAGTGTATCTGCATCCTCGGTATTTGTGTGATGGGGTAATTGGTTTTCTTCACGGCTTAGGATGTCTAATGAAAGGCTACGGAAAGAGTAAGAGAGTTGATCATAGGTACACGAACGATGTAGGGGAGGGGAGGGGGGTCTAATACATTGGTTGGGTGTTTCGAGCAATCTTGTAATTGGTCATGTCCGAAGCCTGACATGCTTAGGACGTGGCCTTGATAAATTTCCTAAGCAATGGGCGTTCGTTCATGGGAGGGACACCGATGGCGACTCTATGACATTATTTCACTCAGTAGTAGTGGTTAATTGTTGTGGCTACCTCTCCCCCAAGTTGTCCCATCCGGAGCAAGCCACCGAGGTTCATGTACACATAGAAGCTCTTATCAATGCTACTATATATAGATAATACTTTTCCATTTTATCAACTATTGACGACGCCGGTTTATATATATATATATATATATATATATCTAGTACTATATTGGTGTGAGATACTGCTATGTTCTAATGCAAGTGTATAAGCATCCTCGGTATTGGTGCGACGGGGTAATTGGTTTCTTCACGGCTTAGGATGTCAAATGAAAGGCTACGACAAGAGTAAAAGAGTTGATCATAGGTACACGGACAAGGTAGGGGAGGGGAGGGGGGTCTAATACATTGGTTGGGTGTTTCGAGCATTCTTGTGTTTGGTCATGTCCTAAGCCTGACATGCTTAGGACGTGGCCTAGATAAATGTCCTAAGTAATGGGCGTTCGTTCATGGGATGGACACCAATGGCGACTCGATGACATTATTTCACTCAGTAGTAGTGGTTAATTGTTGTTGTTTCCTCTCCCCCAAGTTGTCCCATCCCGAGCAAGCCACCGAGGTTCATGTACACATAGAAGCTCTTATCAATGCTACTATATATAGATAATACTTTTCCATTTTATCAACTATTGACGACGCCGGTTTATATATATATGTATATATACTAGTACTATATTGGTGTGAGATACTGCTATGTTCTAATGCAAGTGTATCTGCACCCTCGGTATTGGTGCGATGGGGTAATTGGTTTCTTCACGGCTTAGGATGTCAAATGAAAGGCTACGACAAGAGTAAAAGAGTTGATCATAGGTACAAGGACAAGGTAGGGGAGGGGAGGGGGTCTAATACATTGGTTGGGTGTTTCGAGCATTCTTGTGTTTGGTCATGTCCTAAGCCTGACATGCTTAGGACGTGGCCTAGATAAATGTCCAAAGTAATGGGCGTTCGTTCATGGGAGGGACACCAATGGCGACTCTATGACATTATTTCACTCAGTAATAGTGGTTAATTGTTGTGGTTACCTCTCCCCCAAGTTGTCCCATCCCGAGCAAGCCACCGAGGTTCATGTACACATAGAAGCTCTTATCAATGCTACTATATATACATAATACTTTTCCATTTTATCAACAATTGACGACGGGTTTATATATATATATATATAAATATATATATATATATATATATATATATATATATATATATATATATATACTAGTACGATATTGGTGCGAGATACTTAGCTATGTTCTAATGCAAGTGTATCTGCATCCTCGGTATTTGTGTGATGGGGTAATTGGTTTTCTTCACGGCTTAGGATGTCTAATGAAAGGCTACGGAAAGAGTAAGAGAGTTGATCATAGGTACACGAACGATGTAGGGGGGGAGGGGGGTCTAATACATTGGTTGGGTGTTTCGAGCAATCTTGTAATTGGTCATGTCCGAAGCCTGACATGCTTAGGACGTGGCCTTGATAAATTTCCTAAGCAATGGGCGTTCGTTCATGGGAGGGACACCGATGGCGACTCTATGACATTATTTCACTCAGTAGTAGTGGTTAATTGTTGTGGCTACCTCTCCCCCAAGTTGTCCCATCCCGAGCAAGCCACCGAGGTTCATGTACACATAGAAGCTCTTATCAATGCTACTATATATAGATAATACTTTTCCATTTTATCAACTATTGACGACGCCTATATATATATATATATATATATATATATAGCTAGTATATTGGTGTGAGATCCTTGCTATGTTCTAATGCAAGTGTATCTCGCATCCTCGGTATTGGTGCGATGGGGTAATTAGTTTCTTCACGGCTTAGGATGTCAATTGAAAGGCTACGACAAGAGTAAAAGAGTTGATCATAGGTACACGGACAAGGTAGGGGGAGGGGAGGGGGTCTAATACATTGGTTGGGTGTTTCGATCGTTCTTGTGTTTGGTCATGTCCTAAGCTTGACATGCTTAGGACGTGGCCTAGATAAATGTCCTAAGTAATGGGCGTTCGTTCATGGGAGGGACACCAATGGCGACTCTATGACATTATTTCACTCAGTAGTAGTGGTTAATTGTTGTGGTTACCTCTCCCCCAAGTTGTCCCATCCCGAGCAAGCCACCGAGGTTCATGTACACATAGAAGCTCTTATCAATGCTACTATATATAGATAATACTTTTCCATTTTATCAACAATTGACGACGGGTTTATATATATATATATATATACTATAGTACGATATTGGTGCGAGATACTGCTATGTTCTAATGCAAGTGTATCTGCATCCTCGGTATTTGTGTGATGGGGTAATTGGTTTTCTTCACGGCTTAGGATGTCTAATGAAAGGCTACGACAAGAGTAAGAGAGTTGATCATAGGTACACGGACGATGTAGGGGAGGGGAGGGGGTCTAATACATTGGTTGGGTGTTTCGAGCAATCTTGTAATTGGTCATGTCCGAAGCCTGACATGCTTAGGACGTGGCCTTGATAAATGTCCTAAGCAATGGGCGTTCGTTAATGGGAGGGACACCGATGGCGACTCTATGACATTATTTCACTCAGTAGTAGTGGTTAATTGTTTTGGATACCTCTCCCCCAAGTTGTCCCATCCCGAGCAAGCCACCGAGGTTCATGTACACATAGAAGCTCTTATCAATGCTACTATATATAGATAATACTTTTCCATTTTATCAACTATTGACGACGCCGGTTTATATATATATATATATATACTAGTACTATATTGGTGTGAGATACTGCTATGTTCTAATGCAAGTGTATCTGCATCCTCGGTATTGGTGCGATGGGGTAATTAGTTTCTTCACGGCTTAGGATGTCAATTGAAGGCTACGACAAGAGTAAAAGAGTTGATCATAGGTACACGGACAAGGTAGGGGAGGGGAGGGGGGTCTAATACATTGGTTGGGTGTTTCGATCGTTCTTGTGTTTGGTCATGTCCTAAGCCTGACATGCTTAGGACGTGGCCTAGATAAATGTCCTAAGTAATGGGCGTTCGTTCATGGGAGGGACACCAATGGCGACTCTATGACATTATTTCACTCAGTAGTAGTGGTTAATTGTTGTGGTTTCCTCTCCCCGAAGTTGTCCCATCCCGAGCAAGCCACCGAGGTTCATGTACACATACAAGCTCTTATCAATGCAACTATATATACATAATACTTTTCCATTTTATCAACTATTGACGACGCCGGTTTACATATATATATATAAATATATATATACTAGTACGATATTGGTGCGTGATACTGCAATGTTGTAATGCAAGTGTATCTGCATCCTCGGTATTGGTGCGTTGGGGTAATTGGTTTTCTTCACGGCTTAGGATGTCTAATGAAAGGCTACGACAAGAGTAAGAGAGTTGATCATAGGTACACGGACGATGTAGGGGGGGAGAGGGGGTCTAATACATTGGTTGGGTGTTTCGAACAATCTTGTGATTGGTCATGTCCGAAGCCTGACATGCTTAGGACGTGGCCTCGATAAATGTCCTAAGCAATGGGCGTTCGTTCATGGGAGGGACACCGATGGCGACTCTATGACATTATTTCACTCGGTAGTAGTGGTTGATTGTTGTGGCTACCTCTCCCCCAAGTTGTCCCATCCCGAAGCAAGCCACCGAGGTTCATGTACACATAGAAGCTCTTATCAATGCTACTATATATAGATAATACTTTTCCATTTTATCAACTATTGACGACGCCGGTTTATATATATATATATATATATATATATATATATATATATATATATATATATATATATATATATATATATATATACTAGTACTATATTGGTGTGAGATCCTTGCTATGTTCTAATGCAAGTGTATATCGCATCCTCGATATTGGTGCGATGGGGTAATTGGTTTCTTCACGGCTTAGGATGTCAAAGGAAAGGCTACGACAAGAGTAAAAGAGTTGATCATAGGTACACGGACAAGGTAGGGGAGGGGAGGGGGGTCTAATACATTGGTTGGGTGTTTCAAGCATTCTTGTGTTTGGTCATGTCCTAAGCCTGACATGCTTAGGACGTGGCCTAGATAAATGTCCTAAGTAATGGGCGTTTGTTCATGGGAGGGACACCAATGGCGACTCTATGACATTATTTCACTCAGTAGTGGTTAATTGTTGTGGTTTCCTCTCCCCCAAGTTGTCCCATCCCGAGCAAGCCACCGAGGTTCATGTACACATAGAAGCTCTTATCAATGCTACTATATATACATAATACTTTTCCATTTTATCAACTATTGACGACGCCGGTATATATATATATATATATATATATATATATATATATATATATTCTAGTACGATATTGGTGCGATATACTGCACTGTTGTAATGCAAGTGTATCTGCATCCTCGGTATTGGTGCGATGGGGTAATTGGTTTTCTTCACGGCTTAGGATGACTAATGAAAGGCTACGACAAGAGAAAGAGAGTTGATCATAGGTACACGGACGATGTAGGGGAGGGGAGGGGGGTCTAATACTTTGGTTGGGTGTTTCGAGCAATCTTGTGATTGGTCATGTCCGAAGCCTGACATGCTTAGGACGTGGCCTAGATAAATGTCCTAAGCAATGGGCGTTCGTTCATGGGAGGGACACCGATGGCAACTCTATGACATTATTTCACTCAGTAGTAGTGGATAATTGTTGTGGCTACCTCTCCCCCAAGTAGTCCCATCCCGAGCAAGCCACCGAGGTTCATATACACATAGAAGCTCTTATCAATGCTACTATATATAGATAATACTTTTCCATTTTATCAACTATTGACGACACCGGTATATATATATATATATATATATATTCTAGTACGATATTGGTGCGAGATACTGCACTGTTGTAATGCAAGTGTATCTGCATCCTCGGTATTGGTGCGATGGGGTAATTGGTTTTCTTCACGGCTTAGGATGTCTAATGAAAGGCTACGACAAGAGTAAGAGAGTTGATCATAGGTACACGGACGATGTAGGGGAGGGGAGGGGGGTCTAATACATTGGTTGGGTGTTTCGAGCAATCTTGTGATTGGTCATGTCCGAAGCCTGACATGCTTAGGACGTGGCCTAGATAAATGTCCTAACCAATGGGCGTTCGTTCATGGGAGGGACACCGATGGCGACTCTATGACATTATTTCACTCAGTAGTAGTGGTTAATTGTTGTGGCTACCTCTCCCCCAAGTTGTCCCATCCCGAGCAAGCCACCGAGGTTCATGTACACATAGAAGCTCTTATCAATGCTACTATATATAGATAATACTTTTCCATTTTTTCAACTATTGACGACGCCGATTTATATATATATATATGTACTAGTACTATATTGGTGTGAGATACTGCTATGTTCTAATGCAAGTGTATCTGCATCCTCGGTATTGGTGCGACGGGGTAATTGGTTTCTTCACGGCTTAGGATGTCAAATGAAAGGCTACGACAAGAGTAAAAGAGTTGATCATAGGTACACGGACAAGGTAGGGGGAGGGGAGGGGGTCTAATACATTGTTTGGGTGTTTCGAGCATTCTTGTGTTTGGTCATGTCCTAAGCCTGACATGCTTAGGACTTGGCCTAGATAAATGTCCTAAGTAATGGGCGTTCGTTCATGGGAGGGACACCAATGGCGACTCTATGACATTATTTCACTCAGTAGTAGTGGTTAATTGTTGTGGTTTCCTCTCCCCAAGTTGTCCCATCCCGAGCAAGCCACCGAGGTTCATGTACACATAGAAGCTCTTATCAATGCTACTATATATACATAATACTTTTCCATTTTATCAACTATTGACGTAGGTATATATATATATATATATATATATATATATATATATATATATATATATATATATACTAGTACTATATTGGTGTGAGATACTCGCTATGTTCTAATGCAAGTGTATCCGCATCCCCGGTATTGGTGCGATGGGGTAATTGGTTTCTTCACGGCTTATAATGTCAAATGAAAGGCTACGACAAGAGTAAAAGAGTTGATCATAGGTACATGGACAAGGTAGGGGAGGGGAGGGGGTCCAATACATTGGTTGGGTGTTTCGAGCATTCTGGTGTTTGGTCATGTCCTAAGCCTGACATGCTTAGGACGTGGCCTAGATAAATGTCCTAAGTAATGGGCGTTCGTTCATGGGAGGGACACCAATGGTGACTCTATGACATTGTTTCACTCAGTAGTAGTGGTAAATTGTTGTGGTTTCCTCTCCCCCAAGTTGTCCCATCCCGTGCAAGCCACCGAGGTTCATGTACACATAGAAGCTCTTATCAATGCTACTATATATACATAATACTTTTATATAGTATCAACTATTAACGACGCCGGTTTATATATATATATATATACTAGTACGATATTGGTGCGAAATACTGCAATGTTGTAATGCAAGTGTATCTGCATCCCTCGGTATTGGTGCGATGGGGTAATTGGTTTTCTTCATGGTTTAGGATGTCTAATGAAAGGCTACGACAAGAGTAAGAGAGTTGATCATAGGTACACGGACGATGTAGGGGAGGGGAGGGGGTCTAATACATTGGTTGGGTGTATCGAGCAATCTTGTGATTGGTCTTGTCCGAAGCCTAACATGCTTAGGACGTGGCCTAGATAAATGTCCTAAGCAATGGGCGTTCGTTCATGGGAGGGACATCGATGGCAACTCTATGACATTATTTCACTCAGTAGTAGTGGTTAATTGTTGTGGCTACCTCTCCCCCAAGTTTTCCCATCCCGAGCAAGCCACCGAGGTTCATATACACATAGAAGCTCTTATCAATGCTACTATATATAGATAATACTTTTCCATATTATCAAATATTGACGACGCCGGTTTATATCCAACACTTGAGGAGAGAGAATATCCAACACTCCATTCTTCTCTTCTCTTTTTAGTTTTTATTTTCTAGTTTAGTTTTTAGGGATTTCAATTATGGAATTGGCTATTGCTATGCCGATTGTAACTTGAACCGTTCTTGAACGAGATTAATATGAAGCTTCAAGCATTATTGTGAGATCTTTCCTCTCTATTTAGTTCCTTTGATTATGGTTTAATTTCTATGCTTGCTTTCTATGATTTTTGCATGATTATGCTAGGAATATTACTAGTTTGATTGTGTAAATTAATCTAATGCTAGATTTAAGAATAGAATCAGATTGTTTTATTCTTTTATCAATTGGTAGCAAACTAGGAAGTAACTTAGATGCAGATCGTCTTGGTTATTTCTTGGGGAAATTGAATTAACTGTTGAATGTTTATCGCTTGTATGACGTTAGCAGGTCTGTTGGTTCTCTGTGTTTATTGCTGCTATTAGATTGAACTTAGACGCGATCGGACTAGGTTATCCTTTAGTTAGGGTTTTATAGTCACGCTGATCGTGCTATTCAACTAGGAATAAGGAGAACACGAGATTAATTCTCGACAATAGATAATCATGGAAATAATTAGAGTGGAGGTTCAAGGATCGATAATGAATTGAAGTGGATGTTAATCGGATTCAAGATCTTCCCATAGTGATTTCTCATTTTATTTAGTTGCTAGTTAATTTTAGTTTGTTTAAAAACTCTATTTGAAAACCCCCCTTGTTATTAGGTTACTCGACCTTTAGAGTCATCTCGGTATTGATTCACGCTAGATATTAAACTTGTCCCTGTTTCCCTGTGGATACGAACCTTACTTCCCTTCTACATTTAATTGTAAAAGAGAGTAGGAGAAATTTTATCTTTGGCCGGGTGCGGTGCCCAACGACACACCCGCGCCCGCCCAAATTTTGGCGCCGTTGCCGGGGATCGAACCCGGGTCACCCGCGTGACAGGCGGGAATACTTACCACTATACTACAACTAATTTAAAATAGCAAGCCATGGAATGAAGACAAAAAGGGATAAATTCCATGCTTACTCCCAAAAACAAACAATCAACCAAAAGTATGTGAAAGCCAAAATAAATCTTCACAAAATCAAGGATGAAATAACCAACCCAAACCCGAAAACGCTTTCAACCTTATGACACCATCTCCGGCAAATGAGTTTTCAAAGTATATAATTCTCTCTTTCATCTCTCATTTTGCCTAGGAGCCCTTTCGGGTTTTCATCCTAGCTTCACACATTTCTTTTTGGTTGCATCTCACCATCTTACCCGCTCAACTAGCTCTTTTTTGCATAGACCGCCCTTTCGGGTTTTCGACCTATTCGAGCCCCCATTTTTGCCCGAGTCGCCCGCCCTTGCGGGTTTTCAACTCAGCGGGTTTCATTTCATCATCATTTTTTTTTATATTTTTTTGTTTTTCTCAATTTTTTTTTTTTCATTTTTTCAAATTGAAAGTAATAAATACAACATAGATACATGAGAATGAGAATATCCTCCCCCCTACTTAAACTACACATTGTCCTCAATGTGACGACAATGAGAAGAAAAAGGAAACTTAAAATGGGGGGGGAATAGAAAATCGAGTAAATCGAAGATCAAATGCTCAAGACTCATGACCAAACATTTTAAGTTAGTTGTTCTAGTAGTTTTAGTTTATCTTTTGAGGTTTTAGGCGAGCTGTCATTTTGATTGTGGCGTTTGAGTGAGTTCAACTCCTTTGAGATCCTTCAGGATTTGAGCTCACATTTTGGTTGTCGTTTGCTGGTTATTGTTGTTGTCGCGTCTTTGTATACTTCAGGTGAGCTTGAATCTAAGTGTGGGGGAATCATCATCCCTTACGTTTAGGATTTGAGCGTATTTTGTTAAGATGTGATAATGATGGTGTAGTTGATGGGGAGTGTAGGTTGGTGTCGTTAGCTTGGGTGATGATTTATTTGGTGATCCTCATTTTGAGTTTACTCGAGGTCGAGTAAAGTTCAAGTGTGGGGGTATTTGATGCGCTCAAGTTATACGGTGCTTATATGGTATTTTGGATGCACTTTGCTAAGGAGTTCGTTCATAATTGTTGACGTTTGCATACATATCAACCTTAGTCGAAGTTCGGGATTTTGTGAGGTAGTTAATGATAATGTTCTAAGTTTCGAGCTTTTAAGGTGAAATGGTATGTTTTGGGAATGCTCGGGAAGTGTAGCATCGTAACGTAATGGCCAATTATCGCAAGGACTAGCCAAGCACCATCGCGAGGCTTAGCACACTCCATTCTAGCATCATCGTCAATCTTGAGCCTCCATAAGCAAAGCAAGCCAGCATTGCAAGCACCTTGTCTGCCCAGCTCTCATGCGCACTCATCACCATATGCTCATCGCCCAGCCCGCACACCCGCACGCTCAGCAAGCCAAAGCTGCCCAGCGCCCAGAGCTCATCGCCAAGTCCGCACACCCGCACGCTCAGCAAGCCCAGCGCTCGCCCACGCCCGGGCCGAAGCATCGCCGGCCAAGCGCAGAGCTCGCACCTCGCGAGCATGGTCGCACCTCGCGACCGCTTGCTCGCACCTCGCGAGATTCCTCGCACGGTGCGACCCGGCTTGGCTTGGCCCGGTTCTTCGGCTCGTGTTGGAAGGCGCAGATCACTCCCACGGTGCGACCGGACTCGCACCTCGCGACCCCCAGGTCGGTCCTAAATGTCGGCTGAATTTTGAGCCTTAGTATAAATACTAAAGTTTGTTTTTGGACCTTGGGGAACACACACTTGAGGAGAGAGAATATCCAACACTCCATTCTTCTCTTCTTATCTTCTCTTTTTAGTTTTTATTTTCTAGTTTAGTTTTTAGGGATTTCAATTATGGAATTGGCTATTGATATGCCGATTGTAGCTTGAACCGTTCTTGAACGAGATTAATATGAAGCTTCAAGCATTATTGTGAGATCTTTCCTCTCTATTTAGTTCCTTTGATTATGGTTTAATTTCTATGCTTGCTTTCTATGATTTTTGCATGATTATGCTAGGAATATTACTAGTTTGATTGTGTAAATTAATCTAATGCTAGATTTAAGAATAGAATCAGATTGTTTTATTCTTTTATCAATTGGTAGCAAACTAGGAAGTAACTTAGATGCAGATCGTCTTGGTTATT
This sequence comes from Beta corolliflora, assembly GCA_947648045.1. Classification (NCBI taxonomy): domain Eukaryota; kingdom Viridiplantae; phylum Streptophyta; class Magnoliopsida; order Caryophyllales; family Amaranthaceae; genus Beta; species Beta corolliflora. The sequence continues at coordinate 138,549 of CANSZD010002795.1, read as the reverse complement.
TCTTGGGGAAATTGAATTAACTGTTGAATGTTTATCGCTTGTATGACGTTAGCAGGTCTGTTGGTTCTCTGTGTTTATTGCTGCTATTGGATTGAACTTAGACGCGATCGGACTAGGTTATCCTTTAGTTAGGGTTTTATAGTCACGCTGATCGTGCTATTCAACTAGGAATAAGGAGAACACGAGATTAATTCTCGACAATAGATAATCATGGAAATAATTAGAGTGGAGGTTCAAGGATCGATAATGAATTGAAGTGGATGTTAATCGGATTCAAGATCTTCCCATAGTGATTTCTCATTTTATTTAGTTGCTAGTTAATTTTAGTTTGTTTAAAAACTCTATTTGAAAACCCCCCTTGTTATTAGGTTACTCGACCTTTAGAGTCATCTCGGTATTGATTCACGCTAGATATTAAACTTGTCCCTGTTTCCCTGTGGATACGAACCTTACTTCCCTTCTACATTTAATTGTAAAAGAGAGTAGGAGAAATTTTATCTTTGGCCGGGTGCGGTGCCCAACGACACATCCGCGCCCGCCCAAATTTTGACGCCGTTGCCGTGGAAACGGTGTTACTAGTTTGTATTTAGTGTGTTTTTGGGTTGTATTGCTTGTGCTCTTTGTTTATGGTTAACACTCGTACTACTAACAAAGAATCTTTGCATTACGATCCCGAATTAGAATTGACTCTTTTCAGGTGGAGAAACATTCTGCGAGAAAATTTTCAAGAATCATCTTTTAACGTTGTAGTGGAGGAAGAGATGCCTCCGAGAATTGAAACTCGTACCTTGAGGGAGCTCACGGCTCCTAACCTTGATCAACAACCATTGTGCATCTCATTTCCGGCTCTTGATGAAGGCACTAATTTTGAATTAAAGTCGGGGTTGATACACTTGCTTCCTTCGTTCCATGGGCTCAATGGAGAAGATCCAAACAAATTTCTTTCGGAGTTTCACGTGGTTTGTACTGGCATGAAACCAAGTGGAGCAAAGGATGAACAAATCAAGTTGAGAGCTTTTCCTTTTGCTTTGAAGGATGGAGCTAAAGATTGGTTATATTATCTTCCTCCTGGTTGCATTTCCACTTGGGTTGAAATGAAGAAGCGATTTCTTGAGAAGTTCTTTCCAGCTTCTAAGTCATCAATATTAAAGAAGGAAATCAGCAATATTGAGCAGAAACACGATGAGTCTTTCTACGAATATTGGGAGAGGTTCAAGAGACTTTGTGCTAGTTGTCCATATCATGGCTATTCTGATGAATACCTCATTCTGTACTTTTACAATGGTTCTTCTGACGAAGATGTACGAATGGTGAATGCTGCTAGTGGAGGTTCTTTCATAAACAAAACCCCAACTGCAGCTAGAGAACTCATTGAAGAACTAGTCGAAGGCTCGAGACGATTCGGTAGAAGATCGAATCATCGTAGAGCAAATGTTGAAAGTCCAGGTTCTAGCTCTTCAAAGGCCGAGGATCAAGTACAAGCTCTTACATCAATGATGCGGGAGTTCATGGTAAAGAACAATAGAGTTCAACAGGTAAAAGCTTGTAGAATTTGTTTTTTAGATCATCATACTGATGTTTGTCCTCAAATGCAAGAAGAATTTAGGGAAGAGGTCAAAGCTGTAGGTTTTCAAGGCCAACAAGCATTACAGAGACATGATCCCTACTCCTATGCTTCCGAGTAAGGGTGGAGAGATCATCCTAACTTCAGATTTGGCAATCAACATCAACAACAGCACTATAACAGGCCACCACCACACCCTTATCCTAGGCCCCAAGGCCGAGACTCGAGCTCTAGCATGTCCACTGAAGAAATGTTAAATGCTTTAACTAAAAATGTGACTAACATGCAGGGTAACATGGTGCAGTTCCAAGAGGAAACTCGATCGAGCATCAAGAACTTGGAGAGCCAAGTAAGCCAAATTGCAGGAGTTGTAACCAAGTTAGAGGCTAGGGATTCGGTGAGGTTGCCATCCCAAACGGAGCTCAACCCTAAAATGAACGTGAGTGCTATCACATTGAGGAGTGGAGCGGAAATTGCAAGCAAAGAGAGGTTGGTGGTTCGAGACAAAGAGATAGTGGAAGAGGTGATCGAGCATGAACCGACAACAGATAGTAAATCATGGCCACCTCGACAAGAGGAGAAAGTCAAAAAATCACCTCCTCCACCATATGAACCAGAGCCACCATTTCCCGAGGCATTGAGAGAAACCCGCAATGCAGAGCGCAACAACGACATTTACGAAGTCTTTCGTAAATGTGAGGTAAACATTCCCCTTTTTGATGTTTTAAATCAAGCACCTAGGTATGCTAAGTTCCTTAAAGAATTGTGTACTTCGAAAAGAAAGCAAAAACAAAAGGGAGTGCAAAAAGTGAAGGCTAGCGAGCATGTCTCGGCTATCTTTCAAAAGAAATTACCTCAAAAGTGCAATGACCCAGGCATGTTTACCATCCTATGTACTATAGGTGACACCATGTTTCCTAAAGCCATGTTAGACTTAGGTGCGTCAATTAATGTGATTCCATATTCATTGTATAAGTCTTTGAAACTTGGCAATTTGCATGAAACTGGTGTGGTGATTCAACTAGGCGATAGATCCAATGTTTATCCTAGGGGTAAATTAGAGGATGTGTTAGTTAAGGTTGGGAAATTGCAATTTCCTGCTGAATTTTATGTTCTGGAGATGGAACCTGATAAGCATGCCGCCCCAATCCTTTTGGGACGACCTTTCTTGAAAACATCTTGCACTAAAATTGATGTTTGCGCTGGTTCTTTGACTATGGAGTTTGAGGGAAAGGTAGAGGCATTTGATATAAATGATCCTAAGCTTCTACTTAAGGATGATAGCTCACTTTGCTCTATTAACATTGTTGACTCTGTTTTGCATGATGTTCTTGATATTGAGCAGGTTGATGAGTTGATGAATGCTGATGAGGTCTTGGTTGAGGATTGTGTGCCTCCTACTAACGTGCAGGTTATGGTGCCCGAGTCGAAAGAGCGGAAAAAGCCTCCTAACTTACCACCTTGTTTTGAAACTGTACCACTAACGATGCATTGCAAGAGTTCTTCGAATCTGTTTTGCGGTACTTGAATTGGAGGTTGACATGGAGCCACCATTGTCACACATGGAGCACAAGCCCAATTATTGAGCTCAAGGTACTAAGTCGAGCTAACGACTTTAAACAACAGCGCTTCTCGGGAGGCAACCCGAGACCCTTTTTATTTTCTTTCTTTTTCTTTATTTCTCATCAAATTTCCACCACCACAACAAATTTTCTTTCACCCACCGCCCGCCCACTAAAAAGATCCACAACCAATCTTAATCCGCTTGGAACCAAAATCCACAAAAGAAAATCCGTTGGGAGGACTTCAATAGCTAGGAGTTGGTAACACTAGAGGATTGAGATTGTTAATGTATCTTTTCGATCTCTTAAGCTAGGAGCAAATCTCAGAAATTGAAACAAAATTTGAATTTGTCATTTGTTTGAGTGATTCGAGGGAGAGGGTTGTGAGTTGGTTTATGAGATTTGAGTTGGTGTTGTTAAGAAATTTGAGTTTGACGGATTGCTTTTCATGAGTTTTGAGAATTCGATCTTCGATTTACCCGATTGTTGGTTTCCCCCCCATTTTCAGTTTACTTTTTCTTTTAATTGTCGACACATTGAGGACAATGTGTAGTTTAAGTAGGGGGGAGGGTATTCTCATTCTCATGTATCTATGTTGTATATATTACTTTTAATTTGAAAAAAAAAAAAAATGATGAAAAAAATCCCACTGAGTTGAAAACCCGCAAGGGCGGGTGACTCGGGCAAAAATGGGGGCCCGGATAGGTTGAAAACCCGAAAGGGCAACGTATGCAAAAAAGTGGCTATATTGAGCGGGTAAGATGGTGAGAAGAAAAAAGAAATGTGAGAAGCTAGGATGAAAACCCGAAAGGGCTCCTAGGCAAAATGAGAGATTAAGAGAGAATTATATACTTTGAAAGCTCATTTGCCGGAGATGGTGTCATAAGGCGCTTTCGGGTTTGGATTGGTTATTTCATCCTTGATTTTGTGAAGATTTGTTTATAATTGGCTTTCACTTTCTTTTGTTGATAAGTGGTGAATTGGAGGTCATTGTTGAAATTTAAGTCCTTATCCGGTAAGGATTTAAACTTGCATTGGTTAGCCGATTGTTTTGGGAGTAAGCATGGAATTTATCCCTTTTTGTTATTGTTCCATGGCTTGCTTATATAGATTAGTTGAAGTAGTTTTAAATCATTTTTTGAGGTTTGGGAGAGCTTTAATGTAAGTGTGGGGGAGTCATTGTCCTTTACGTTTAGGTTTTGGGAGGATTTTGTTTAGATGTGATGATGTAGTTGATGGAGAGTGTAGTTTGGTGTCGAAACTTTGGGTGAAGATTTATTTGGTGATCCTCATTTTGAGTTTACTCGAGGTCGAGTAAAGATCAAGTGTGGGGGTATTTGATGCGCTCAAGTTATACGGTGCTTATATGGTATTTTGGATGCACTTTGCTAAGGAGTTCGTTCATAATTGTTGACGTTTGCATACATATCAACCTTAGTCGAAGTTCGGGATTTTGTGAGGTAGTTAATGATAATGTTCTAAGTTTCGAGCTTTTAAGGTGAAATGGTATGTTTTGGGAATGCTCGGGAAGTGTAGCATCGTAACGTAATGGCCAATTATCGCAAGGCCTAGCCAAGCACCATCGCGAGGCTTAGCACACTCCATTCTAGCATCATCGTCAATCTTGAGCCTCCATAAGCAAAGCAAGCCAGCATTGCAAGCACCTTGTCTGCCCAGCTCTCATGCGCGCTCATCACCACATGCTCATCGCCCAGCCCGCACACCCGCACGCTCAGCAAGCCAAAGCTGCCCAGCTCCCAGCGCTCATCGCCCAGCCCGCACACCCGCACGCTCGCCAAGCCCGGGCGCTCGCCCACGCCCAGTGAAGCATCGCCAGCCCAGCGCAAGAGCTCGCACCTCGCGACCTGCTTGCTCGCACCTCGCGAGATTCCTCGCACGGTGCGACCTGCTTGGCTTGGCCTGGCCCAGTTCTTCAGCTCGTGTTGGAAGGCAGAGATCACTCGCACGGTGCGACCAGACTCGCACCTCGCGACCCCTAGGTCGGTCTAAATGTCGGCTGACTTTTGAGCCTTAGTATAAATACTAAAGTTTGTTTTTGGACCTTGGGGAACACACACTTGAGGAGAGAGAATATCCAACACTCCATTCTTCTCTTCTTATCTTCTCTTTTTAGTTTTTATTTTCTAGTTTAGTTTTTAGGGATTTCAATTATGGAATTGGCTATTGCTATGCCGATTGTAGCTTGAACCGTTCTTGAACGAGATTAATATGAAGCTTCAAGCATTATTGTGAGATCTTTCCTCTCTATTTAGTTCCTTTGATTATGGTTTAATTTCTATGCTTGCTTTCTATGATTTTTGCATGATTATGCTAGGAATATTACTAGTTTGATTGTGTAAATTAATCTAATGCTTGATTTAAGAATAGAATCAGATTGTTTTATTCTTTTATCAATTGGTAGCAAACTAGGAAGTAACTTAGATGCAGATCGTCTTGGTTATTTCTTGGGGAAATTGAATTAACTGTTGAATGTTTATCGCTTGTATGACGTTAGCAGGTCTGTTGGTTCTCTGTGTTTATTGCTGCTATTGGATTGAACTTAGACGCGATCGGACTAGGTTATCCTTTAGTTAGGGTTTTATAGTCACGCTGATCGTGCTATTCAACTAGGAATAAAGAGAACACGAGATTAATTCTCGACAATAGATAATCATGGAAATAATTAGAGTGGAGGTTCAAGGATCGATAATGAATTGAAGTGGATGTTAATCGGATTCAAGATCTTCCCATAGTGATTTCTCATTTTATTTAGTTGCTAGTTAATTTTAGTTTGTTTAAAAACTCTATTTGAAAACCCCCCTTGTTATTAGGTTACTCGACCTTTAGAGTCATCTCGGTATTGATTCACGCTAGATATTAAACTTGTCCCTGTTTCCCTGTGGATACGAACCTTACTTCCCTTCTACATTTAATTGTAAAAGAGAGTAGGAGAAATTTTATCTTTGGCCGGGTGCGGTGCCCAACGACACATCCGCGCCCGCCCACATCCCGAGCAAGCCACCGAGGTTCATGTACACATAGAAGCTCTTATCAATGCTACTATATATAGATAATACTTTTCCATTTTATCAACTATTGACGACGCCGGTTTATATATATATATATATATATATATATATATATATATATATATATATATATATACTAGTACTATATTGGTGTGAGATACTGCTATGTTCTAATGCAAGTGTATCTGCATCCTCGGTATTGGTGCGATGGGGTAATTTGTTTCTTCACGGCTTAGGATGTCAATTGAAAGGCTACGACAAGAGTAAAAGAGTTGATCATAGGTACACGGACAAGGTAGGGGAGGGGAGGGGGGTCTAATACATTGGTTGGGTGTTTCGATCGTTCTTGTGTTTAGTCATGTCCTAAGCCTGACATGCTTTGGACGTGGCCTAGATAAATGTCCTAAGTAATGGGCGTTCGTTCATGGGAGGGACACCAATGGCGACTCTATGACATTATTTCACTCAGTAGTAGTGGTTAATTGTTGTGGTTTCCTCTCCCCCAAGTTGTCCCATCCCGAGCAAGCCACCGAGGTTCATGTACACATACAAGCTCTTATCAATGCAACTATATATACATAATACTTTTCCATTTTATCAACTATTGACGACGCCGGTTTACATATATATATATATATATATATATATATATATATATACTAGTACGATATTGGTGCGAGATACTGCAATGTTGTAATGCAAGTGTATCTGCATCCTCGGTATTGGTGCGATGGGGTAATTGGTTTTCTTCACGGCTTAGGATGTCTAATGAAAGGCTACGACAAGAGTAAGAGAGTTGATCATAGGTACACGGACGATGTAGGGGAGGGGAGGGGGGTCTAATACATTGGTTGGGTGTTTCGAACAATCTTGTGATTGGTCATGTCCGAAGCCTGACATGCTTAGGACGTGGCCTCGATAAATGTCCTAAGCAATGGGCGTTCGTTCATGGGAGGGACACCGATGGCGACTCTATGACATTATTTCACTCAGTAGTAGTGGTTGATTGTTGTGGCTACCTCTCCCCCAAGTTGTCCCATCCCGAGCAAGCCACTGAGGTTCATGTACACATAGAAGCTCTTATCAATGCTACTATATATAGATAATACTTTTCCATTTTATCAACTATTGACGACACCGGTTTATATATATATATATATATATATATACTAGTACTATATTGGTGTGAGATACTGCTATGTTCTAATGCAAGTGTATCTGCATCCTCGATATTGGTGCGATGGGGTAATTGGTTTCTTCACGGCTTAGGATGTCAAATGAAAGGCTACGACAAGAGTAAAAGAGTTGATCATAGGTACACGGACAAGGTAGGGGAGGGGAGGGGGGTCTAATACATTGGTTGGGTGTTTCGAGCATTCTTGTGTTTGGTCATGTCCTAAGCCTGACATGCTTAGGACGTGGCATAGATAAATGTCCTAAGTAATGGGCGTTCGTTCATGGGAGGGACACCAATGGCGACTCTATTACATTATTTCACTCAGTAGTAGTGGTTAATTGTTGTGGTTTCCTCTCCCCCAAGTTGTCCCATCCCGAGCAAGCCACCGAGGTTCATGTACACATAGAAGCTCTTATCAATGCTACTATATATAGATAATACTTTTCCATTTTATCAATTATTGACGACGCCGGTATATATATATATATATATATTCTAGTACGATATTGGTGCGAGATACTGCACTGTTGTAATGCAAGTGTATCTGCATCCTCGGTATTGGTGCGATGGGGTAATTGGTTTTCTTCACGGCTTAGGATGTCTAATGGAAGGCTACGACAAGAGTAAGAGAGTTGATCATAGGTACACGGACGATGTAGGGGAGGGGAGGGGGGTCTAATACTTTGGTTGGGTGTTTCGAGCAATCTTGTGATTGGTCATGTCCGAAGCCTGACATGCTTAGGACGTGGCCTAGATAAATGTCCTAAGCAATGGGCGTTCGTTCATGGGAGGGACACCGATGGTAACTCAATGACATTATTTCACTCAGTAGTAGTGGTTAATTGTTGTGGCTACCTCTCCCCCAAGTAGTCCCATCCCGAGCAAGCCACCGAGGTTCATATACACATAGAAGCTCTTATCAATGCTACTATATATAGATAATACTTTTCCATTTTATCAACTATTGACGACGCCGGTAAATATATATATATATATATATATATATATATATATATATATATATATATATATATATATATATATATATATATTCTAGTACGATATTGGTGCGAGATACTGCACTGTTGTAATGCAAGTGTATCTGCATCCTCGGTATTGGTGCGATGGGTTAATTGGTTTTCTTCACGGCTTAGGATGTTTAATGAAAGGCTACGACAAGAGTAAGAGAGTTGATCATAGGTACACGGACAAGGTAGGGGAGGGGAGGGGGGTCTAATACATTGGTTGGGTGTTTCGAGCATTCTTGTGTTTGGTCATGTCCTAAGCCTGACATGCTTAGGACGTGGCCTAGATAAATGTCCTAAGTAATGGGCGTTCGTTCATGGGAGGGACACCAATGGCGACTCTATTACATTATTTCACTCAGTAGTAGTGGTTAATTGTTGTGGTTTCCTCTCCCCCAAGTTGTCCCATCCCGAGCAAGCCACCGAGGTTCATATACACATAGAAGCTCTTGTCAATGCTACTATATATACATAATACTTTTCCATATTATCAAATATTGACGACGCCGGTTTATATATTTATATACTAGTACTATATTGGTACCGAGATACTGCTATGTTGTAATGCAAGTGTATCTGCATCCCCGGTATTGGTGCGAGGGGGTAATTGGTTTCTTCACGGCTTAGGATGTCAAATGAAAGGCTACGACAAGAGTAAGAGAGTTGATCATAGGTACACGGACGATGTAGGGGAGGGGAGGGGGGTCTAATACTTTGGTTGGGTGTTTCGAGTAATCTTGTGATTGGTCATGTCCGAAGCCTGACATGCTTAGGACGTGGCCTAGATAAATGTCCTAAGCAATGGGCGTTCGTTCATGGGAGGGACACCGATGGTAACTCAATGACATTATTTCACTCAGTAGTAGTGGTTAATTGTTGTGGCTACCTCTCCCCCAAGTAGTCCCATCCCGAGCAAGCCACCGAGGTTCATATACACATAGAAGCTCTTATCAATGCTACTATATATAGATAATACTTTTCCATTTTATCAACTATTGACGACGCCGGTAAATATATATATATATATATATATATATATATATATATATATATATATATATATATATTCTAGTACGATATTGGTGCGAGATACTGCACTGTTGTAATGCAAGTGTATCTGCATCCTCGGTATTGGTGCGATGGGGTAATTGGTTTTCTTCACGGCTTAGGATGTTTAATGAAAGGCTACGACAAGAGTAAGAGAGTTGATCATAGGTACACGGACGATGTAGGGGAGGGGAGGGGGGTCAAATACACTGGTTGGGTGTTTCGAGCAATCTTGTGATTGGTCATGTCCGAAGCCTGACATGCTTAGGACGTGGCCTTGATAAATGTCCTAAGCAATGGGCGTTCGTTCATGGGAGGGACACCGATGGCGACTCTATGACATTATTTCACTCAGTAGTAGTGGTTAATTGTTGTGGCTACCTCTCCCCCAAGTTGTCCCATCCCGAGCAAGCCACCGAGGTTCATGTACACATAGAAGCTCTTATCAATGCTACTATATATAGATAATACTTTTCCATTTTATCAACTATTGACGACGCCGCTTATATATATATATATATATATATATATATATATATATACTAGTACTATATTGGTGTGAGATACTGCTATGTTCTAATGCAAGTGTATCTGCATCCTCGGTATTGGTGCGACGGGGTAATTGGTTTCTTCACGGCTTAGCATGTCAAATGAAAGGCTACGACAAGAGTAAAAGAGTTGATCATAGGTACACGGACAAGGTAGGGGAGGGGAGGGGGGTCTAATACATTGGTTGGGTGTTTCGAGCAATCTTGTGATTGGTCATGTCCGAAGCCTAACATGCTTAGGACGTGGCCTAGATAAATGTCCTAAGCAATGGGCGTTCGTTCATGGGAGGGACATCGATGGCAACTCTTTGACATTATTTCACTCGAGAAGTAGAGGTTAATTGTTGTGGCTACCTCTCCCCAAGTTGTCCCATCCCGAGCAAGCCACCGAGGTTCATATACACATAGAAGCTCTTATCAATGCTACTATATATACATAATACTTTTCCATATTATCAAATATTGACGACGCCGGTTTATATATTTATATACTAGTACTATATTGGTACCGAGATACTTTGCTATGTTGTAATGCAAGTGTATCCGCATCCCCGTATTGGTGCGAGGGGGTAATTGGTTTCTTCACGGCTTAGGATGTCAAATGAAAGGCTACGACTAGAGTAAGAGAGTTGATCATTGGTACACGGACGAGGTAGGGGAAGGGAGGGGGGTCTAATACATTGGTTAGGTGGTTGGAGCAATCATGTGTTTGGTCATGTCCTAAGCCTAACATGCTTAGGACGTGGCCTAGATAAATGTCCTAAGTAATGGGCGTTCGTTCATGGGAGGGACACCGATGGCGACTCTAAGACATTATTTCACTCAGTATTAGTGGTTAATTGTTGTGGTTACCTCTCCCCCAAGTTGTCCCATCCCGAGCAAGCCACCGAGGTTCATGTACACATAGAAGCTCTTACCAATGCTACTATATATACATAATACTTTTCCATTTTATCAACTATTGACGACGCCGGTTTATATATATATATATATATACTAGTACGATATTGTTGTGAAGTACTGCAATGTTGTAATGCAAGTGTATCTACATCCTCGGTATTGGTGCGATGGGGTAATTGGTTTTCTTCACAGCTTAGGATGTCTAATGAAACGCTACGACAAGTGTAAGAGAGTTGATCATAGGTACACGGACGATGTAGGGGAGGGGAGGGGGTCTAATACATTGGTTGGGTGTTTCGAGCAATCTTGTGATTGGTCATTTCCGAGCTCTGACATGCTTAGGACGTGGCCTAGATAAATGTCCTAAGCAATGGGCGTTCGTTAATGGGGAGGGACACCGATGGCGACTCTATGACATTATTTCACTCAGTAGTAGTGGTTAATTGTTATGGCTACCTCTCCCCCAAGTTGTCCCATCCCGAGCAAGCCACCGAGGTTCATGTACACATAGAAGCTCTTATCAATGCTACTATATATTGATAATACTTTTCCATTTTATCAACTATTGACGACGCCGGTTTATATATATATATATATATACTAGTACTATATTGGTGTGAGATACTGCTTTGTTCTAATGCAAGTGTATCCGCATCCCTGTATTGGTGCGATGGGGTAATTGGTTTCTTCACGGCTTAGGTTGTCAAATGAATGGCTACGACAAGAGTAAAAGAGTTGATCATAGGTACACCTGACAAGGTAGGGAGTCTAATACATTGGTTGGGTGTTTCGAGTATTCTTGTGTTTGGTCATGTCCTAAGCTCGACATGCTTAGGACGTGGCCTAGATAAATGTCCTAAGTAATGGGCGTTCGTTCATGGGAGGGACACCAATGGCGACTCTATGACATTATTTCACTCAGTAGTAGTGGTTAATTGTTGTGGTTTCCTATCCCCCAAGTTGTCCCATCCCGAGCAAGCCACCGAGGTTCATGTACACATAGAAGCTCTTATCAATGCTACTATATATTGATAATACTTTTCCATTTTATCAACTATTGACGACGCCGGTTTATATATATATATATATATACTAGTACTATATTGGTGTGAGATACTGCTATGTTCTAATGCAAGTGTATCTGCATCCTCGGTATTGGTGCGATGGGGTAATTGGTTTTCTTCACGGCTTAGGAGGTCTAATGAAAGGCTACGACAAGAGTAAGAGAGTTGATCATAGGTACACGGACGATGTAGGGGAGGGGAGGGGGGTCTAATACGTTGGTTGGGTGTTTCGAGCAATCTTGTGATTGGTCATGTCCGAAGCCTAACATGCTTAGGACGTGGCCTAGATAAATGTCCTAAGCAATGGGCGTTCGTTCATGGGAGGGACACCGATGGCGACTCTATGACATTATTTCACTCAGTAGTAGTGGTTAATTGTTGTGGCTACCTTTCCCCCAAGTTGTCCCATCCCGAGCAAGCCACCGAGGTTCATGTACACATAGAAGCTCTTATCAATGCTACTATATATTGATAATACTTTTCCATTTTATCAACTATTGACGACGCCGGTTTATATATATATATATATATACTAGTACTATATTGGTGTGAGATACTGCTTTGTTCTAATGCAAGTGTATCTGCATCCTCGGTATTGGTGCGATGGGGTAATTGGTTTCTTCACGGCTTAGGTTGTCAAATGAATGGCTACGACAAGAGTAAAAGAGTTGATCATAGGTACACGGACAAGGTAGGGGAGGGGAGGGGGGTCTAATACATTGGTTGGGTGTTTCGAGCATTCTTGTGTTTGGTCATGTCCTAAGCCTGACATGCTTAGGACGTGGCCTAGATAAATGTCCAAAGTAATGGACGTTCGTTCATGGAAGGGACACCAATGGCGACTCTATGACTTTATTCACTCAGTAGTAGTGGTTAATTGTTGTGGTTTCCTCTCCCCCAAGTAGTCCCATCCCGAGCAAGCCACCGATTCATGTACACATAAAAGCTCTTATCAATGCTACTATATATACATAATACTTTTCAATTTTATCAACTATTGACGACGCCAGTTTATATATATATATATATATATATATATATATATATATATATATATATATATATATATATATATATATATATATATATATATATATATATATATATATATATATATATATATATACTAGTACGATATTGGTGCGAGATACTGCAATGTTGTAATGCAAGTGTATCTGCATCCTCGGTATTGGTGCGATGGGGTAATTGGTTTTCTTCACTGCTTAGGATGTCTAATGAAAGGCTACGACAAGAGTAAGAGAGTTGATCATAGGTACACGGATGAGGTAGGGGAGGGGAGGGGAGTCTAATACATTGGTTGGGTGTTTCGAGCAATCTTGTGATTGGTCATGTCCTTAGCGTGACATGCTTAGGACGTGGCCTAGAAAAAATATCCCAAGCAATGGGCGTTCGTTCATGGGAGGGACACCAATGGCGACTCTATGACATTATTTCACTCAGTAGTAGTGGTTAATTGTTGTGGCTACCTCTCCCCCAAGTTGTCCCATCCCGAGCAAGCCACCGAGGTTCATGTACACATAGAAGCTCTTATCAATGCTACTACATATAGATAATACTTTTCCATTTTATCAAATATTGACGACGCCGGTTTATATATATATATATATATATATATATATATATATATACAAGTACTATATTGGTGCGAGATACTGCTATGTTCTAATGCAAGAGTATATACATCCTCGGTATTGGTGCGATGGGGTAATTGGTTTCTTCACGGCTTAGGATGTCTAATGAAAGGCTACGACAAGAGTAAGAGAGTTGATCATAGGAACACGGATGAGGTAGGGGAGGGGAGGGGAGTCTAATACATTAGTTGGGTGTTTCGAGCAATCTTGTGATTGGTCATGTCCTTAGCGTGACATGCTTAGGGACGTGGCCTAGATAAATGTCCCAAGCAATGGGCGTTCGTTCATGGGAGGGACACCAATGGCGACTCTATGACATTATTTCACTCAGTAGTAGTGGTTAATTGTTGTGGCTACCTCTCCCCCAAGTTGTCCCATCCCGAGGAAGCCACCGAGGTTCATGTACACATAGAAGCTCTTATCAAAGCTACTATATATAGATAATACTTTTCCATTTTATCAAATATTGACGACGCCGGTTTATATATATATATATATATATATATATATATATATATATATATATATATATATATATATATATATACTAGTACTATATTGGTGCGAGATACTGCTATGTTCTAATGCAAGAGTATATACATCCTCGGTATTGGTGCGATGGGGTAATTGATTTCTTCACGGCTTAGGATGTCTAATGAAAGGCTACGACAAGAGTAAGAGAGTTGATCATAGGTACACGGATGAGGTAGGGGAGGGGAGGGGGGTCTAATACATTGGTTGGGTGTTTCGAGTAATCTTGTGTTTGGTCATGTCCTAAGCCTGACATGCTTAGGACGTGGCCTAGATTAATGTCCTCAGCAATGGGCGTTCATTCATGGGAGGAACACCGATGGCAACTCTATGACATTATTTCACTCAGTAGTAGAGGTTAATTGTTGTGGCTACCTGTCCCCCAAGTTGTCCCATCCCGAGCAAGCCATTGAGGTTCATGTACACATAGAAGCTATTATCAATGCTACTATATATACATAATACTTTTCCATATTATCAACTATTGACAACGCCGGTTTATATATATATATATATGTATATATACTAGTACTATATTGGTGCGAGATACTGCTATGTTGTAATGCAAGTGTATCTGCATTCTCGGTATCGGTGCGAGGGGGTAATTGGTTTCTTCACGGCTTAGGATGTCTAATGAAAGGCTAAGACAAGAGTAAGAGAGTTGATCATAGGAAAACGGACGAGGTAGGGGAGGGTAGGGGGGTCAAATACATTGGTCGGGTGTTTCGAGCAATCTTGTGTTTGGTCATGTCCTAAGCCAGACATGCTTAGGACGTGGCCTATATAAATGTCCTAAGCAATGGGCGTTCTTTCATGGGAGGGACACCGATGGCAACTCTAAGACATTATTTTACTCAGTAGTAGTGGTTAATTGTTGTGGCTACCTGTCCCCCAAATTGTCCCATCCCGAGCAAGCCACCGAGGTTCATGTACACATAGAAACAAATATCAATGCTACTATATATACATAATGCTTTTCCATTTTATCAACTATTGAGGACGCCGGTTTATATATATATATACTAGTACTATATTGGTGTGAGATACTGCTATGTTGTAATGCAAGTGTATCTGCATCCTCGGTATCGGTGCGAGGGGGTAATTGGTTTCATCACGGCTTAGGATGTCTAATGAAAGTCTATGACAAGAGTAAGAGAGTTGATCATAGGTACACGGACGAGGTAAGGGAGGGGAATGGGGTCTAATACATTGGTTGGGTGTTTCGAGAAATCTTGTGTTTGGTCATGTCCTAAGCCTGACATGTTTAGGACGTAGCCTAGATAAATGTCCTAAGCAATGGGCGTTCATTCATGGGAGGGACACCGATGGCAACTCTATGACATTATTTCACTCAGTAGTAGTGGTTAATTATTGTGGCTACCTGGCCCCCATGTTGTCCCATCCCGAGCAAGCCACCGAGGTTCATGTACACATAGAAACAATTATCAATGCTACTATATATACATAATACTATTCCATATTATCAACTATTGACGATGCCGGTTTATATATATATATATACTAGTACAATATTGGTGCGAGATACTGTTATGTTCTAATGCAAGTGTATCTGCATCCTCGGTATTGGTGCGAGGAGGTAATTGGTTTCATTACGGCTTAGGATGTCTAATGAAAGGCTACGACAAGAGTAAGATCGTTGATCATAGGTACACGGATGAGGTAGGGGAGGGGAGGGGGGTCTAATACATTGGTTGGGTGTTCCGAGCAATCTTAAGTTTGGTCATGTCCGAAGCCTGACATTCTTATGACGTGGCCTAGATAAATGTCCTAAGCAATGGGCGTTCGTTCATGGGAGGGACACCGATGGCGACTCTATGACATTATTTCACTCAGTAGTAGTGGTTAATTGTTGTGGCTACCTCTCCCCCAAGTTGTCCCATCCCGATCAAGCCACTGAGGTTCATGTACACATAGAAGCTCTTATCAATGCTACAATATATAGATAATACTTTTCCATTTTATCAACTATTGACGACGCCGGTTTATATATATATATATATATACAAGTACGATATTGGTGGGAGATACTGTTATGTTCTAATGCATGTGTATCTGCATCCTCGGTATTGGTGCGATGGGGTAATTGGTTTCTTCACGGCTTAGGATGTCAAATGAAAGGCTACGACAAGAGTAAAAGAGTTGATCATAGGTACACGGACGAGGTAGGGGATGGGAGGGGGGTCTAATACATTGGTTGGGTGTTTCGAGTAATCTTGTGTTTGGTCATGTCCTAAGCCTGACATGCTTAGGACGTGGCCTAGATAAATGTCCTCAGCAATGGGCGTTCATTCATGGGAGGGACACCGATGGCAACTCTATGACATTATTTCACTCAGTAGTAGAGGTTAATTGTTGTGGCTACCTGTCCCCCAAGTTGTCCCATCCCGAGCAAGCCATTGAGGTTCATGTACACATAGAAGCTATTATCAATGCTACTATATATACATAATACTTTTCCATATTATCAACTATTGACGACGCCGGTTTATATATATATATATATATATATATATATATATATATATATATATATATATATATATATACTAGTACTATATTGGTGCGAGATACCGCTATGTTGTAATGCAAGTGTATCTCCATTCTCGTGATCGGTGCGAGGGGGTAATTGGTTTCTTCACGGCTTAGGATGTCTAATGAAAGGCTAAGACAAGAGTAAGAGAGCTGATCATAGGAAAACGGACGAGGTAGGGGAGGGGAGGGGGGTCCAATACATTGGTCGGGTGTTTCGAGCAATCTTGTGTTTGGTCATGTCCTAAGCCAGACATGCTTAGGACGTGGCCTATATAAATGTCCTAAGCAATGGGCGTTCTTTCATGGGAGGGACACCGATGGCAACTCTATGACATTATTTTACTCAGTAGTAGTGGTTAATTGTTGTGGCTACCTGTCCCCCAAGTTGTCCCATCCCGAGCAAGCCACTGAGGTTCATGTACACATAGAAACAAATATCAATGCTACTATATATACATAATACTTTTCCATTTTATCAACTATTGACGACGCCGGTTTATATATATATATACTAGTACTATATTGGTGTGAGATACTGCTATGTTTTAATGCAAGTGTATCTGCATCCTCGGTATCGGTGCGAGGGGGTAATTGGTTTCATCACGGCTTAGGATGTCTAATGAAAGGCTAAGACAAGAGTAAGAGAGTTGATCATAGGTACACGGACGAGGTAGGGGAGGGGAATGGGGTCTAATACATTGGTTGGGTGTTTCGAGCAATCTTGTGTTTGGTCATGTCCTAAGCCTGACATGCTTAGGACGTAGCCTAGATAAATGTCCTAAGCAATGGGCGTTCATTCATGGGAGGGACACCGATGGCAACTCTATGACATTATTTCACTCAGTAGTAGTGGTTAATTATTGTGGCTACCTGGCCCCCATGTTGTCCCATCCCGAGCAAGCCACCGAGGTTCATGTACACATAGAAACAATTATCAATGCTACTATATATACATAATACTATTCCATATTATCAACTATTGACGATGCCGGTTTATATAATAATATATACTAGTACAATATTGGTGCGAGATACTGTTATGTTCTAATGCAAGTGTATCTGCATCCTCGGTATTGGTGCGAGGACGTAATTGGTTTCATTACGGCTTCGGATGTCTAATGAAAGGCTACGACAAGAGTAAGATCGTTGATGATAGGTACACGGATGAGGTAGGGGAGGGGAGGGGGGTCTAATACATTGGTTGGGTGTTCCGAGCAATCTTAAGTTTGGTCATGTCCGAAGCCTGACATTCTTATGACGTGGCCTAGATAAATGTCCTAAGCAATGGGCGTTCGTTCATGGGAGGGACACCGATGGCGACTCTATGACATTATTTCACTCAGTAGTAGTGGTTAATTGTTGTGGCTACCTCTCCCCCAAGTTGTCCCATCCCGATCAAGCCACTGAGGTTCATGTACACATAGAAGCTCTTATCAATGCTACTATATATAGATAACACTTTTCCATTTTATCAACTCTTGACGACGCCGGTTTATATATATATATATATATATATATATATATATATATATATATATATATATATATATATATATATATATATACTAGTACGATATTGATGCGAGATACTTGCTATGTTCTAATGCAAGTGTATCCGCATCCCCGTGTTGGTACGAGGGGGTAATTTGTTTCTTCACGGCATAGGATGTCAAATGAAAGGCTACGACAAGAGTATAAGAGTTGATTATTGGTACACGGACGAGGTAGGGGAGGGGAGGGGGGTCTAATACATTGGTTGGGTGTTTCGAGCATTCTTGTGTTTGGTCATGTCCTAAGCCTAAGATGCTTAGGACGTGGCCTAGATAAATGTCCTAAGCAATCGGCGTTCGTTCATTGGAGGGACACCGATGGCGACTCTATGACATTATTTCACTCGCTTGTAGTGGTTAATTGTTGTGGCTACCTATCCCCCCAAGTTGTCCCATCCCGAGCAAGCCACCGAGGTTCATGTACACATAGAAGCTCTTATCAATGCTACAATATATAGATAATACTTTTCCATTTTATCAACTATTGACGACGCCGGTTTATATATATATATATATATACAAGTACGATATTGGTGGGAGATACTCGTTATGTTCTAATGCATGTGTATCCGCATCCTCGGTATTGGTGCGATGGGGTAATTGGTTTCTTCACGGCTTAGGATGTCAAATGAAAGGCTACGACAAGAGTAAAAGAGTTGATCATAGGTACACGGACGAGGTAGGGGATGGGAGGGGGGTCTAATACATTGGTTGGGTGTTTCGAGTAATCTTGTGTTTGGTCATGTCCTAAGCCTGACATGCTTAGGACGTGGCCTAGATAAATGTCCTCAGCAATGGGCGTTCATTCATGGGAGGGACACCGATGGCAACTCTATGACATTATTTCACTCAAGGTAGTAGAGGTTAATTGTTGTGGCTACTCTGTCCCCCAAGTTGTCCCATCCCGAGCAAGCCATTGAGGTTCATGTACACATAGAAGCTATTATCAATGCTACTATATATACATAATACTTTTCCATATTATCAACTATTGACGACGCCGGTTTATATATATATATATATATATATATATATATATATATATATATACTAGTACTATATTGGTGCGAGATACCGCTATGTTGTAATGCAAGTGTATCTCCATTCTCGGATCGGTGCGAGGGGGTAATTGGTTTCTTCACGGCTTAGGATGTCTAATGAAAGGCTAAGACAAGAGTAAGAGAGCTGATCATAGGAAAACGGACGAGGTAGGGGAGGGGAGGGGGGTCAAATACATTGGTCGGGTGTTTCGAGCAATCTTGTGTTTGGTCATGTCCTAAGCCAGACATGCTTAGGACGTGGCCTATATAAATGTCCTAAGCAATGGGCGTTCTTTCATGGGAGGGACACCGATGGCAACTCTATGACATTATTTTACTCGGTAGTAGTGGTTAATTGTTGTGGCTACCTGTCCCCAAGTTGTCCCATCCCGAGCAAGCCACCGAGGTTCATGTACACATAGAAACAAATATCAATGCTACTATATATACATAATACTTTTCCATTTTATCAACTATTGACGACGCCGGTTTATATATATATATACTAGTACTATATTGGTGTGAGATACTGCTATGTTTTAATGCAAGTGTATCTGCATCCTCGGTATCGGTGCGAGGGGGTAATTGGTTTCATCACGGCTTAGGATGTCTAATGAAAGGCTAAGACAAGAGTAAGAGAGTTGATCATAGGTACACGGACGAGGTAGGGGAGGGGAATGGGGTCTAATACATTGGTTGGGTGTTTCGAGCAATCTTGTGTTTGGTCATGTCCTAAGCTCGACATGCTTAGGACGTAGCCTAGATAAATGTCCTAAGCAATGGGCGTTCATTCATGGGAGGGACACCGATGGCAACTCTATGACATTATTTCACTCGAGTAGTAGTGGTTAATTATTGTGGCTACCTGGCCCCCTATGTTGTCCCATCCCGAGCAAGCCACCGAGGTTCATGTACACATAGAAACAATTATCAATGCTACTATATATACATAATACTATTCCATATTATCAACTATTGACGATGCCTGGTTTATATAATAATATATACTAGTACAATATTGGTGCGAGATACTTTGTTATGTTCTAATGCAAGTGTATCCGCATCCTCGGTGATTGGTGCGAGGACGTAATTGGTTTCATTACGGCTTCGGATGTCTAATGAAAGGCTACGACAAGAGTAAGATCGTTGATGATAGGTACACGGATGAGGTAGGGGGGGGAGGGGGGTCTAATACATTGGTTGGGTGTTCCGAGCAATCTTAAGTTTGGTCATGTCCGAAGCCCGACATTCTTATGACGTGGCCTAGATAAATGTCCTAAGCAATGGGCGTTCGTTCATGGGAGGGACACCGATGGCGACTCTATGACATTATTTCACTCGGTAGTAGTGGTTAATTGTTGTGGCTACCTCTCCCCCAAGTTGTCCCATCCCGATCAAGCCACCGAGGTTCATGTACACATAGAAGCTCTTATCAATGCTACTATATATAGATAATACTTTTCCATTTTATCAACTCTTGACGACGCCGGTTTATATATATATATATATATATATATATATATATATATATATATATATATATATATATATATATATACTAGACTAAATATACATATATATATATATATAGTATATATATATATATATATATATATATATATATATATATATATATATACTAGTACGATATTGGTGCGAGATACTGCTATGTTCTAATGCAAGTGTATCTGCATCCCCGGTATTGGTACGAGGGGGTAATTTGTTTCTTCACGGCATAGGATGTCAAATGAAAGGCTACGACAAGAGTATAAGAGTTGATTATTGGTACACGGACGAGGTAGGGGAGGGGAGGGGGGTCTAATACATTGGTTGGGTGTTTCGAGCATTCTTGTGTTTGGTCATGTCCTAAGCCTGACATGCTTAGGACGTGGCCTAGATAAATGTCCTAAGCAATGGGCGTTCGTTCATTGGAGGGACACCGATGGCGACTCTATGACATTATTTCACTCAGTTGTAGTGGTTAATTGTTGTGGCTACCTATCCCCCAAGTTGTCCCATCCCGAGCAAGCCACTGAGGTTCATGTACACATAGAAGCTCTTATCAATGCTACAATATATAGATAATACTTTTCCATTTTATCAACTATTGACGACGCCGGTTTATATATATATATATATATATACAAGTACGATATTGGTGGGAGATACTGTTATGTTCTAATGCATGTGTATCTGCATCCTCGGTATTGGTGCGATGGGGTAATTGGTTTCTTCACGGCTTAGGATGTCAAATGAAAGGCTACGACAAGAGTAAAAGAGTTGATCATAGGTACACGGACGAGGTAGGGGATGGGAGGGGGGTCTAATACATTGGTTGGGTGTTTCGAGTAATCTTGTGTTTGGTCATGTCCTAAGCCTGACATGCTTAGGACGTGGCCTAGATAAATGTCCTCAGCAATGGGCGTTCATTCATGGGAGGGACACCGATGGCAACTCTATGACATTATTTCACTCAGTAGTAGAGGTTAATTGTTGTGGCTACCTGTCCCCCAAGTTGTCCCATCCCGAGCAAGCCATTGAGGTTCATGTACACATAGAAGCTATTATCAATGCTACTATATATACATAATACTTTTCCATATTATCAACTATTGATCGGGTTTAGTATATATATATATATATATATATATATATATATATATATATATATATATATATATATATATATATATATATATATATATATATATATATATATATATATATATATATATATATATATATATATACTAGTACTATATTGGTGCGAGATCTTGCTATGTTGTAATGCAAGTGTATCCGCATTCTCAGTATCGGTGCGAGGGGGTAATTGGTTTCTTCACGGCTTAGGATGTCTAATGAAAGGCTAAGACAAGAGTAAGAGAGCCGATCATAGGAAAACGGACGAGGTAGGGGAGGGGAGGGGGGTCAAATACATTGGTCGGGTGTTTCGAGCAATCTTGTGTTTGGTCATGTCCTAAGCCAGACATGCTTAGGACGTGGCCTATATAAATGTCCTAAGCAATGGGCGTTCTTTCATGGGAGGGACACCGATGGCAACTCTATGACATTATTTTACTCAGTAGTAGTGGTTAATTATTGTGGCTACCTGGCCCCCATGTTGTCCCATCCCGAGCAAGCCACCGAGGTTCATGTACACATAGAAACAATTATCAATGCTACTATATATACATAATACTTTTCCGTTTTATCAACTATTGACGACGCCGGTTTATATATATATATACTAGTACTATATTGGTGTGAGATACTGCTATGTTGTAATGCAAGTGTATCTGCATCCTCGGTATCGGTGCGAGGGGGTAATTGGTTTCATCACGGCTTAGGATGTCTAATGAAAGGCTAAGACAAGAGTAAGAGAGTTGATCATAGGTACACGGACGAGGTAGGGGAGGGGAATGGGGTCTAATACATTGGTTGGGTGTTTCGAGCAATCTTGTGTTTGGTCATGTCCTAAGCCTGACATGCTTAGGACGTAGCCTAGATAAATGTCCTAAGCAATGGGCGTTCATTCATGGGAGGGACACCGATGGCAACTCTATGACATTATATCACTCAGTAGTAGTGGTTAATTATTGTGGCTACCTGGCCCCCATGTTGTCCCATCCCGAGCAAGCCACCGAGGTTCATGTACACATAGAAACAATTATCAATGCTACTATATATACATAATACTATTCCATATTATCAACTATTGACGATGCCGCTTTATATATATATATATACTAGTACAATATTGGTGCGAGATACTGTATGTTCTAATGCAAGTGTATCTGCATCCTCGGTATTGGTGCGAGGAGGTAATTGGTTTCATTACGGCTTCGGATGTCTAATGAAAGGCTACGACAAGAGTAAGATCGTTGATGATAGGTACACGGATGAGGTAGGGGAGGGGGGGGGTCTAATACATTGGTTGGGTGTTCCGAGCAATCTTAAGTTTGGTCATGTCCGAAGCCTGACATTCTTATGACGTGGCCTAGATAAATGTCCTAAGCAATGGGCGTTCGTTCATGGGAGGGACACCGATGGCGACTCTATGACATTATTTCACTCAGTAGTAGTGGTTAATTGTTGTGGCTACCTCTCCCCCAAGTTGTCCCATCCCGATCAAGCCACTGAGGTTCATGTACACATAGAAGCTCTTATCAATGCTACTATATATAGATAATACTTTTCCATTTTATCAACTCTTGACGACGCCGGTTTATATATATATATATATATATATATATATATATATATATACTAGTACTAAATATACATATATATATATATATATATACTAGTACGATATTGGTGCGAGATACTGCTATGTTCTAATGCAAGTGTATCTGCATCCCCGGTATTGGTACGAGGGGGTAATTTGTTTCTTCACGGCATAGGATGTCAAATGAAAGGCTACGACAAGAGTATAAGAGTTGATTATTGCTACACGGACGAGGTAGGGGAGGGGAGGGGGTCTAATACATTGGTTGGGTGTTTCGAGCATTCTTGTGTTTGGTCATGTCCTAAGCCTGACATGCTTAGGACGTGGCCTAGATAAATGTCCTAAGCAATGGGCGTTCGTTCATTGGAGGGACACCGATGGCGACTCTATGACATTATTTCACTCAGTTGTAGTGGTTAATTGTTGTGGCTACCTATCCCCCAAGTTGTCCCATCCCGAGCAAGCCACTGAGGTTCATGTACACATAAAAGCTCTTATCAATGCTACAATATATAGATAATACTTTTCCATTTTATCAACTATTGACGACGCCGGTTTATATATATATATATATATATACAAGTACGATATTGGTGGGATATACTGTTATGTTCTAATGCATGTGTATCTGCATCCTCGGTATTGGTGCGATGGGGTAATTGGTTTCTTCACGGCTTAGGATGTCAAATGAAAGGCTACGACAAGAGTAAAAGAGTTGATCATAGGTACACGGACGAGGTAGGGGATGGGAGGGGGGTCTAATACATTGGTTGGGTGTTTCGAGTAATCTTGTGTTTGGTCATGTCCTAAGCCCGACATGCTTAGGACGTGGCCTAGATAAATGTCCTCAAGAATGGGCGTTCATTCATGGGAGGGACACCGATGGCAACTCTATGACATTATTTCACTCAGTAGTAGAGGTTAATTGTTGTGGCTACCTGTCCCCCAAGTTGTCCCATCCCGAGCAAGCCATTGAGGTTCATGTACACATAGAAGCTATCATCAATGCTACTATATATACATAATACTTTTCCATTTTATCAACTATTGACGACGCCGGTTTATATATATATATATATATATATATATATATATATATATATATATATATATATATATATATATATATATATATATATATATATATATATATATATATATATATATATATATATATATATATATATATATATATATATATATATATATATATATTTATATATATACTAGTACTATATTGGTGCGAGATACTTGCTGTTGTAATGCAAGTGTATCAGCATTCTCGGTATCGGTGCGAGGGGGTAATTGGTTTCTTCACGGCTTAGGATGTCTAATGAAAGGCTACGACAAGAGTAAGAGAGTTGATAATAGGTACACGGATGAGGTAGGGGAGGGGAGGGGGTCTAATACATTGGTTGGGTGTTTCGAGTAATCTTGTGTTTGGTCATGTCCTAAGCCCGACATGCTTAGGGACGTGGTCTAGATAAATGTCCTCAAGAATGGGCGTTCATTCATGGGAGGGACACCGATGGCATTATTTCACTCAGTAGTAGAGGTTAATTGTTGTGGCTACCTGTCCCCCAAGTTGTCCCATCCCGAGCAAGCCATGGAGGTTCATGTACACATAGAAGCTATTATCAATGCTACTATATATACATAATACTTTTCCATATTATCAACTATTGACGACGCCGGTTTTTTTATTGATATATATATATATATATATATATATATATATATATATATATATATATATATATATATATATATATATATATATATATATACTAGTACTATATTGGTGCGAGATACTTGCTATGTTGTAATGCAAGTGTATCTCGCATTCTCGGTATCGGTGCGAGGGGGTAATTGGTTTCTTCACGGCTTAGGATGTCTAATGAAAGGCTAAGACAAGAGTAAGAGAGTTGATCGTACACCTGACGAGGTAGGGGGGGAGGGGGTCAAATACATTGGTTGGATGTTTCGGGCAATCTTGTGTTTGGTCATGTCCTAAGCTCGATATGCTTAGGACGTGGCCAAGATAAATGTCCTAAGCAATGGGCGTTCGTTCATGGGAGGGACACCGATGACGACTCTATGACATTATTTCACTCAATAGTAGTGGTTAATTGTTGTGGCAACCTCTTCCCCATGTTGTCCCATCCCGAGTAAGCCACCGAGGTTCATGTACACATAGAAGCTATTATCAATGCTACTATATATACATAATACTTTTCCATATTATCAACTATTAACGACGCCGGTTTATATATATATATATATATATATATATATATATATATATACTAGTACCATATTGGTGAGAGATACTGCTATGTTGTAATGCAAGTATATCTCCATCATCGGTATTGGTGCGAGGGGGTAATTTGTTTCTTCACGACTTAGGATATCAAATAAATGGCTACGACAAGAGTAAGAGAGTTGATCATAGGTACACGGACGAGGTAGGGGAGGGCGGGGGTCTAATACATTGGTTGGGTGTTTATAGCAATCTTGTGTTTGGTCATGTGCTAAGCCCGACATGCTTAGGGACGTGGCCTAGATAAATGTCCTAAGCAAAGGGGCGTTCGTTCATTGAAGGGACACCGATGGCGACTCTATGACATTATTTCACTAAGTAGTAGTGGTTAATTGTTGTGGCTACCTCTCCCCCAAGTTGTCCCATCCCG
Source organism: Beta corolliflora (assembly GCA_947648045.1). NCBI lineage: Eukaryota > Viridiplantae > Streptophyta > Magnoliopsida > Caryophyllales > Amaranthaceae > Beta > Beta corolliflora. Next base: position 112,389 of record CANSZD010002795.1, on the reverse strand, counting down.
AGCAAGCCACTGAGGTTCATGTACACATAGAAGCTATTATCAATGCTACTATATATACATAATGCTTTTCCATATTATCATCTTTTGACGACGCCGATTTTTATATATATATATATATATATATATATATATATATATATACTAGTACGATATTGGTGCGAGATAATTGCTACGACGAGAGTAAGAGAGTTGATCATAGGTACACGGAAGAGGTAGGGGAGGGGGGGGGGGGTCTAATACATTGGTTGGGTGTTTCGAGCAATCTTGTGTTAGGTCAGGTCCTAAGCCCGACATGCTTAAGACGTGGCTTAGATAAATGTCCTAAGCAATGGGCGTTCGTTCATGGGACCGGACACCGATGGCGACTCAATGACATTATTTCACTCGCAAGTAGTGGTTAATTGTTGTGGCTACCTCTCCCCAAGTTGTCCCATCCCGAGCAAGTCATCGAGGTTCATGTACACATAGAAGCTATTATCAATGCTACTATATATACATAATACTTTTCCATATTATCAACTATTGACGACGCCGGTTAATATATATATATATATACTAGTTCTATATTGTTGCGAGATACTGCTATGTTGTAATGTAAGTGTATCTGCATCCTCGGTATTGGTGCGAGGGGGTAATTTGTTTCTTCACGACTTAGGATGTCAAATAAAAGGCTACGACAAGAGTAAGAGAGTTGATCATAGGTACACGGACGAGGAAGGGGAGGGCGGGGGTCTAATACATTGGTTGGGTGTTTCGAGCAATCTTGTGTTTGGTCATGTCCTAAGCCTGACATGCTTAGGACGTGGCCTAGATAAATGTCCTAAGCAGTGGCGTTCGTTCATGGGAGGGACACCGATGGCGAATCTATGACATTATTTCACTAAGTAGTAGTGGTTAATTGTTGTGGCTACCTCTCCCCCAAGTTGTCCCATCCCGAGCAAGCCACCGAGGTTCATGTACACATAGAAGCTATTATCAATGCTACTATATATACATAATACTTTTCCATATTATCAACTATTGACGACGCCGGTTAATATATATATATATATACTAGTTCTATATTGTTGCGAGATACTGCTATGTTGTAATGTAAGTGTATCTGCATCCTCGGTATTGGTGCGAGGGGGTAATTTGTTTCTTCACGACTTAGGATGTCAAATAAAAGGCTACGACAAGAGTAAGAGAGTTGATCATAGGTACACCGGACGAGGAAGGGGAGGGGGGGGTCTAATACATTGGTTGGGTGTTTCGAGCAATCTTGTGTTTGGTCATGTCCTAAGCCCGACATGCTTAGGACGTGGCCTAGATAAATGTCCTAAGCAAAGGGCGTTCGTTCATGGGAGGGACACCGATGGCGAATCTATGACATTATTTCACTAAGTAGTAGTGGTTAATTGTTGTGGCTACCTCTCCCCCAAGTTGTCCCATCCCGAGCAAGCCACCGAGGTTCATGTACACATAGAAGCTCTTATCAATGCTACTATATATAGATAATACTTTTCCATATTATCAACTATTGACGATGCAGTTTTCATATATATATATATATATATATATATATATATATATATATATATATATATATATATATATATATATATATATATATATATATACTAGTATAATATTGGTGAGAGATACTGCTATGTTGTAATGCAAGTGTATCTCCATCCTCGGTATTGGTGCGAGGGCGTAATTTATTTCTTCACGACTTAGGATGTCAAATAAAAGGCTACGACAAGAGTAAGAGAGTTGATCATAGGTACACGGACGAGGTAGGGGAGGGCGGGGGTCTAATACATTGGTTGGGTGTTTCGAGCAATCTTGTGTTTGGTCATGTCCTAAGCCCGACATGCTTAGGACGTGGCCAAGATAAATGTCCTAAGCAATGGGCGTTCGTTCATGGGAGGGACACCGATGACGACTCTATGACATTATTTCACTCGAGTAGTAGTGGTTAATTGTTGTGGCAACCGATGGCGACTCAATGACATTATTTCACTCGCAGTAGTGGTTAATTGTTGTGGCTACCTCTCCCCCAAGTTGTCTCATCCCGAGCAAGCCACTGAGGTTCATGTACACATAGAAGCTATTATCAATGCTACTATATATACATAATACTTTTCCATATTATCAACTATTGACGACGCCGGTTTATATATATATATATATTATTGGTGAGAGATATTGCTATGTTGTAATGCAAGTGTATCTGCATCCTCGGTATTGGTGCGAGGGGGTAATTTGTTTCTTCACGACTTAGGATGTCAAATTAAAGGCTACGACAAGAGTAAGAGAGTTGATCATAGGTACACGGACGAGGTAGGGGAGGCGGTGGTCTAATACATTGGTTGGGTGTTTCGAGCAATCTTGCGTTTGGTCATGTCCTAAGCTTGACATGCTTAGGACGTGGCCTTGATAAATGTCCTAAGCAATGGACGTTCGTTCATAGGAGGGACACCGATGGCGATTGTATGACATTATTTCACTCAAGAGTAGTGGTTAATTGTTGGGCTACCTCTCCTCCATGTTGTCCCATCCTGAGTAAGCCACCGAGGTTTATGTACACATAGAAGCTATTATCAATGCTACTATATATACATAATACTTTTCCATATTATCAACTATTAACGACGCCGGTTAATATATATATATATATATACTAGTGTAATATTGGTGAGAGATACTGCTATGTTGTAATGCAAGTGTATCTCCATCCTCGGTATTGGTGCGAGGGCGTAATTTATTTCTTCACGACTTAGGATGTCAAATAAAAGGCTACGACAAGAGTAAGAGAGTTGATCATAGGTACACGGACGAGGTAGGGGAGGGCGGGGGTCTAATACATTGGTTGGGTGTTTCGGGCAATCTTGTGTTTGGTCATGTCCTAAGCCTGACATGCTTAGGACGTGGCCAAGATAAATGTCCTAAGCAATGGGCGTTCGTTCATGGGAGGGACACCGATGACGACTCTATGACATTATTTCACTCAGTAGTAGTGGTTAATTGTTGTGGCAACCGATGGCGACTCAATGACATTATTTCACTCAGTAGTAGTGGTTAATTGTTGTGGCTACCTCTCCCCCAAGTTGTCTCATCCCGAGCAAGCCACTGAGGTTCATGTACACATAGAAGCTATTATCAATGCTACTATATATACATAATACTTTTCCATATTATCAACTATTGACGACGCCGGTTTATATATATATATATATTATTGGTGAGAGATATTGCTATGTTGTAATGCAAGTGTATCTGCATCCTCGGTATTGGTGCGAGGGGGTAATTTGTTTCTTCACGACTTAGGATGTCAAATTAAAGGCTACGACAAGAGTAAGAGAGTTGATCATAGGTACACGGACGAGGTAGGGGAGGGCGGTGGTCTAATACATTGGTTGGGTGTTTCGAGCAATCTTGCGTTTGGTCATGTCCTAAGCTTGACATGCTTAGGACGTGGCCTTGATAAATGTCCTAAGCAATGGACGTTCGTTCATAGGAGGGACACCGATGGCGATTGTATGACATTATTTCACTCAGTAGTAGTGGTTAATTGTTGTGGCTACCTCTCCTCCATGTTGTCCCATCCTGAGTAAGCCACCGAGGTTTATGTACACATAGAAGCTATTATCAATGCTACTATATATACATAATACTTTTCCATATTATCAACTATTAACGACGCCGGTTAATATATATATATATATATACTAGTGTAATATTGGTGAGAGATACTGCTATGTTGTAATGCAAGTGTATCTCCATCCTCGGTATTGGTGCGAGGGCGTAATTTATTTCTTCACGACTTAGGATGTCAAATAAAAGGCTACGACAAGAGTAAGAGAGTTGATCATAGGTACACGGACGAGGTAGGGGAGGGCGGGGGTCTAATACATTGGTTGGGTGTTTCGAGCAATCTTGTGTTTGGTCATGTCCTAAGCCTGACATGCTTAGGACGTGGCCAAGATAAATGTCCTAAGCAATGGGCGTTCGTTCATGGGAGGGACACCGATGACGACTCTATGACATTATTTCACTCAGTAGTAGTGGTTAATTGTTGTGGCAACCTCTCCCCCATGTTGTCCCATCCCGAGTAAGCCAGCGAGGTTCATGTACACATAGAAGCTGTTATCAATGCTACTATATATACATAATACTTTTCCATATTATCAACTATTAACGACGCCGGTTTATATATATATATATATATATATATATATATATATATATATATATATATATATATATATATATATATATATATATATATATATATATATATATACATACTAGTACAATATTGGTGAGAGATACTGCTATGTTGTAATGCAAGTGTATCTCCATCCTCGGTATTGGTGCGAGGGGGTAATTTGTTTCTTCACGACTTAGGATGTCAAATAAATGGCTACGACAAGAGTAAGAGAGTTGATCATAGGTACACGGACGAGGTAGGGGAGGGCGGGTGTCTAATACATTGGTTGGGTGTTTATAGCAATCTTGTGTTTGGTCATGTGCTAAGCTCTGACATGCTTAGGACGTGGCCTAGATAAATGTCCTAAGCAAAGGGCGTTCTTTCATTGAAGGGACACCGATGGCGACTCTATGACATTATTTCACTAAGTAGTAGTGGTTAATTGTTGTGGCTACCTCTCCCCCAAGTTGTCCCATCCCGAGCAAGCCACCGAGGTTCATGTACACATAGGTGCTATTATCAATGCTACTATATATACATAATGCTTTTCCATATTATTATCTTTTGACGACGCCGATTTATATATATATATATATATATATATATATATATATATATATATATATATATATATATTATATATATATATATACTAGTACGATATTGGTGCGAGATACTGCTACGACGAGAGTAAGAGAGTTGATCATAGGTACACGGAAGAGGTAGGGGAGGGGAGGGGGGGGTCTAATTCATTGGTTGGGTGTTTCGAGCAATCTTGTGTTTGGTCATGTCCTAATCCTAACATGCTTTGGACTGGCCTAGATCAATGCCCTAAGCAATGGGCGTTCGTTCATGGGAGGGACACCGATGGTGACTCTATGACATTATTTCACTCAGTAGTAGTGGTTAATTGTTGTGGCTACCTCTCCCCCAAGTCGTCCCATCCCGAGCAAGTCACCGAGGTTCATGTTCACATAGAAGCTATTATCAATGCTACTATATATACATAATAATTTTCCATATTATCAACTATTGACGACGCCGGTTTATATATATATATATACCAGTACGATATTGGTGCGAGATACTGCTATGTTCTAATGCAAGTGTATCTGCATCCTCGGTATTGGTGCGAGGGGGCAATTTAATTCTTCACAGGTTAGGATGTCAAATGAAAGGCAACGACAAGAGTAAAAGAGTTGATCATAGGTACACGGACGAGGTAGATGAAGGGAGGGGGATCTAATACATTGGTTGGGTGTTTCGAGCAATCTTGTGTTTGGTCATTGATACGCCCAAGTTATATGTAGTATTTATGTTATTTTGGGTGCACTTTGCTAAGGGTTTGATTGTAATTGTTAACATTCGTGTTTTATTTAACCCTTAGCGGAAGTTCGGAGTTTTGTGAGATAATTTGTGTTAATGTCACGTATTCCGAGCTTTCAAGGTGAAATGCATTTGAGCCAAGCAAAGTACCAAGCAAAGACGCAAGCACATCAGCAAGCCCAAGCCAAGCATGCGAACAACCAAACTCCACCGCAAGCTCGGCAGCACCGCAAGCTCGGCAGCATCGCACAGCCATCACACAGCAGCATCGCCCATCCAGCCTACCCAGCAGCAGCAGCTCGCGACCCGCGAGCCTTGTCGCGACTCGCGACCACCTTGTCCTCGCGACTCGCGAGCCCTGTCGCGACTCGCGACCCCTTTGCCCAGCCAATTTGTGCGGGAAGACAGTACTCGTCGCGACTCACGATCGAGATCGCGACTCGCGATGCTTAAGTCGGCATGGGGCCACGTTTTGTGCGGGGTTTAAAAGCTTCCTAATACCTAATATTTTGGGTGAGGAGACCTAGGAGGGCAGCAGCCTCAAGGAGAGGGAGTCTCCAAAACTCCACTCTTCTCTTATTATCTTCTCTTTTTAGTTTTCATTTCCTAGTTTAGTTTTTAGAGATTTCAATTATGGAATTGGCTTATGCTATGCCGATTGTAGCTTGAACTGTTCTTGAGCGAGATTAACATGAAGCTTCAAGCATTATTGTGAGATCTTTCCTCTCTATTTAGTTTCTTTGATTATGGTTTAATTTCTATGATTATACTTTATGATTATTGCATAATTATGCTAGGAACGTTACTAGTTTGATTGTGTAATTAATCTAATGCTAGATTTAAGAATAGAATCGGATTGTTTTATTCTTTTATCAATTTGTAGCAAACTAGGGAGTAACTTAGATGCAGATCGTCATGGTTATTTCTTAGGGAAATTGAATCAACTGTTGAATGTTTATTGCGTGTATGACATTAGCAGGTCTATTGGTTCTCTGTGTTTATTGCTGCTATTGGATTGAACTTAGACACTGATCGGACTAGGTTATCCTTTAGTTAGGGTTTTATAGTAACGCTGATCGTGCTATTCAACTAAGAATAAGGAGAATGCAAGATTAATTCTCGACAATAGATAATCATGGAAATAATTAGAGTTGAGGTTCAATGATCGATAATGAATTGAAGTGGATGTTAATCGGATTCAAGATCTTTCCATAATTGATTTCTCATCTTATTTATTTGCTAGTTAGTTTTAGTTTGTTTATAAATCTATTTGAAACCCCCTTGTTATTAGGTTTCTCGACCCTTAGCTTAATCTAGGTATTGGATCCCGCTAAATATAAAACTCGTCCCTGTTTCCCTCAGGATACGACCCCTACTTCCATTATACTTGATTAGTTTGCATGAGAGTAGGAGAAATTTATCTTTGGTTAGGCGTACACGGCAAACGCGCCCTACCAGTCATGTCCTAAGCCTGACATGCTTTGGACGTGGCCTAGATAAATGTCCTAAGCAATGGGCGTTGGTTCATGGGAGGGACACCGATGGCGACTCTATGACATTATTTCACTCAGTAGTAGTGGTTAATTGTTGTGGCTACCTCTCCACCATGTAGTCCCATCCCGAGTAAGCCACCGAGGTTCATATACACATAGAAGCTATTATCAATGCGACTATATATACATAATACTTTTGCATATTATCAACTATTGACGACGCCGGTTTATATATATATATATATACTAGTACGATATTGGTGCGAGATACTGCTATGTTCTAATACAAGTGTATCTGCATCCTCGGTATTGGTGTGAGGGGGCAATTTAATTCTTCACAGGTTAGGATGTCAAATGAAAGGCAACGACACGAGAAAAATAGTTGATCATAGGTACACGGACGAGGTAGGGGAGGGGAGCAGGATCTAATACATTGGTTGGGTGTTTCGAGCAATCTTGTGTTTGGTCATGTCCTATCCCTGACATGCTTAGGACGGGGCCTAGATAAATGTCCTAAGCAATGGTCATTCGTTCATGGAAGGGACGCCGATGGCGACTCTATGACATTATTTCACTCAGTAGTAGTGGTTAATTGTTGTGGCTACCTCTCCCCCAAGTTGTCCCATCCCGAGCAAGCCACCGAGGTTCATGTACACATAGAAGCTATTATCAATGCTACTATATATACATAATACTTTTAATATTATCTACTATTGACGACGCCGGTTTATATATATATATATACTAGTACGATATTGGTGCGAGATACTGCTATGTTCTAATGCAAGTGTATCTGCATCCTCGGTATTGGTGCGAGGGGGCAATATAATTTTTCACAGGTTAGGATGTCAAATGAAAGGCAACGACAAGAGTAAAAGAGTTGATCATAGGTACACGGACGAGGTAGGGGAGGGGAGGGGGATCTAGTACATTGGTTGGATGTTTCGAGCAATCTTGTGTTTGGTCATGTCCTAATCCTGACATGCCTTGGACGTGGCCTAGATAAATGTCCTAAGCAATGGGCGTTCGTTCATGGGAGGGACACCGATGGCGACTCTATGACATTATTTCACTCAGTAGTAGTGGTTAATTGTTGTGGCTACCTCTCCCCCAAGTTGTCCCATCCCGAGCAAGCCACCGAGGTTCATGTACACATAGAAGCTATTATCAATGCTACTATATATACATAATACTTTTAATATTATCTACTATTGACGACGCCGGTTTATATATATATATATACTAGTACGATATTGGTGCGAGATACTGCTATGTTCTAATGCAAGTGTATCTCCATCCTCGGTATTGGTGCGAGGGGGCAATATAATTTTTCACAGGTTAGGATGTCAAATGAAAGGCAACGACAAGAGTAAAAGAGTTGATCATAGGTACACGGACGAGGTAGGGGAGGGGAGCGGGATCTAATACATTGGTTGGGTGTTTCGAGCAATCTTATGTTTGGTCATGTCCTAAGCCTGACATGCTTTGGACGTGGCGTAGATAAATGTTCTAAGCAATGGGCGTTGGTTCATGGGAGGGACACCGATGGCGACTCTATGACATTATTTCACTCAGTAGTAGTGGTTAATTGGTGTGGCTACCTCTCCCCCAAGTTGTCCCATCCCGAGCAAGCCGCCGAGGTTCATATACACATATAAGCTATTATCAATGCTACTATATATACATAATACTTTTCCATATTATCAACTATTGATGACGCCGGTTTATATATATATATATATACTGAAGTGTATCTGCATCCTTTGTATTGGTGCGAGGGGGCAATTGGTTTCTTCACGACTTAGGATGTCTAATGAAAGGCTACGACAAGAGTAAGAGAGTTGATCATAGGTACACAGACGAGGTAGGGAAGGGGGGGTCTAATACATTGGTTGGGTGTTTCGAGCAATCTTGTGTTTGGACATGTCCTATCCCTAACATGCTTAGCACGGGGCCTAAATAAATGTCCTAAGCAATGGGCGTTCGTTCATGGAAGGGACGCCGATGGCGACTCTATGACATTATTTCACTCAGTAGTAGTGGTTAATTATTGTGGCTACCTCTCCCCCATGTTGTCCCATCCCGAGTAAGCCACCGAGGTTCATGTACACATAGAAGCTATTATCAATGCTACTATATATACATAATACTTTTGCATATTATCAACTATTGACGACGCCAGTTTATATATATATATATATACTAGTACGATATTGGTGCGAGATACTGCTATGTTCTAATGCAAGTGTATCTGCATCCTTAGTATTGGTGCGAGGGGGCAATTTAATGCTTCACAGGTTAGGATGTCAAATGAAAGGCTACGACAAGAGTAAAAGAGTTGATCATAGGTACACGGACGAGGTAGGGGAGGGGAGGGGAGGGGAGGGGGATCTAGTACATTGGTTGGATGTTTCGAGCAATCTTGTGTTTGGTCATGTCCTAATCCTGACATGCCTTGGACGTGGCCTACATAAATGTCCTAAGCAATGGGCGTTCGTTCATGGGAGGGACACCGATGGCGACTCTATGACATTATTTCACTCAGTAGTAGTGGTTAATTGTTGTGGCTACCTCACCCCTAAGTTGTCCCATCCCGAGCAAGTCACCGAGGTTCATGTACACATAGAAGCTATTATCAATGCTACAACATATACATAATACTTTTAATATTATCTACTATTGACGACGCCGATTTATATATATATATATATACTAGTTCGATATTGGTGCGAGATACTGCTATGTTCTAAAGCAAGTGTATCTGCATCCTCGGTATTGGTGCGAGAAGGCAATATAATTTTTCACAGGTTAGGATGTCAAATGAAAGGCAACGACAAGAGTAAAAGAGTTGATCATAGGTACACGGACGAGGTAGGGGAGGGGAGCGGGATCCAATCCATTGGTTGGGTGTTTCGAGCAATCTTGTGTTTGGTCATGTCCTAAGCCTGACATGCTTTGGACGTGGCGTAGATAAATGTCCTAAGCAATGGGCATTGGTTCATGGGAGGGACACCGATGGCGACTCTATGACATTATTTCACTCAGTAGTAGTGGTTAATTGGTGTGGCTACCTCTCCCCCAAGTTGTCCCATCCCGAGCAAGCCGCCGAGGTTCATGTACACATATAAGCTATTATCAATGCTGCTATATATACATAATACTTTTCCATATTATCAACTATTGATGACGCCGGTTTATATATATATATATATATATAATGAAGTGTATCTGCATCCTAGGTATTGGTGCGAGGGGGTTATTTGTTCCTTCACGACTTAGGATGTCAAATGAAAGGTTACGACAAGTGTAAGAGAGTTGATCATAGGTACACAGACGAGGTAGGGAAGGGGGGTCTAATACATTGGTTGGGTGTTTCGAGCAATCTTGTGTTTGGTCATGTCCTAACCCTAACATGCTTAGGACGTGGCCTACATAAATGTCCTAAGCAATGGGCGTTCGTTCATGGGAGGGACACCGATGGCGACTCTATGACATTATTTCACTCAGTAGTAGTGGTTAATTGTTGTGGCTACCTCTCCCCTAAGTTGTCCCATCCCGAGCAAGTCACCGAGGTTCATGTACACATAGAAGCTATTATCAATGCTACTATATATACATAATACTTTTAATATTATCTACTATTGACGACGCCGATTTATATATATATATATACTAGTTCGATATTGGTGCGAGATACTGCTATGTTCTAATGCAAGTGTATCTGCATCCTCGGTATTGGTGCGAGAAGGCAATATAATTTTTCACAGGTTAGGATGTCAAATGAAAGGCAACGACAAGAGTAAAAGAGTTGATCATAGGTACACGGACGAGGTAGGGGAGGGGAGCGGGATCCAATCCATTGGTTGGGTGTTTCGAGAAATCTTGTGTTTGGTCATGTCCTAAGCCTGACATGCTTTGGACGTGGCGTAGATAAATGTCCTAAGCAATGGGCATTGGTTCATGGGAGGGACACCGATGGCGACTCTATGACATTATTTCACTCAGTAGTAGTGGTTAATTGGTGTGGCTACCTCTCCCCCCAAGTTGTCCCATCCCGAGCAAGCCGCCGAGGTTCATGTACACATATAAGCTATTATCAATGCTGCTATATATACATAATACTTTTCCATATTATCAACTATTGATGACGCCGGTTTATATATATATATATAATGAAGTGTATCTGCATCCTAGGTATTGGTGCGAGGGGGTTATTTGTTTCTTCACGACTTAGGATGTCAAATGAAAGGTTACGACAAGTGTAAGAGAGTTGATCATAGGTACACGTACGAGGTAGGGAAGGGGGGGGTCTAATACATTGGTTGGGTGTTTCGAGCAATCTTGTGTTTGGTCATGTCCTAACCCTGACATGCTTAGGACGGGGCCTAGATAAATGTCCTAAGCAATGGGCGTTCGTTCATGGGAGGGACACCGATGGCGACTCTATGACATTATTTCACTCGGTAGTAGGGTTAATTGTTGTGGCTACCTCTCCCCCAAGTTGTCCTATCCCGAGCAAGCCACCGAGGTTCATGTACACATAGAAGCTAGTATCAATGCTACTATATATACATAATACATTTCCATATTATCAACTATTGACGATACCGGTTTATATATATATATATATATATATATATATATATACACTAGTAGGATATTGATGCGAGATACTTTGCTATGTTCTAATGCAAGTGTATCCGCATCCTCGGTATTGGTGCGAGGGCTAATTGGGTTTCTTCACGGCTTAGGATGTCTAATGAAAGGCTACGACAAGAGTAAGAGAGTTGATCATAGGTACACGGGACGAGGTGGGGGAGGGGAGGGGGGTTTAATACATTGGGTGGGAGTTTCGAGCAATCTTATGTTTGTTCATGTCCTAAGTCTGACATGCTTAGGACGTGTCCTTGATAAATGTACTACGCAATGGGCGTTCGTTCATGGGAGGGACACCGATGGCGACTCTATGACATTATTTCACTCAGTAGTAGTGGTTAATTGTTGTGGCAACCTCTCCCCCATTATGTCCCATCCCGAGCAAGCCACCGAGGTTCATGTACACATAGAAGCTATTATCATTGCTACTATATATACATAATACTTTTGCATATTATCAACTATTGACGACGCTGGTTTATATATATATATATATATACTAGTACGATATTGGTGCGAGATACTGCTATGTTCTAATGCAAGTGTATCTGCATCCTCGGTATTGGTGTGAGGGGGCAATTTAATTCTTCACAGGTTAGGATGTCAAATGAATGGCAACGACAAGAGTAAAAGAGTTGATCATAGGTACACGGACGAGGTAGGGGAGGGGAGCGGGATCTAATACATTGGTTGGGTGTTTCGAGCAATCTTGTGTTTGGTCATGTCCTAAGCCTGACATGCTTTGGACGTGGCGTAGATAAATGTCCTAAGCAATGGGCGTTGGTTCATGGGAGGGACACCGATGGCGACTCTATGACATTATTTCACTCAGTAGTAGTGGTTAATTGTTGTGGCTACCTCTCCCCCAAGTTGTCCTATCCCGAGCAAGCCACCGAGGTTCATGTACACATAGAAGCTAGTATCAATGCTACTATATATACATAATACTTTTCCATATTATCAACTATTGACGATACCGGTTTATATATATATATATATATATATATATATATATATATATATATATATATATACACTAGTAGGATATTGATGCGAGATACTGATATGTTCTAATGCAAGTGTATCTGCATCCTCGGTATTGGTGCGAGGGGCTAATTGGTTTCTTCACGGCTTAGGATGTCTAATGAAAGGCTACGACAAGAGTAAGAGAGTTGATCATAGGTACACAGACGAGGTGGGGGAGGGGAGGGGGGTTTAATACATTGGGTGGGAGTTTCGAGCAATCTTATGTTTGTTCATGTCCTAAGTCTGACATGCTTAGGACGTGTCCTTGATAAATGTACTACGCAATGGGCGTTCGTTCATGGGAGGGACACCGATGACGACTCTATGACATTATTTCACTCAGTAGTAGTGGTTAATTGTTGTGGCAACCTCTCCCCCATGATGTCCCATCCCGAGCAAGCCACCGAGGTTCATGTACACATAGAAGCTATTATCATTGCTACTATATATACATAATACTTTTGCATATTATCAACTATTGACGACGCTGGTTTATATATATATATATATACTAGTACGATATTGGTGCGAGATACTGCTATGTTCTAATGCAAGTGTATCTGCATCCTCGGTATTGGTGTGAGGGGGCAATTTAATTCTTCACAGGTTAGGATGTCAAATGAAAGGCAACGACAAGAGTAAAAGAGTTGATCATAGGTACACGGACGAGGTAGGGGAGGGGAGCGGGATCTAATACATTGGTTGGGTGTTTCGAGCAATCTTGTGTTTGGTCATGTCCTAAGCCTGACATGCTTTGGACGTGGCCTAGATAAATGTCCTAAGCAATGGGCGTTGGTTCATGGGAGGGACACCGATGGCGACTCTATGACATTATTTCACTCAGTAGTAGTGGTTAATTGTTGTGGCAACCTCTCCCCCATGATGTCCCATCCCGAGCAAGCCACCGAGGTTCATGTACACATAGAAGCTATTATCATTGCTACTATATATACATAATACTTTTGCATATTATCAACTATTGACGACGCCGGTTTATATATATATATATATACTAGTACGATATTGGTGCGAGATACTGCTATGTTCTAATGCAAGTGTATCTGCATCCTCGGTATTGGTGCGAGGGGGCAATTTAATTCTTCACAGGTTAGGATGTCAAATGAAAGGCAACGACAAGAGTAAAAGAGTTGATCATAGGTACACGGACGATGTAGGGGAGGGGAGCGGGATCTAATACATTGGTTGGGTGTTTCGAGCAATCTTGTGTTTGGTCATGTCCTAAGCCTGACATGCTTTGGACGTGGCCTAGATAAATGTCCTAAGCAATGGGCGTTCGTTCATGGGAGGGACATCGATGGCGACTCTATGACATTATTTCACTCAGTAGTAGTGGTTAATTGTTGTGGCGACCTCTCCCCCATGTTGTCCCATCCCGAGTAAGCCACCGAGGTTCATGTACACATAGAAGCTATTATCAATGCTACTATATATACATAATACTTTTGCATATTATCAACTATTGACGACGCCGGTTTATATATATATATATACTAGTACGATATTGGTGCGAGATACTGTTATGTTCTAATGCAAGTGTATCTGCATCCTCGGTATTGGTGCGAGGAGGCAATTTAATTCTTCACAGGTTAGGATGTCAAATGAAAGGCTACGACAAGAGTAAAAGAGTTGATCATAGGTACACGGACGAGGTAGGGGAGGGGAGGGGGATCTAATACATTGGTTGGGTGTTTCGAGCAATCTTGTGTTTGGTCATGTCCTAATCCTGACATGCTTTGGACGTGGCCTAGATAAATGTCCTAAGCAATGGGCGTTCGTTCATGGGAGGGACACCGATGGCGACTCTATGACATTATTTCACTCAGTAGTAGTGGTTAATTGTTGTGGCTACCTCTCCCCCATGTTGTCCTATCCCGAGCAAGCCACCGAGGTTCATGTACACATAGAAGCTAGTATCAATGCTACTATATATACATAATACTTTTCCATATTATCAATTATTGACGATACCGGTTTATATATATATATATATATATATATATATACACTAGTAGGATATTGATGCGAGATACTGCTATGTTCTAATGCAAGTGTATCTGCATCCTCGGTATTGGTGCGAGGGGCTAATTGGTTTCTTCACGGCTTAGGATGTCTAATGAAAGGCTACGACAAGAGTAAGAGAGTTGATCATAGGTACACGGACGAGGTGGGGGAGGGGAGGGGGGGTTTAATACATTGGGTGGGAGTTTCGAGCAATCTTATGTTTGTTCATGTCCTAAGTCTGACATGCTTAGGACGTGTCCTTGATAAATGTACTACGCAATGGGCGTTCGTTCATGGGAGGGACACCGATGGCGAATCTATGACATTATTTCACTCAGTAGTAGTGGTTAATTGTTGTGGCAACCTCTCCCCCATGATGTCCCATCCCGAGCAAGCCACCGAGGTTCATGTACACATAGAAGCTATTATCATTACTACTATATATACATAATACTTTTGCATATTATCAACTATTGACGACGCCGGTTTATATATATATATATATACTAGTACGATATTGGTGCGAGATACTGCTATGTTCTAATGCAAGTGTATCTGCATCCTCGGTATTGGTGTGAGGGGGCAATTTAATTCTTCACAGGTTAGGATGTCAAATGAAAGGCAACGACAAGAGTAAAAGAGTTGATCATAGGTACACGGACGATGTAGGGGAGGGGAGCGGGATCTAATACATTGGTTGGGTGTTTCGAGCAATCTTGTGTTTGGTCATGTCCTAAGCCTGACATGCTTTGGACGTGGCCTAGATAAATGTCCTAAGCAATGGGCGTTGGTTCATGGGAGGGACACCGATGGCGACTCTATGACATTATTTCACTCAGTAGTAGTGGTTAATTGGTGTGGCTACCTCTCCCCCAAGTTATCCCATCCCGAGCAAGCCGCCGAGGTTCATGTACACATATAAGCTATTATCAATGCTACTATATATACATAATACTTTTCCATATTATCAACTATTGATGACGCCGGTTTATATATATATATACTAGTACAATATTAGTGCGAGATACTGCTATATTGTAATGCAAGTGTATCTTCATCCTAGGTATTGGTGCGAGGGGGTAATTTGTTTCTTCACGACTTAGGATGTCAAATGAAAGGCTACGACAAGAGTAAGAGAGTTGATCATAGGTACACAGACGAGGTAGGGAAGGGGGGTCTAATACATTGGTTGGGTGTTTCGAGCAATCTTGTGTTTGGTCATGTCCTAACCCTGACATGCTTAGGACGTGGCCTAGATAAATGTCCTAAGCAATGGGCGTTCGTTCATGGGAGGGACATCGATGGCGACTCTATGACATTATTTCACTCAGTAGTAGTGGTTAATTGTTGTGGCGACCTCTCCCCCATGTTGTCCCATCCCGAGTAAGCCACCGAGGTTCATGTACACATAGAAGCTATTATCAATGCTACCATATATACATAATACTTTTGCATATTATCAACTATTGACGACGCCGGTTTATATATATATATATATATACTAGTACGATATTGGTGCGAGATACTGCTATGTTCTATTGCAAGTGTATCTGCATCCTCGGTATTGGTGCGAGGGGGCAATTTAATTCTTCACAGGTTAGGATGTCAAATGAAAGGCTACGACAAGAGTAAAAGAGTTGATCATAGGTACACGGACGAGGTAGGGGAGGGGAGGGGGATCTAATACAATGGTTGGGTGTTTCGAGCAATCTTGTGTTTGGTCATGTCCTAATCCTGACATGCTTTGGACGTGGCCTAGATAAATGTCCTAAGCAATGGGAGTTCGTTCATGGGAGGGACACCGATGGCGACTCTATGACATCATTTCACTCAGTAGTAGTGGTTAATTGTTGTGGCTACCTATCCCCCAAGTTGTCCTATCCCGAGCAAGCCACCGATGTTCATGTACACATAGAAGCTAGTATCAATGCTACTATATATACATAATACTCTTCCATATTATCAACTATTGACGATACCGGTTTATATATATATATATATATATATATATATATATATATATATATACACTAGTAGGATATTGATGCGAGATACTGCTATGTTCTAATGCAAGTGTATCTCCATCCTCGGTATTGGTGCGAGGGGCTAATTGGTTTCTTCACGGCCTAGGATGTCTAATGAAAGGCTACGACAAGAGTAAGAGAGTTGATCATAGGTACACAGACGAGGTGGGGGAGGGGAGGGGGGTTTAATACATTGGGTGGGAGTTTCGAGCAATCTTATGTTTGTTCATGTCCTAAGTCTGACATGCTCAGGACGTGTCCTTGATAAATGTACTACGCAATGGGCGTTCGTTCATGGGAGGGACACCGATGGCGACTCTATGACATTATTTCACTCAGTAGTAGTGGTTAATTGTTGTGGCAACCTCTCCCCCATGATGTCCCATCCCGAGCAAGCCACTGAGGTTCATGTACACATAGAAGCTATTATCATTGCTACTATATATACATAATACTTTTGCATATTATCAACTATTGACGACGCCGGTTTTTATATATATATATATATACTAGTACGATATTGGTGCGAGATACTGCTATGTGCTAATGCAAGTGTATCTGCATCCTCGGTATTGGTGTGAGGGGGCAATTTAATTCTTCACCGGTTAGTATGTCAAATGAAAGGCAACGACAAAAGTAAAAGAGTTGATCATAGGTACACGGACGAGGTAGGGGAGGGGAGCGGGATCTAATACATTGGTTGGGTGTCTCGAGCAATCTTGTGTTTGGTCATGTCCTAAGCCTGACATGCTTTGGACGTGGCCTAGATGAATGTCCAAAGCAATGGGCGTTGGTTCATGGGAGGGACACCGATGGCGACTCTATGACATTATTTCACTCAGTAGTAGTGGTTAATTGGTGTGGCTACCTCTCCCCCAAGTTATCCCATCCCGAGCAAGCCGCCGAGGTTCATGTACACATATAAGCTATTATCAATGCTACTATATATACATAATACTTTTCCATATTATCAACTATTGATGACGCCGGTTTATATATATATATATACTAGTATCATATTAGTGCTAGATACTGCTATATTGTAATGCAAGTGTATCTTCATCCTAGGTATTGGTGCGAGGGGGTAATTTGTTTCTTCACGACTTAGGATGTCAAATGAAAGGCTACGACAAGAGTAAGAGAGTTGATCATAGGTACACAGACGAGGTAGGGAAGGGGGGGGTCTAATACATTAGTTGGGTGTTTCGAGCAATCTTGTGTTTGGTCATGTCCTAACCCTGACATGCTTAGGACGTGGCCTAGATAAATGTCCTAAGCAATGGGCGTTCGTTGATGGGAGGGACATCGATGGCGACTCTATGACATTATTTCACTCAGTAGTAGTGGTTAATTGTTGTGGCAACCTCTCCCCCATGATGTCCCATCCCGAGCAAGCCACCGAGGTTCATGTACACATAGAAGCAATTATCATTGCTACTATATATACATAATACTTTTGCATATTATCAACTATTGACGACGCCGGTTTATATATATATATATATATACTAGTACGATATTGGTGCGAGATACTGCTATGTTCTATTGCACGTGTATCTGCATCCTCGGTATTGGTGCGAGGGGGCAATTTAATTCTTCACAGGTTAGGATGTCAAATGAAAGGCTACGACAAGAGTAAAAGAGTTGATCATAGGTACACGGACGAGGTAGGGGAGGGGAGGGGGATCTAATACATTGGTTGGGTGTTTCGAGCAATCTTGTGTTTGGTCATGTCCTAATCCTGACATGCTTTGGACGTGGCGTAGATAAATGTCCTAAGCAATGGGCGTTGGTTCATGGGAGGGACACCCATGGCGACTCTATGACATTATTTCACTCAGTAGTAGTGGTTAATTGGTGTGGCTACCTCTCCCCCAAGTTGTCCCATCCCGAGCAAGCCACCGAGGTTCATGTACACATAGAAGCTATTATCAATGCTACTATATATACATAATACTTTTAATATTATCTACTATTGACGACGCCGGTTTATATATATATATATACTAGTACGATATTGGTGCGAGATACTGCTATGTTCTAATGCAAGTGTATCTGCATCCTCGGTATTGGTGCGAGGGGGCAATATAATTTTTCACAGGTTAGGATGTCAAATGAAAGGCAACGACAAGAGTAAAAGAGTTGATAATAGGTACACGGACGAGGTAGGGGAGGGGAGCGGGATCAAATACATTGGTTGGGTGTTTCGAGCAATCTTGTGTTTGGTCATGTCCTAATCCTGACATGCTTTGGACGTGGCGTAGATAAATGTCCTAAGCAATGGGCGTTGGTTCATGGGAGGGACACCCATGGCGACTCTATGACATTATTTCACTCAGTAGTAGTGGTTAATTGGTGTGGCTACCTCTCCCCCAAGTTGTCCCATCCCGAGCAAGCCGCCGAGGTTCATGTACACATATAAGCTATTATCAATGCTACTATATATACATAATACTTTTCCATATTATCAACTATTGATGACGCCGGTTTATATATATATATATATATACTAGTTCAATATTGGTGCGAGATACTGCTATGTTGTAATGCAAGTGTATCTGCATCCTAGGTATTGGTGCGAGGGGGTAATTTGTTTCTTCACGACTTAGGATGTCAAATGAAAGGCTACGACAAGAGTAAGAGAGTTGATCATAGGTACACAGACGAGGTAGGGAAGGGGGGGTCTAATACATTGGTTGGGGGTTTCGAGCAATCTTGTGTTTGGTCATGTCCTAACCCTGACATGCTTAGGACGGGGCCTAGATAAATGTCCTAAGCAATGGGCGTTCGTTCATGGGAGGGACACCGATGGCGACTCTATGACATTATTTCACTCAGTAGTAGTGGTTAATTGTTGTGGCTACCTCTCCCCCAAGTTGTCCCATCCCGAGCAAGCCACCGAGGTTCATGTACACATAGAAGCTATTATCAATTCTACTATATATACATAATACTTTTCCATATTATCAACTATTGACGATACCGGTTTATATACATATATATATATATATATATATATATATATATATATATATATATATATATATATATATATATATATATATATATATATACACACACACTAGTAGGATATTGATGCGAGATACTGCTATGTTCTAATGCAAGTGTATCTGCATCCTCGGTATTGGTGCGAGGGACTAATTGGTTTCTTCACGGCATAGGATGTCTAATGAAAGGCTACGACAAGAGTAAGAGAGTTGATCATAGGTACACAGACGAGGTGGGGGAGGGGAGGGGGGGTTTAATACATTGGGTGGGAGTTTCGAGCAATCTTATGTTTGTTCATGTCCTAAGTCTGACATGCTTAGGACGTGTCCTTGATAAATGTACTACGCAATGGGCGTTCGTTCATGGGAGGGACACCGATGGCGACTCTATGACATTATTTCACTCAGTAGTAGTGGTTAATTGTTGTGGCAACCTCTCCCCCATGATGTCCCATCCCGCGCAAGCCACCGAGGTTCATGTACACATAGAAACTATTATCATTGCTACTATATATACATAATACTTTTGCATATTATCAACTATTGACGACGCCGGTTTATATATATATATATATATACTAGTACGATATTGGTGCGAGATACTGCTATGTTCTAATGCAAGTGTATCTGCATCCTCGGTATTTGTGTGAGGGGGCAATTTAATTCTTCACAGGTTAGGATGTCAAATGAAAGGCAACGACAAGAGTAAAAGAGTTGATCATAGGTACACGGACGAGGTAGGGGAGGGGAGCGGGATCTAATACATTGGTTGGGTGTTTCGAGCAATCTTGTGTTTGGTCATGTCCTAAGCCTGACATGCTTTGGACGTGGCCTAGATAAATGTCCTAAGCAATGGGCGTTGGTTCATGGGAGGGACACCGATGGCGACTCTATGACATTATTTCACTCAGTAGTAGTGGTTAATTGGTGTGGCTACCTCTCCCCCAAGTTATCTCATCCCGAGCAAGCCACCGAGGTTCATGTACACATATAAGCTATTATCAATGCTACTATATATACATAATACTTTTCCATATTATCAACTATTGATGACGCCGGTTTATATATATATATATATATATATACTAGTACAATATTGGTGCGAGATACTGCTATATTGTAATGCAAGTGTATCTTCATCATAGGTATTGGTGCGAGGGGGTAATTTGTTTCTTCACGACTTAGGATGTCGAATGAAAGGCTACGACAAGAGTAAGAGAGTTGATCATAGGTACACAGACGAGGTAGGGAAGGGGGGGTTAATACATTGGTTGGGTGTTTCGAGCAATCTTGTGTTTGGTCATGACCTAACCATGACATGCTTAGGACGTGGCCTAGATAAATGTCCTAAGCAATGGGCGTTCGTTCATGGGAGGGACACCGATGGCGACTCTATGACAATATTTCACTCAGTAGTAGTGGTTAATTGTTGTGGCGACCTCTCCCCCATGTTGTCCCATCCCGAGTAAGCCACCGAGGTTCATGTACACATAGAAGCTATTATTAATGCTACTATATATACATAATACTTTTGCATATTATCAACTATTGACGACGCCGGTTTATATATATATATATACTAGTACGATATTGGTGCGAGATACTGCTATGTTCTAATGCAAGTGTATCTGCATCCTCGGTATTGGTGCGAGGGGGCAATATAATTTTTCACAGGTTAGGATGTCAAATGAAAGGCAACGACAAGAGTAAAAGAGTTGATTATAGGTACACGGACGAGGTAGGGGAGGGGAGCGGGATCTAAAACATTGGTTGGGTGTTTCGAGCAATCTTGTGTTTGGTCATGTCCTAAGCCTGACATGCTTTGGACGTCGCGTAGATAAATGTCCTAAGCAATGGGCGTTGGTTCATGGGAGGGACACCGATGGCGACTCTATGACATTATTTCACTCAGTAGTAGTGGTTAATTGGTGTGGCTACCTCTCCCCCAAGTTGTCCCATCCCGAGTAAGCCGCCGAGGTTCATGTACACATATAAGCTATTATCAATGCTACTATATATACATAATACTTTTCCATATTATCAACTATTGATGACGCCGGTTTATATATATATATATACTACTACAGTATTGGTGCGAGATACTGCTATGTTGTAATGCAAGTGTATCTGCATCCTAGGTATTGGTGCGAGGGGGTAATTGGTTTCTTCACGACTTAGGATGTCAAATGAAAGGCTACGACAAGAGTAAGAGAGTTGATCATAGGTACACAGACGAGGTGGGGGAGGGGAGGGGGGGTTTAATACATTGGGTGGGAGTTTCGAGCAATCTTATGTTTGTTCATGTCCTAAGTCTGACATGCTTAGGACGTGTCCTTGATAAATGTACTACGCAATGGGCGTTCGTTCATGGGAGGGACACCAATGGCGACTCTATGACATTATTTCACTCAGTAGTAGTGGTTAATTGTTGTGGCAACCTCTCCCCCAAGATGTCCCATCCCGAGCAAGCCACCGAGGTTCATGTACACATAGACGCTATTATCATTGCTACTATATATACATAATACTTTTGCATATTATCAACTATTGACGACGCCGGTTTATATATATATATATACTAGTACGATATTGGTGCGAGATACTGCTGTGTTCTAATGCAAGTGTATCTGCATCCTCGGTATTGGTGTGAGGGGGCAATTTAATTCTTCACAGGTTAGGATGTCAAATGAAAGGCAACGACAAGAGTAAAAGAGTTGATCATAGGTACACGGACGAGGTAGGGGATGGGAGCGGGATCTAATACATTGGTTGGATGTTTCGAGCAATCTTGTGTTTGGTCATGTCCTAAGCCTGACATGTTTTGGACGTGGCCTAGATAAATGTCCTAAGCAATGGGCGTTGGTTCATGGGAGGGACACCGATGGCGACTCTATGACATTATTTCACTCAGTAGTAGTGGTTAATTGGTGTGGCTACCTCTCCCCCAAGTTATCCCATCCCGAGCAAGCCGCCGAGGTTCATGTACACATATAAGCTATTATCAATGCTACTATATAAACATAATACTTTTCCATATTATCAACTATTGATGACGCCGGTTTATATATATATATACTAGTACAATATTGGTGCGAGATACTGCTATATTGTAATGCAAGTGTATCTTCATCCTAGGTATTGGTGCGAGGGGGTAATTTGTTTCTTCACGACTTAGGATGTCAAATGAAAGGCTACGACAAGAGTAAGAGAGTTGATCATAAGTACACAGACGAGGTAGGGAAGGGGGGGTCTAATACATTGGTTGGGTGTTTCGAGCAATCTTGTGTTTGGTCATGTCCTAACCCTGACATGCTTAGGACGTGGCCTAGATAAATGTCCTAAGCAATGGGCGTTCGTTCATGGGAGGGACACCGATGGCGACTCTATGACATTATTTCACTCAGTAGTAGTGGTTAATTGTTGTGGCGACCTCTCCCCCATGTTATCCCATCCCGAGTAAGCCACCGAGGTTCATGTACACATAGAAGCTATTATCAATGCTACTATATATACATAATACTTTTGCATATTATCAACTATTGACGACGCCGGTTTATATATATATATATACTAGTACGATATTGGTGCGAGATACTGCTATGTTCTAATGCAAGTGTATCTGCATCCTCGGTATTGGTGCGAGGGGGCAATTTAATTCTTCACAGGTTAGGATGTCAAATGAAAGGCTACGACAGGAGTAAAAGAGTTAATCATTGGTACACGGACGAGGTAGGGGAGGGGAGGGGAATCTAATACATTGGTTGGGTGTTTCGAGCAATCTTGTGTTTGGTCATGTCCTAATCCTGGCATGCTTTGGACGTGGCCTAGATAAATGTCCTAAGCAATGGGCGTTCGTTCATGGGAGGGACACCGATGGCGACTCTATGACATTATTTCACTCAGTAGTAGTGGTTAATTGTTGTGGCTACCTCTCCCCCAAGTTGTCCCATCCCGAGCAAGCCACCGAGGTTCATGTACACATAGAAGCGATTATCAATGCTACTATATATACATAATACTTTTGCATATTATCAACTATTGACGACGCCGGTTTATATATATATATATACTAGTACGATATTGGTGCGAGATATTCCTATGTTCTAATGCAAGTGTATCTGCATCCTCGGTATTGGTGCGAGGGGGCAATTTAATTCTTCACAGGTTAGGATGTCAAATGAAAGGCAACGACAAGAGTAAATGAGTTGATCATAGGTACACGGACGAGGTAGGGGAGGGGGATCTAATACATTGGTTGGGTGTTTCGAGCAATCTTGTGTTTGGTCATGTCCTAAGCCTGACATGCTTTGGACGTGGCGTAGATAAATGTCCTAAGCAATGGGCGTTGGTTCATGGGAGGGACACCGATGGCGACTCTATGACATTATTTCACTCAGTAGTTGGGCGGGCGCGAGTGTGTCGTGTGCACCGCACCCGGCCAAAGATAAAATTTCTCCTACTCTCTTTTACAATTAAATGTAGAAGGGAAGTAAGGTTCGTATCCACAGGGAAACAGGGACAAGTTTAATATCTAGCGTGAATCAATACCGAGATGACTCTAAAGGTCGAGTAACCTAATAATAAATACAAAGGGGGGTTTTCAAATAGAGTTTTTAAACAAACTAAAATTAACTAGCAACTAAATAAAATGAGAAATCACTATGGGAAGATCTTGAATCCGATTAACATCCACTTCAATTCATTATCGATCCTTGAACCTCCACTCTAATTATTTCCATGATTATCTATTGTCGAGAATTAATCTCGTGTTCTCCTTATTCCTAGTTGAATAGCACGATCAGCGTGACTATAAAACCCTAACTAAAGGATAACCTAGTCCGATCGCGTCTAAGTTCAATCCAATAGCAGCAATAAACACAGAGAACCAACAGACCTGCTAACGTCATACAAGCGATAAACATTCAACAGTTGATTCAATTTCCCCAAGAAATAACCAAGATGATCAGCATCTAAGTTACTCCCTAGTTTGCTACCAATTGATAAAAGAATAAAACAATCCGATTCTATTCTTAAATCTAGCATTAGATTAATTACACAATCAAACTAGTAACGTTCCTAGCATAATCATGCAAAAATCATAGAAAGCAAGCATAGAAATTAAACCATAATCAAAGGAACTAAATAGAGAGGAAAGATCTCACAATAATGCTTGAAGCTTCATATTAATCTCGTTCAAGAACGGTTCAAGCTACAATCGGCATAGCAATAGCCAATTCCATAATTGAAATCCCTAAAAACTAAACTAGAAAAAAAAACTAAAAAGAGAAGATAAGAAGAGAAGAATGGAGTGTTGGATATTCTCTCTCCTCAAGTGTGTTTTTTTAAGGTCCAAAAACAAACTTTAGTATTTATACTAAGGCTCAAAAATCAGCCGACATTTAGACCGACCTAGGGGTCGCGAGGTGCGAAGTAGGTCGCACCGTGCGAGTGATCTCTGCCTTCCAACACGAGCTGAAGAACTGGGCCAAGCCAAGCAGGTCGCACCGTGCGAGGAATCTCGCGAGGTGCGAGCAAGCAGGTCGCGAGGTGCGACCATGCTCGCGAGGTGCGAGCTCTTGCGCTGGGCTGGCGATGCTTCGCTGGGCGTGGGCGAGCGCTGGGCTTGCTGAGCGTGCGGGTGTGCGGGCTGGGCGATGAGCGCTGGGCAGCTTTGGCTTGCTGAGCGTGCGGGTGTGCGGGCTGGGCGATGAGCATGTGGTGATGAGCGCGCATGAGAGCTGGGCAGACAAGGTGCTTGCAATGCTGGCTTGCTTTGCTTATGGAGGCTCAAGATTGACGATGATGCTTGAATGGAGTGTGCTAAGCCTCGCGATGGTTCTTGGCTAGGCCTTGCGATAATTGGCCATTACGTTACGATGCTACACTTCCCGAGCATTCCCAAAACATACCATTTCACCTTAAAAGCTCGAAACTTAGAACATTATCATTAACTACCTCACAAAATCCCGAACTTCGACTAAGGTTGATATGTATGCAAACGTCAACAATTATGAACGAACTCCTTAGCAAAGTGCATCCAAAATACCATATAAGCACCGTATAACTTGAGCGCATCAGTAGTAGTGGTTAATTAATGTGGCTACCTCTCCCCCATGTAGTCCCATCCCGAATAAGCCACCGAGGTTCATGTACACATATAAGCTATTATCAATGCTACTATATATACATAATACTTTTCCATATTATCAACTATTGATGACGCCGGTTTATATATATATATATACTAGTACAATATTGGTGCGAGATACTGCTATGTTGTAATGCAAGTGTATCTGCATCCTAGGTATTGGTGCGAGGGGGTAATTAGTTTCTTCACGACTTAGGATGTCAAATGAAAGGCTACGACAAGAGTAAGAGAGTTGATCATAGGTACACAGACGAGGTAGGGATGGGGGGGTCTAATACATTGGTTCGGTGTTTCGAGCAATCTTGTGTTTGGTCATGTCCTAACCCTGACATGCTTAGGACGGGGCCTAGATAAATGTCCTAAGCAATGGGCGTTCGTTCATGGGAGGGACACCGATGGCGACTCTATGACATTATTTCACTCAGTAGTAGTGGTTAATTGTTGTGGCTACCTCTCCCCCAAGTTGTCCCATCCCGAGCAAGCCACCGAGGTTCATGTACACATAGAAGCTATTATCAATGCTACTATATATACATAATACTTTTCCATATTATCAACTATTGACGATACCGGTTTATTTATATATATATATATATATATATATATATATATATATATATATATATATATATATATATATATATATATATATATATATATATATATATATATATATATATATACACTAGTAGGATATTGATGCGAGATACTGCTATGTTCTAATGCAAGTGTATCTGCATCCTCGGTATTGGTGCGAGGGGCTAATTGGTTTCTTCACGGCTTAGGATGTCTAATGAAAGGCTACGACAAGAGTAAGAGAGTTGGTCATAGGTACACGTGACGAGGTGGGGGGGGGGGAGGGGGTTTAATACATTGGGTGGGAGTTTCGAGCAATCTTATGTTTGTTCATGTCCTAAGTCTGACATGCTTAGGACGTGTCCTTGATAAATGTACTACGCAATGGGCGTTCGTTCATGGGAGGGACACCAATGGCCACTCTATGACATTATTTCACTCAATAGTAGTGGTTAATTATTGTGGCAACCTCTCCCCCAAGATGTCCCATCCCGAGCAAGCCACCGAGGTTCATGTACACATAGATGCTATTATCATTGCTACTATATATACATAATACTTTTGCATATTATCAACTATTGACGACGCCGGATTATATATATATATATACTAGTACGATATTGGTGCGAGATACTGCTATGTTCTAATGCAAGTGTATCTGCATCCTCGGTATTGGTGCGAGGGGGCAATTTAATTCTTCACAGGTTAGGATGTCAAATGAAAGGCAACGACAAGAGTAAAAGAGTTGATCATAGGTACACGGACGAGGTAGGGGAGGGGGATCTAATACATTGGTTGGGTGTTTCGAGCAATCTTGTGTTTGGTCATGTCCTAAGCCTGACATGCTTTGGACGTGGCGTAGATAAATGTCCTAAGCAATGGGGGTTGGTTCATGGGAAGGACACCGATGGCGACTCTATGACATTATTTCACTCAGTAGTAGTGGTTAATTGGTGTGGCTACCTCTCCCCCATGTAGTCCCATCCCGAATAAGCCACCGAGGTTCATGTACACATATAAGCTATTATCAATGCTACTATATATACATAATACTTTTTAATATTATCAACTATTGATGACGCCGGTTTATATATATATATATACTAGTACAATATTGGTGCGAGATACTGCTATGTTGTAATGCAAGTGTATCTGCATCCTAGGTATTGGTGCGAGGGGGTAATTGGTTTCTTCACGACTTAGGATGTCAAATGAAAGGCTACGACAAGAGTAAGAGAGTTGATCATAGGTACACAGACGAGGTAGGGAAGGGGGGGTCTAATACATTGGTTGGGTGTTTCGAGCAATCTTGTGTTTGGTCAAGTCCTAACCCTGACATGCTTAGGACGGGGCCTAGATAAATGTCCTAAGCAATGGGCGTTCGTTCATGGGAGGGACACCGATGGCGACTCTATGACATTATTTCACTCAGTAGTAGTGGTTAATTGTTGTGGCTACCTCTCCCCCAAGTTGTCCCATCCCGAGCAAGCCACCGAGGTTCATGTACACATAGAAGCTATTATCAATGCTACTATATATACATAATACTTTTCCATATTATAAACTATTGACGATACCGGTTTATATATATATATATATATATATATATATATATATATATATATATATATATATATATATATATATATATATATATATATATACACTAGTAGGATATTGATGCGAGATACTGCTATGTTCTAATGCAAGTGTATCTGCATCCTCGGTATTGATGCGAGGGGCTAATTGGTTTCTTCACGATTTAGGATGTCTAATGAAAGACTATGACAAGAGTAAGAGAGTTGGTCATAGGTACACAGACGAGGTGGGGGAGGGGAGGGGGGGTTTAATACATTGGGTGGGAGTTTCGAGAAATCTTATGTTTGTTCATGTCCTAAGTCTGACATGCTTAGGACGTGTCCTTGATAAATGTACTACGCAATGGGCGTTCGTTCATGGGAGGGACACCAATGGCCACTCTATGACATTATTTCACTCAGTAGTAGTGGTTAATTATTGTGGCAACCTCTCCCCCAAGATGTCCCATCCCGAGCAAGCCACCGAGGTTCATGTACACATAGAAGCTATTATCATTGCTACTATATATACATAATACTTTTGCATATTATCAACTATTGACGACGCCGGTTTATATATATATATATACTAGTACGATATTGGTGCGAGATACTGCTATGTTCTAATGCAAGTGTATCTGCATCCTCGGTATTGGTGCGAGAGGGCAATTTAATTCTTCACAGGTAAGGATGGCAAATGAAAGGCAACGACAAGAGTAAAAGAGTTGATCATAGGTCCACGGACGAGGTAGGGGAGGGGATCTAATACATTGGTTGGGTGTTTCGAGCAATCTTGTGTTTGGTCATGTCCTAAGCCTGACATGCTTTGGACGTGGCGTAGATAAATGTCCTAAGCAATGGGCGTTGGTTCATGGGAGGGACACTGATGGCGACTCTATGACATTATTTCACTCAGTAGTAGTGGTTAATTGGTGTGGCTACCTCTCCCCCATGTAGTCCCATCCCGAATAAGCCACCGAGGTTCATGTACACATATAAGCTATTATCAATGCTACTATATATACATAATACTTTTTAATATTATCAACTATTGATGACGCCGGTTTATATATATATATATACTAGTACAATATTGGTGCGAGATACTGCTATGTTGTAATGCAAGTGTATCTGCATCCTAGGTATTGGTGCGAGGGGGTAATTGGTTTCTTCACGACTTAGGATGTCAAATGAAAGGCTACGACAAGAGTAAGAGAGTTGATCATAGGTACACAGACGAGGTAGGGAAGGGGGGGTCTAATAAATTGGTTGGGTGTTTCGAGCAATCTTGTGTTTGGTCATGTCCTAACCCTGACATGCTTAGGACGGGGCCTAGATTAATGTCCTAAGCAATGGGCGTTCGTTCATGGGAGGGACACCGATGGCGACTCTATGACATTATTTCACTCAGTAGTAGTGGTTAATTGTTGTGGCTACCTCTCCCCCAAGTTGTCCCATCCCGAGCAAGCCAACGAGGTTCATGTACACATAGAAGCTATTATCAATGCTACTATATATACATAATACTTTTCCATATTATCAACTATTGACGATACCGGTTTATATATATATATATATATATATACACTAGTAGGATATTGATGCGAGATACTGCTATGTTCTAATGCAAGTGTATCTGCATTCTCGGTATTGATGCGAGGGGCTAATTGGTTTCTTCACGATTTAGGATGTCTAATGAAAGACTATGACAAGAGTAAGAGAGTTGGTCATAGGTACACAGACGAGGTGGGGGAGGGGAGGGGGGTTTAATACATTGGGTGGGAGTTTCGAGAAATCTTATGTTTGTTCATGTCCTAAGTCTGACATGCTTAGGACGTGTCCTTGATAAATGTACTACGCAATGGGCGTTCGTTCATGGGAGGGACACCAATGGCCACTCTATGACATTATTTCACTCAGTAGTAGTGGTTAATTATTGTGGCAACCTCTCCCCCAAGATGTCCCATCCCGAGCAAGCCACCGAGGTTCATGTACACATAGAAGCTATTATCATTGCTACTATATATACATAATACTTTTGCATATTATCAACTATTGACGACGCCGGTTTATATATATATATATATATATACTAGTACGATATTGGTGCGAGATACTGCTATGTTCTAATGCAAGTGTATCTGCATCCTCGGTATTGGTGCGAGGGGGCAATTTAATTCTTCACAGGTTAGGATGTCAAATGAAAGGCAACGACAAGAGTAAAAGAGTTGATCATAGGTACACGGACGAGGTAGGGGAGGGGGATCTAATACATTGTTTGGGTGTTTCGAGCAATCTTGTGTTTGGTCATGTCCTAAGCCTGACATGCTTTGGACGTGGCGTAGATAAATGTCCTAAGCAATGGGCGTTGGTTCATGGGAGGGACACCGATGGCGACTCTATGACATTATTTCACTCAGTAGTAGTGGTTAATTGGTGTGGCTACCTCTCCCCCATGTAGTCCCATCCCGAATAAGCCACCGAGGTTCATGTACACATATAAGCTATTATCAATGCTACTATATATACATAATACTTTTTAATATTATCAACTATTGATGACGCCGGTTTATATATATATATATACTAGTACAATATTGGTGCGAGATACTGCTATGTTGTAATGCAAGTGTATCTCGCATCCTAGGTATTGGTGCGAGGGGGTAATTGGGTTTCTTCACGACTTAGGATGTCAAATGAAAGGCTACGACAAGAGTAAGAGAGTTGATCATAGGTACACGGACGAGGTAGGGAGGGGGGGGTTCTAATAAATTGGTTGGGTGTTTCGAGCAATCTTGTGTTTGGTCATGTCCTAACCCTGACATGCTTAGGACGGGGCCTAGATTAATGTCCTAAGCAATGGGCGTTCGTTCATGGGAGGGACACCGATGGCGACTCTATGACATTATTTCACTCGGAGTAGTGGTTAATTGTTGTGGCTACCTCTCCCCCCAAGTTGTCCCATCCCGAGCAAGCCAACGAGGTTCATGTACACATAGAAGCTATTATCAATGCTACTATATATACATAATACTTTTCCATATTATCAACTATTGACGATACCGGTTTATATATATATATATATATATAAACTAGTAGGATATTGATGCGAGATACTGCTATGTTCTAATGCAAGTGTATCTGCATCCTCGGTATTGATGCGAGGGGCTAATTGGTTTCTTCACGGCTTAGGATGTCTAATGAAAGGCTATGACAAGAGTAAGAGAGTTGGTCATAGGTACACAGGACGAGGTGGGGGGAGGGAGGGGGGGTTAATACATTGGGTGGGAGTTTCGAGCAATCTTATGTTTGTTCATGTCCTAAGTCTGACATGCTTAGGACGTGTCCTTGATAAATGTACTACGCAATGGGCGTTCGTTCATGGGAGGGACACCAATGGCCACTCTATGACATTATTTCACTCAGTAGTAGTGGTTAATTATTGTGGCAACCTCTCCCCCAAGATGTCCCATCCCGAGCAAGCCACCGAGGTTCATGTACACATAGAAGCTATTATCATTGCTACTATATATACATAATACTTTTGCATGTTATCAACTATTGACGACGCCGGTTTATATATATATATATATACTAGTACGATATTGGTGCGAGATACTTGCTATGTTCTAATGCAAGTGTATCCGCA
Organism: Beta corolliflora; assembly: GCA_947648045.1. NCBI lineage: Eukaryota > Viridiplantae > Streptophyta > Magnoliopsida > Caryophyllales > Amaranthaceae > Beta > Beta corolliflora. The sequence continues at coordinate 80,689 of CANSZD010002795.1, read as the reverse complement.
TCCCTCGGTATTGGTGCGAGGGGGCAATTTAATTCTTCACGAAGTTAGGATGTCAAATGAAAGGCAACGACAAGAGTAAAAGAGTTGATCATAGGTACACGGACGAGGTAGGGGAGGGGGATCTAATACATTGGTTGGGTGTTTCGAGCAATCTTGTGTTTGGTCATGTCCTAACCCTGACATGCTTAGGACGGGGCCTAGATAAATGTCCTAAGCAATGGGCGTTCGTTCATGGGAGGGACACCGATGGCGACTCTATGACATTATTTCACTCAGTAGTAGTGGTTAATTGGTGTGGCTACCTCTCCCCCATGTAGTCCCATCCCGAATAAGCCACCGAGGTTCATGTACACATATAAGCTATTATCAATGCTACTATATATACATAATACTTTTTAATATTATCAACTATTGATGACGCCGGTTTATATATATATATATATACTAGTACAATATTGGTGCGAGATACTGCTATGTTGTAATGCAAGTGTATCTGCATCCTAGGTATTGGTGCGAGGGGGTAATTGGTTTCTTCACGACTTAGGATGTCAAATGAAAGGCTACGACAAGAGTAAGAGAGTTGATCATAGGTACACAGACGAGGTAGGGAAGGGGGGGTCTAATACATTGGTTGGGTGTTTCGAGCAATCTTGTGTTTGGTCATGTCCTAAGCCTGACATGCTTTGGACGTGGCGTAGATAAATGTCCTAAGCAATGGGCGTTGGTTCATGGGAGGGACACCGATGGCGACTCTATGACATTATTTCACTCAGTAGTAGTGGTTAATTGTTGTGGCTACCTCTCCCCCAAGTTGTCCCATCCCGAGCAAGCCAACGAGGTTCATGTACACATAGAAGCTATTATCAATGCTACTATATATACATAATACTTTTCCATATTATCAACTATTGACGATACCGGTTTATATATATATATATATATATATATACACTAGTAGGATATTGATGCGAGATACTGCTATGTTCTAATGCAAGTGTATCTGCATCCTCGGTATTGATGCGAGGGGCTAATTGGTTTCTTCACGGCTTAGGATGTCTAATGAAAGGCTATGACAAGAGTAAGAGAGTTGGTCATAGGTACACAGACGAGGTGGGGAAGGGGAGGGGGGGGTTTAATACATTGGGTGGGAGTTTCGAGCAATCTTATGTTTGTTCATGTCCTAAGTCTGACATGCTTAGGACGTGTCCTTGATAAATGTACTACGCAATGGGCGTTCGTTCATGGGAGGGACACCAATGGCCACTCTATGACATTATTTCACTCAAGAGGTAGTGGTTAATTATTGTGGCAACCTCTCCCCCAAGATGTCCCATCCCGAGCAAGCCACCGAGGTTCATGTACACATAGAAGCTATTATCATTGCTACTATATATACATAATACTTTTGCATATTATCAACTATTGACGACGCCGGTTTATATATATATATATATCTAGTACGATATTGGTGCGAGATACTTGCTATGTTCTAATGCAAGTGTATCCGCATCCTCGGTATTGGTGCGAGGGGGCAATTTAATTCTTCACGAGTTAGGATGTCAAATGAAAGGCAACGACAAGAGTAAAAGAGTTGATCATAGGTACACGGACGAGGTAGGGGAGGGGGATCTAATACATTGGTTGGGTGTTTCGAGCAATCTTGTGTTTGGTCATGTCCTAAGCCTGACATGCTTTGGACGTGGCGTAGATAAATGTCCTAAGCAATGGGCGTTGGTTCATGGGAGGGACACCGATGGCGACTCTATGACATTATTTCACTCAGTAGTAGTGGTTAATTGGTGTGGCTACCTCTCCCCCATGTAGTCCCATCCCGAATAAGCCACCGAGGTTCATGTACACATATAAGCTATTATCAATGCTACTATATATACATAATACTTTTCCATATTATCAACTATTGATGACGCCGGTTTATATATATATATATATACTAGTACAATATTGATGCGAGATACTGCTATGTTGTAATGCAAGTGTATCTGCATCCTTGGTATTGGTGCGAGGGGGTAATTGGTTTCTTCACGACTTAGGATGTCAAATGAAAGGCTACGACAAGAGTAATAGAGTTGATCATAGGTACACAGACGAGGTAGGGAAGGGGGGTCTAATACATTGGTTGGGTGTTTCGAGCAATCTTGTGTTTGGTCATGTCCTAACCCTGACATGCTTAGGACGGGGCCTAGATAAATGTCCTAAGCAATGGGCGTTCGTTCATGGGAGGGACACCGATGGCGACTCTATGACATTATTTCACTCAGTAGTAGTGGTTAATTGTTGTGGCTACCTCTCCCCCAAGTTGTCCCATCCCGAGCAAGCCACCGAGGTTCATGTACACATAGAAGCTTTTATCAATGCTACTATATATACATAATACTTTTCCATATTATCAACTATTGACGATACCGGTTTATATATATATATATATATATATATATATATATATATACACTAGTAGGATATTGATGCGAGATACTGCTATGTTCTAATGCAAGTGTATCTGCATCCTCGGTATTGATGCGAGGGGCTAATTGGTTTCTTCACGGCTTAGGATGTCTAATGAAAGGCTACGACAAGAGTAAGAGAGTTGGTCATAGGTACACAGACGAGGTGGGGGAGGGGAGGGGGGTTTAATACATTGGGTGGGAGTTTCGAGCAATCTTATGTTTGTTCATGTCCTAAGTCTGACATGCTTAGGACGTGTCCTTGATAAATGTACTACGCAATGGGCGTTCGTTCATGGGAGGGACACCAATGGCCACTCTATGACATTATTTCACTCAGTAGTAGTGGTTAATTATTGTGGCAACCTCTCCCCCAAGATGTCCCATCCCGAGCAAGCCACCGAGGTTCATGTACACATAGAAGCTATTATCATTGCTACTATATATACATAATACTTTTGCATATTATCAACTATTGACGACGCCGGTTTATATATATATATATATACTAGTACGATATTGGTGCGAGATATCGCTATGTTCTAATGCAAGTGTATCTCGCATCCCCGGTATTGGTGCGAGGGGGCAATTTAATTCTTCACAGAGTTAGGACGTCAAATGAATGGCAACGACAAGAGTAAAAGAGTTGATCATAGGTACACGGACGAGGTAGGGGAGGGGGATCTAATACATTGGTTGGGTGTTTCGAGCAATCTTGTGTTTGGTCATGTCCTAAGCCTGACATGCTTTGGACGTGGCGTTGATAAATGTCCTAAGCAATGGGCGTTGGTTCATGGGAGGGACACCGATGGCGACTCTATGACATTATTTCACTCAGTAGTAGTGGTTAATTGGTGTGGCTACCTCTCCCCCATGTAGTCCCATCCCGAATAAGCCACCGAGGTTCATGTACACATATAAGCTATTATCAATGCTACTATATATACATAATACTTTTCCATATTATCAACTATTGATGACGCCGGTTTATATATATATATATATATACTAGTACAATATTGATGCGAGATACTGCTATGTTGTAATGCAAGTGTATCTGCATCCTAGGTATTGGTGCGAGGGGGTAATTGGTTTCTTCACGACTTAGGATGTCAAATGAAAGGCTACGACAAGAGTAAGAGAGTTGATCATAGGTACACAGACGAGGTAGGGAAGGGGGGGGTCTAATACATTGGTTGGGTGTTTCGAGCAATCTTGTGTTTGGTCATGTCCTAACCCTGACATGCTTAGGACGGGGCCTAGATAAATGTCCTAAGCAATGGGCGTTCGTTCATGGGAGGGACACCGATGGCGACTCTATGACATTATTTCACTCAGTAGTAGTGGTTAATTGTTGTGGCTACCTCTCCCCCAAAGTTGTCCCATCCCGAGCAAGCCACCGAGGTTCATGTACACATAGAAGCTTTTATCAATGCTACTATATATACATAATACTTTTCCATATTATCAACTATTGACGATAATATTATATATATATATATATATATATATATATATATATATATATATATATATATATATATATACACTAGTAGGATATTGATGCGAGATACTGCTATGTTCTAATGCAAGTGTATCTGCATCCTCGGTATTGGTGCGAGGGGCTAATTGGTTTCTTCACGGCTTAGGATGTCTAATGAAAGGCTACGACAAGAGTAAGAGAGTTGGTCATAGGTACACAGACGAGGTGGGGGAGGGGAGGGGGGTTTAATACATTGGGTGGGAGTTTCGAGTAATCTTATGTTTGTTCATGTCCTAAGTCTGACATGCTTAGGACGTGTCCTTGATAAATGTACTACGCAATGGGCGTTCGTTCATGGGAGGGACACCAATGGCCACTCTATGACATTATTTCACTCAGTAGTAGTGGTTAATTATTGTGGCAACCTCTCCCCCAAGATGTCCCATCCCGAGCAAGCCACCGAGGTTCATGTACACATAGAAGCTATTATCATTGCTACTATATATACATAATACTTTTGCATATTATCAACTATTGACGACGCCGGTTTATATATATATATATATACTAGTACGATATTGGTGCGAGATACTGCTATGTTCTAATGCAAGTGTATCTGCATCCTCGGTATTGGTGCGAGGGGGCAATTTAATTCTTCACAGGTTAGGACGTCAAATGAAAGGCAATGACAAGAGTAAAAGAGTTGATCATAGGTACACGGACGAGGTAGGGGAGGGGGATCTAATACATTGGTTGGGTGTTTGGAGCAATCTTGTGTTTGGTCATGTCCTAAGCCTGACATGCTTTGGACGTGGCGTTGATAAATGTCCTAAGCAATGGGCGTTGGTTCATGGGAGGGACACCGATGGCGACTCTATGACATTATTTCACTCAGTAGTAGTGGTTAATTGGTGTGGCTACCTCTCCCCCATGTAGTCCCATCCCGAATAAGCCACCGAGGTTCATGTACACATATAAGCTATTATCAATGCTACTATATATACATAATACTTTTCCATATTATCAACTATTGATGACGCCGGTTTATATATATATATATACTAGTACAATATTGATGCGAGATACTGCTATGTTGTAATGCAAGTGTATCTGCATCCTAGGTATTGGTGCGAGGGGGTAATTGGTTTCTTCACGACTTAGGATGTCAAATGAAAGGCTACGACAAGAGTAAGAGAGTTGATCATAGGTACACAGACGAGGTAGGGAAGGGGGGGTCTAATACATTGGTTGGGTGTTTCGAGCAATCTTGTGTTTGGTCATGTCCTAACCCTGACATGCTTAGGACGGGGCCTAGATAAATGTCCTAAGCAATGGGCGTTCGTTCATGGGAGGGACACCGATGGCGACTCTATGACATTATTTCACTCAGTAGTAGTGGTTAATTGTTGTAGCTACCTCTCCCCCAAGTTGTCCCATCCCGAGCAAGCCACCGAGGTTCATGTACACATAGAAGCTTTTATCAATGCTACTATATATACATAATACTTTTCCATATTATCAACTATTGACGATACCGGTTTATATATATATATATATACACTAGTAGGATATTGATGCGAGATACTGCTATGTTCTAATGCAAGTGTATCTGCATCCTCGGTATTGGTGCGAGGGGCTAATTGGTTTCTTCACGGCTTAGGATGTCTAATGAAAGGCTACGACAAGAGTAAGAGAGTTGGTCATAGGTACACAGACGAGGTGGGGGAGGGGAGGGGGGGTTTAATACATTGGGTGGGAGTTTCGAGCAATCTTATGTTTGTTCATGTCCTAAGTCTGACATGCTTAGGACGTGTCCTTGATAAATGTACTACGCAATGGGCGTTCGTTCATGGGAGGGACACCAATGGCCACTCTATGACATTATTTCACTCAGTAGTAGTGGTTAATTATTGTGGCAACCTCTCCCCCAAGATGTCCCATCCCGAGCAAGCCACCGAGGTTCATGTACACATAGAAGCTATTATCATTGCTACTATATATACATAATACTTTTGCATATTATCAACTATTGACGACGCCGGTTTATATATATATATATACTAGTACGATATTGGTGCGAGATACTTGCTATGTTCTAATGCAAGTGTATCCGCATCCCCGGTATTGGTGCGAGGGGGCAATTTAATTCTTCACAGGTTAGGATGTCAAATGAAAGGCAACGACAAGAGTAAAAGAGTTGATCATAGGTACACGGACGAGGTAGGGGAGGGGGATCTAATACATTGGTTGGGTGTTTCGAGCAATCTTGTGTTTGGTCATGTCCTAAGCCTGACATGCTTTGGACGTGGCGTAGATAAATGTCCTAAGCAATGGGCGTTGGTTCATGGGAGGGACACCGATGGCGACTCTATGACATTATTTCACTCAGTAGTAGTGGTTAATTGGTGTGGCTACCTCTCCCCCATGTAGTCCCATCCCGAATAAGCCACCGAGGTTCATGTACACATATAAGCTATTATCAATGCTACTATATATACATAATACTTTTTAATATTATCAACTATTGATGACGCCGGTTTATATATATATATATACTAGTACAATATTGGTGCGAGATACTGCTATGTTGTAATGCAAGTGTATCTGCATCCTAGGTATTGGTGCGAGGGGGTAATTGGTTTCTTCACGACTTAGGATGTCAAATGAAAGGCTACGACAAGAGTAAGAGAGTTGATCATAGGTACACAGACGAGGTAGGGAAGGGGGGGTCTAATAAATTGGTTGGGTGTTTCGAGCAATCTTGTGTTTGGTCATGTCCTAACCTTGACATGCTTAGGACGGGGCCTAGATAAATGTCCTAAGCAATGGGCGTTCGTTCATGGGAGGGACACCGATGGCGACTCTATGACATTATTTCACTCAGTAGTATTGGTTAATTGTTGTGGCTACCTCTCCCCCAAGTTGTCCCATCCCGAGCAAGCCACCGAGGTTCATGTACACATAGAAGCTATTATCAATGCTACTATATATACATAATACTTTTCCATATTATCAACTATTGACGATACCGGTTTATATATATATATATATATATATATATATATATATATATATATATACACTAGTAGGATATTGATGCGAGATACTGCTATGTTCTAATGCAAGTGTATCTGCATCCTCGGTATTGATGCGAGGGGCTAATTGGTTTCTTCACGGCTTAGGATGTCTAATGAAAGGCTATGACAAGAGTAAGAGAGTTGGTCATAGGTACACAGACGAGGTGGGGAAGGGGAGGGGGGGTTTAATACATTGGGTGGGAGTTTCGAGCAATCTTATGTTTGTTCATGTCCTAAGTCTGACATGCTTAGGACGTGTCCTTGATAAATGTACTACGCAATGGGCGTTCGTTCATGGGAGGGACACCAATGGCCACTCTATGACATTATTTCACTCAGTAGTAGTGGTTAATTATTGTGGCAACCTCTCCCCCAAGATGTCCCTTCCCGAGCAAGCCACCGAGGTTCATGTACACATAGAAGCTATTATCATTGCTACTATATATACATAATACTTTTGCATATTATCAACTATTGACGACGCCGGTTTATATATATATATATACTAGTACGATATTGGTGCGAGATACTGCTATGTTCTAATGCAAGTGTATCTGCATCCTCGGTATTGGTGCGAGGGGGCAATTTAATTCTTCACAGGTTAGGATGTCAAATGAAAGGCAACGACAAGAGTAAAAGAGTTGATCATAGGTACACGGACGAGGTAGGGGAGGGGGATCTAATACATTGGTTGGGTGTTTTGAGCAATCTTGTGTTTGGTCATGTCCTAAGCCTGACATGCTTTGGACGTGGCGTTGATAAATGTCCTAAGCAATGGGCGTTGGTTCATGGGAGGGACACCGATGGCGACTCTATGACATTATTTCACTCAGTAGTAGTGGTTAATTGGTGTGGCTACCTCTCCCCCATGTAGTCCCATCCCGAATAAGCCACCGAGGTTCATGTACACATATAAGCTATTATCAATGCTACTATATATACATAATACTTTTCCATATTATCAACTATTGATGACGCCGGTTTATATATATATATATATACTAGTACAATATTGATGCGAGATACTGCTATGTTGTAATGCAAGTGTATCTGCATCCTAGGTATTGGTGCGAGGGGGTAATTGGTTTCTTCACGACTTAGGATGTCAAATGAAAGGCTACGACAAGAGTAAGAGAGTTGATCATAGGTACACAGACGAGGTAGGGAAGGGGGGGTCTAATACATTGGTTGGGTGTTTCGAGCAATCTTGTGTTTGGTCATGTCCCTAACCCCGACATGCTTAGGACGGGGCCTAGATAAATGTCCTAAGCAATGGGCGTTCGTTCATGGGAGGGACACCGATGGCGACTCTATGACATTATTTCACTCAGTAGTAGTGGTTAATTGTTGTGGCTACCTCTCCCCCAAGTTGTCCCATCCCGAGCAAGCCACCGAGGTTCATGTACACATAGAAGCTTTTATCAATGCTACTATATATACATAATACTTTTCCATATTATCAACTATTGACGATACTTATATATATATATATATATATATATATATATATATACACTAGTAGGATATTGATGCGAGATACTGCTATGTTCTAATGCAAGTGTATCTGCATCCTCGGTATTGGTGCGAGGGGCTAATTGGTTTCTTCACGGCTTAGGATGTCTAATGAAAGGCTACGACAAGAGTAAGAGAGTTGGTCATAGGTACACAGACGAGGTGGGGAGGGGAGGGGGGTTTAATACATTGGGTGGGAGTTTCGAGAAATCTTATGTTTGTTCATGTCCTAAGTCTGACATGCTTAGGACGTGTCCTTGATAAATGTACTACGCAATGGGCGTTCGTTCATGGGAGGGACACCAATGGCCACTCTATGACATTATTTCACTCAGTAGTAGTGGTTAATTATTGTGGCAACCTCTCCCCCAAGATGTCCCATCCCGAGCAAGCCACCGAGGTTCATGTACACATAGAAGCTATTATCATTGCTACTATATATACATAATACTTTTGCATATTATCAACTATTGACGACGCCGGTTTATATATATATATATACTAGTACGATATTGGTGCGAGATACTGCTATGTTCTAATGCAAGTGTATCTGCATCCTCGGTATTGGTGCGAGGGGGCAATTTAATTCTTCACAGGTTAGGATGTCAAATGAAAGGCAACGACAAGAGTAAAAGAGTTGATCATAGGTACACGGACGAGGTAGGGGAGGGGGATCTAATACATTGGTTGGGTGTTTCGAGCAATCTTGTGTTTGGTCATGTCCTAAGCCTGACATGCTTTGGACGTGGCGTAGATAAATGTCCTAAGCAATGGGCGTTGGTTCATGGGAGGGACACCGATGGCGACTCTATGACATTATTTCACTCAGTAGTAGTGGTTAATTGGTGTGGCTACCTCTCCCCAATGTAGTCCCATCCCGTATAAGCCACCGAGGTTCATGTACACATATAAGCTATTATCAATGCTACTATATATACATAATACTTTTTAATATTATCAACTATTGATGACGCCGGTTTATATATATATATATATACTAGTACAATATTGGTGCGAGATACTGCTATGTTGTAATGCAAGTGTATCTGCATCCTAGGTATTGGTGCGAGGGGGTAATTGGTTTCTTCACGACTTAGGATGTCAAATGAAAGGCTACGACAAGAGTAAGAGAGTTGATCATAGGTACACAGACGAGGTAGGGAAGGTGGGGTCTAATAAATTGGTTGGGTGTTTCGAGCAATCTTGTGTTTGGTCATGTCCTAACCCTGACATGCTTAGGACGGGGCCTAGATAAATGTCCTAAGCAATGGGCGTTCGTTCATGGGAGGGACACCGATGGCGACTCTATGACATTATTTCACTCAGTAGTAGTGGTTAATTGTTGTAGCTACCTCTCCCCCAAGTTGTCCCATCCCGAGCAAGCCACCGAGGTTCATGTACACATAGAAGCTATTATCAATGCTACTATATATACATAATACTTTTCCATATTATCAACTATTGACGATACCGGTTTATATATATATATATATATATATATATATATATATATATATATATATATATACACTAGTAGGATATTGATGCGAGATCTTACGCTATGTTCTAATGCAAGTGTATCTGCATCCTCGGTATTGATGCGAGGGGCTAATTGGTTTCTTCACGGCTTAGGATGTCTAATGAAAGGCTATGACAAGAGTAAGAGAGTTGGTCATAGGTACACGGACGAGGTGGGGAGGGGGGGGGGGGGTTTAATACATTGGGTGGGAGTTTCGAGCAATCTTATGTTTGTTCATGTCCTAAGTCTGACATGCTTAGGACGTGTCCTTGATAAATGTACTACGCAATGGGCGTTCGTTCATGGGAGGGACACCAATGGCCACTCTATGACATTATTTCACTCAGTAGTAGTGGTTAATTATTGTGGCAACCTCTCCCCCAAGATGTCCCTTCCCGAGCAAGCCACCGAGGTTCATGTACACATAGAAGCTATTATCATTGCTACTATATATACATAATACTTTTGCATATTATCAACTATTGACGACGCCGGTTTATATATATATATATACTAGTACGATATTGGTGCGAGATACTGCTATGTTCTAATGCAAGTGTATCTGCATCCTCGGTATTGGTGCGAGGGGGCAATTTAATTCTTCACAGGTTAGGATGTCAAATGAAAGGCAACGACAAGAGTAAAAGAGTTGATCATAGGTACACGGACGAGGTAGGGGAGGGGGATCTAATACATTGGTTGGGTGTTTTGAGCAATCTTGTGTTTGGTCATGTCCTAAGCCTGACATGCTTTGGACGTGGCGTAGATAAATGTCCTAAGCAATGGGCGTTGGTTCATGGGAGGGACACCGATGGCGACTCTATGACATTATTTCACTCAGTAGTAGTGGTTAATTGGTGTGGCTACCTCTCCCCCATGTAGTCCCATCCCGAATAAGCCACCGAGGTTCATGTACACATATAAGCTATTATCAATGCTACTATATATACATAATACTTTTCCATATTATCAACTATTGATGATGCCGGATTATATATATATATATACTAGTACAATATTGATGCGAGATACTGCTATGTTGTAATGCAAGTGTATCTGCATCCTAGGTATTGGTGCGAGGGGGTAATTGGTTTCTTCACGACTTAGGATGTCAAATGAAAGGCTACGACAAGAGTAAGAGAGTTGATCATAGGTACACAGACGAGGTAGGGAAGGGGGGGGTCTAATACATTGGTTGGGTGTTTCGAGCAATCTTGTGTTTGGTCATGTCCTAACCCTGACATGCTTAGGACGGGGCCTAGATAAATGTCCTAAGCAATGGGCGTTCGTTCATGGGAGGGACACCGATGGCGACTCTATGACATTATTTCACTCAGTAGTAGTGGTTAATTGTTGTGGCTACCTCTCCCCCAAGTTGTCCCATCCCGAGCAAGCCACCGAGGTTCATGTACACATAGAAGCTATTATCAATGCTACTATATATACATAATACTTTTCCATATTTTCAACTATTGACGATACCGGTTTATATATATATATATATATATATATATATATATATATACACTAGTAGGATATTGATGCGAGATACTGCTATGTTCTAATGCAAGTGTATCTGCATCCTCGGTATTGGTGCGAGGGGCTAATTGGTTTCTTCACGGCTTAGGATGTCTAATGAAAGGCAACGACAAGAGTAAGAGAGTTGGTCATAGGTACACAGACGAGGTGGGGGAGGGGAGGGGGGTTTAATACATTGGGTGGGAGTTTCGAGCAATCTTATGTTTGTTCATGTCCTAAGTCTGACATGCTTAGGACGTGTCCTTGATAAATGTACTACGCAATGGGCGTTCGTTCATGGGAGGGACACCAATGGCCACTCTATGACATTATTTCACTCAGTAGTAGTGGTTAATTATTGTGGCAACCTCTCCCCCAAGATGTCCCATCCCGAGCAAGCCACCGAGGTTCATGTACACATAGAAGCTATTATCATTGCTACTATATATACATAATACTTTTGCATATTATCAACTATTGACGACGCCGGTTTATATATATATATATACTAGTACGATATTGGTGCGAGATACTGCTATGTTCTAATGCAAGTGTATCTGCATCCTCGGTATTGGTGCGAGGGGGCAATTTAATTCTTCACAGGTTAGGATGTCAAATGAAAGGCAACGACAAGAGTAAAAGAGTTGATCATAGGTACACGGACGAGGTAGGGGATGGGAGCGGGATCTAATACATTGGTTGGGTGTTTCGAGCAATCTTGTGTTTGGTCATGTCCTAAGCCTGACATGTTTTGGACGTGGCCTAGATAAATGTCCTAAGTAATGGGCGTTGGTTCATGGGAGGGACACCGATGGCGACTCTATGACATTATTTCACTCAGTAGTAGTGGTTAATTGGTGTGGCTACCTCTCCCCTAAGTTATCCCATCCCGAGCAAGCCGCCGAGGTTCATGTACACATATAAGCTATTATCAATGCTACTATATAAACATAATACTTTTCCATATTATCAACTATTGATGACGCCGGTTTATATATATATATATACTAGTACAATATTGGTGCGAGATACTGCTATATTGTAATGCAAGTGTATCTTCATCCTAGGTATTGGTGCGAGGGGGTAATTTGTTTCTTCACGACTTAGGATGTCAAATGAAAGGCTACGACAAGAGTAAGAGAGTTGATCATAGGTACACAGACGAGGTAGGGAAGGGGGGTCTAATACATTGGTTGGGTGTTTCGAGCAATCTTGTGTTTGGTCATGTCCTAACCCTGACATGCTTAGGACGTGGCCTAGATAAATGTCCTAAGCAATGGGCGTTCGTTCATGGGAGGGACACCGATGGCGACTCTATGACATTATTTCACTCAGTAGTAGTGGTTAATTGTTGTGGCTACCTCTCCCCCAAGTTGTCCCATCCCGAGCAAGCCACCGAGGTTCATGTACACATAGAAGCTATTATCAATGCTACTATATATACATAATACTTTTGCATATTATCAACTATTGACGACACCGGTTTATATATATATATATATATAGTACGATATTGAGAATTGAGATCTTGCTATGTTCTAATGCAAGTGTATCTGCATCCTCGGTATTGGTGCGAGGGGCAATTTAATTCTTCACGGGTTAGGATGTCAAATGAAAGGCTACGACAAGAGTAAGAGAGTTGATCATAGGTACACGGACGAGGTAGGGGAGGGGAGGGGGGATCTAATACATTGGTTGGGTGTTTCGAGCAATCTTGTGTTTGGTCATGTCCTAAGTCCGACATGCTTTGGACGTGGCCTAGATAAATGTCCTAAGCGATGGGCGTTCGTTCATGGGAGGGACACCGATGGCGACTCTATGACATTATTTCACTCGGTAGTAGTGGTTAATTGTTGTGGCTACCTCTCCCCCAAGTTGTCCCATCCCGAGCAAGCCACCGAGGTTCATGTACACATAGAAGCTATTATCAATGCTACTATATATACATAATACTTTTGCATATTATCAACTATTGACGACGCCGGTTTATATATATATATATATATAATAGTACGATATTGGTGCGAGATACTGCTATGTTCTAATGCAAGTGTATCTGCATCCTCGGTATTGGTGCGAGGGGGCAATTTAATTCTTCACAGGTTAGGATGTCAAATGAAAGGCAACGACAAGAGTAAAAGAGTTGATCATAGGTACACGGACGAGGTAGGGGAGGGGGATCTAATACATTGGTTGGGTGTTTCGAGCAATCTTGTGTTTGGTCATGTCCTAAGCCTGACATGCTTTGGACGTGGCGTAGATAAATGTCCTAAGCAATGGGCGTTGGTTCGTGGGAGGGACACCGATGGCGACTCTATGACATTATTTCACTCAGTAGTAGTGGTTAATTGGTGTGGCTACCTCTCCCCCATGTAGTCCCATCCCGAATAAGCCACCGAGGTTCATGTACACATAGAAGCTATTATCAATGCTACTATATATACATAATACTTTTGCATATTATCAACTATTGATGACGCCCGGTTTATATATATATATATATACTAGTACGATATTGGTGCGAGATACTTGCTATGTTCTAATGCAAGTGTATCCGCATCCTCGGTATTGGTGCGAGGGGCAATTTAATTTCTTCACGAGTTAGGATGTCAAATGAAAGGCTACGACAAGAGTAAAGAGAGTTGATCATAGGTACACGGACGAGGTAGGGGAGTGGAGGAGGGTCTAATACATTGGTTGGGTGTTTTGAGCAATCTTGTGTTTGGTCATGTCCTAATCTTGACATGCTTTGGAAGTGGCCTAGATAAATGTCCTAAGGAATGGGCGTTCGTTCATGGGAGGGACACCGATGGCGACTCCATGACATTATTTCACTCGGTAGTAGTGGTTAATTGTTGTGGCTACCTCTCCCCCAAGTAGTCCCATCCCGAGCAAGCCACCGAGGTTCATGTACACATAGAAGCTATTATCAATGCTACTATATATACATAATACTTTTCCATATTATCAACTATTGACGACACTAGGTTTATATATATATATATATATATTATATATATATATATATATATCTAGTACGATATTGGTGCGAGATCTTGCTATGTTCTAATGCAAGTGTATCTGCATCCTCGGTATTGGTGCGAGGGGCAATTTAATTCTTCACGAGCTTAGGATGTCAAATGAAAGGCAACGACAAGAGTAAGAGAGTTGATCATAGGTACACGGACGAGGTAGGGGAGGGGAGGGGGGTTCTAATACATTGGTTGGGTGTTTCGAGCAATCTTGTGTTTGGTCATGTCCTAAGTCCGACATGCTTTAGGACGTGGCCTAGATAAATGTCCTAAGCAATGGGCGTTGGTTCATGGGAGGGACACCGATGGCGACTCTATGACATTATTTCACTCGGTAGTAGTGGTTAATTGTTGTGGCTACCTCTCCCCCCAAGTAGTCCCATCCCGAGTAAGCCACCGAGGGTTCATGTACACATAGAAGCTATTATCATTGCTACTATATATACATAATACTTTTGCATATTATCAACTATTGACGACGCCGGTTTATATATATATATATACTAGTACGATATTGGTGCGAGATACTGCTATGTTCTAATGCAAGTGTATCTGCATCCTCGGTATTGGTGCGAGGGGGCAATTTAATTCTTCACAGGTTAGGATGTCAAATGAAAGGCAACGACAAGAGTAAAAGAGTTGATCATAGGTACACGGACGAGGTAGGGGAGGGGGATCTAATACATTGGTTGGGTGTTTTGAGCAATCTTGTGTTTGGTCATGTCCTAAGCCTGACATGCTTTGGACGTGGCGTAGATAAATGTCCTAAGCAATGGGCGTTGGTTCATGGGAGGGACACCGATGGCGACTCTATGACATTATTTCACTCAGTAGTAGTGGTTAATTGGTGTGGCTACCTCTCCCCCATGTAGTCCCATCCCGAATAAGCCACCGAGGTTCATGTACACATATAAGCTATTATCAATGCTACTATATATACATAATACTTTTCCATATTATCAACTATTGATGATGCCGGTTTATATATATATATATACTAGTACAATATTGATGCGAGATACTACTATGTTGTAATGCAAGTGTATCTGCATCCTAGGTATTGGTGCGAGGGGGTAATTGGTTTCTTCACGACTTAGGATGTCAAATGAAAGGCTACGACAAGAGTAAGAGAGTTGATCATAGGTACACAGACGAGGTAGGGAAGGGGGGGTCTAATACATTGGTTGGGTGTTTCGAGCAATCTTGTGTTTGGTCATGTCCTAACCTTGACATGCTTAGGACGGGGCCTAAATAAATGTCCTAAGCAATGGGCGTTCGTTCATGGGAGGGACACCGATGGCGACTCTATGACATTATTTCACTCAGTAGTAGTGGTTAATTGTTGTGGCTACCTCTCCCCCAAGTTGTCCCATCCCGAGCAAGCCACCGAGGTTCATGTACACATAGAAGCTATTATCAATGCTACTATATATACATAATACTTTTCCATATTATCAACTATTGACGATACCGGTTTATATATATATATATATATATATATATACTAGTAGGATATTGATGCGAGATACTGCTATGTTCTAATGCAAGTGTATCTGCATCCTCGGTATTGGTGCGAGGGGCTAATTGGTTTCTTCACGGCTTAGGATGTCTAATGAAAGGCAACGACAAGAGTAAGAGAGTTGGTCATAGGTACACAGACGAGGTGGGGGAGGAGGGGGGGTTTAATACATTGGGTGGGAGTTTCGAGCAATCTTATGTTTGTTCATGTCCTAAGTCTGACATGCTTAGGACGTGTCCTTGATAAATGTACTACGCAATGGGCGTTCGTTCATGGGAGGGACACCAATGGCCACTCTATGACATTATTTCACTCAGTAGTAGTGGTTAATTATTGTGGCAACCTCTCCCCCAAGATGTCCCATCCCGAGCAAGCCACCGAGGTTCATGTACACATAGAAGCTATTATCATTGCTACTATATATACATAATACTTTTGCATATTATCAACTATTGACGACGCCGGTTTATATATATATATATACTAGTACGATATTGGTGCGAGATACTGCTGTGTTCTAATGCAAGTGTATCTGCATCCTCGGTATTGGTGTGAGGGGGCAATTTAATTCTTCACAGGTTAGGATGTCAAATGAAAGGCAACGACAAGAGTAAAAGAGTTGATCATAGGTACACGGACGAGGTAGGGGATGGGAGCGGGATCTAATACATTGGTTGGGTGTTTCGAGCAATCTTGTGTTTGGTCATGTCCTAAGCCTGACATGTTTTGGACGTGGCCTAGATAAATGTCCTAAGCAATGGGCGTTCGTTCATGGGAGGGACACCGATGGCGACTCTATGACATTATTTCACTCAGTAGTAGTGGTTAATTGGTGTGGCTACCTCTCCCCTAAGTTATCCCATCCCGAGCAAGCCGCCGAGGTTCATGTACACATATAAGCTATTATCAATGCTACTATATAAACATAATACTTTTCCATATTATCAACTATTGATGACGCCGGTTTATATATATATATACTAGTACAATATTGGTGCGAGATACTGCTATATTGTAATGCAAGTGTATCTTCATCCTAGGTATTGGTGCGAGGGGGTAATTTGTTTCTTCACGACTTAGGATGTCAAATGAAAGGCTACGACAAGAGTAAGAGAGTTGATCATAGGTACACAGACGAGGTAGGGAAGGGGGGTCTAATACATTGGTTGGGTGTTTCGAGCAATCTTGTGTTTGGTCATGTCCTAACCCTGACATGCTTAGGACGTGGCCTAGATAAATGTCCTAAGCAATGGGCGTTCGTTCATGGGAGGGACACCGATGGCGACTCTATGACATTATTTCACTCAGTAGTAGTGGTTAATTGTTGTGGCGACCTCTCCCCCATGTTGTCCCATCCCGAGTAAGCCACCGAGGTTCATGTACACATAGAAGCTATTATCAATGCTACTATATATACATAATACTTTTGCATATTATCAACTATTGACGACACCGGTTTATATATATATATATACTAGTACGATATTGGTGCGAGATACTGCTATGTTCTAATGCAAGTGTATCTGCATCCTCGGTATTGGTGCGAGGGGGCAATTTAATTCTTCACAGGTTAGGATGTCAAATGAAAGGCTACGACAAGAGTAAAAGAGTTGATCATAGGTACACGGACGAGGTAGGGGAGGGGAGGGGGATCTAATACATTGGTTGGGTGTTTCGAGCAATCTTGTGTTTGGTCATGTCCTAATCCTGACATGCTTTGGACGTGGCCTAGATAAATGTCCTAAGCAATGGGCGTTCGTTCATGGGAGGGACACCGATGGCGACTCTATGACATTATTTCACTCAGTAGTAGTGGTTAATTGTTGTGGCTACCTCTCCCCCAAGTTGTCCCATCCCGAGCAAGCCACCGAGGTTCATGTACACATAGAAGCTATTATCAATGCTACTATATATACATAATACTTTTGCATATTATCAACTATTGACGACGCCGGTTTATATATATATATATATATATAAGTACGATATTGGTGCGAGATACTGCTATGTTCTAATGCAAGTGTATCTGCATCCTCGGTATTGGTGCGAGGGGGCAATTTAATTCTTCACAGGTTAGGATGTCAAATGAAAGGCAACGACAAGAGTAAAAGAGTTGATCATAGGTACACGGACGAGGTAGGGGAGGGGGATCTAATACATTGGTTGGGTGTTTCGAGCAATCTTGTGTTTGGTCATGTCCTAAGCCTGACATGCTTTGGACGTGGCGTAGATAAATGTCCTAAGCAATGGGCGTTGGTTCGTGGGAGGGACACCGATGGCGACTCTATGACATTATTTCACTCAGTAGTAGTGGTTAATTGGTGTGGCTACCTCTCCCCCATGTAGTCCCATCCCGAATAAGCCACCGAGGTTCATGTACACATAGAAGCTATTATCAATGCTACTATATATACATAATACTTTTGCATATTATCAACTATTGACGACGCCGGTTTATATATATATATATATACTAGTACGATATTGGTGCGAGATACTGCTATGTTCTAATGCAAGTGTATCTGCATCCTCGGTATTGGTGCGAGGGGGCAATTTAATTCTTCACAGGTTAGGATGTCAAATGAAAGGCAACGACAAGAGTAAAAGAGTTGATCATAGGTACACGGACGAGGTAGGGGAGTGGAGGATGATCTAATACATTGGTTGGGTGTTTTGAGCAATCTTGTGTTTGGTCATGTCCTAATCCTGACATGCTTTAGAAGTGGCCTAGATAAATGTCCTAAGGAATGGGCGTTAGTTCATGGGAGGGACACCGATGGCGACTCTATGACATTATTTCACTCAGTAGTAGTGGTTAATTGTTGTGGCTACCTCTCCCCCATGTAGTCCCATCCCGAGCAAGCCACCGAGGTTCATGTACACATAGAAGCTATTATCAATGCTACTATATATACATAATACTTTTGCATATTATCAACTATTGACGACGCCGGTTTATATATATATATATACTAGTACGATATTGGTGCGAGATACTGCTATGTTCTAATGCAAGTCTATCTGCATCCTCGGTATTGGTGCGAGGGGGCAATTTAATTCTTCACAGGTTAGGATGTCAAATGAAAGGCAACGACAAGAGTAAAAAGAGTTGATCATAGGTACACGGACGAGGTAGGGGAGGGGAGGGGGATCTAATACATTGGTTGGGTGTTTCGAGCAATCTTGTGTTTGGTCATGTCCTAAGCCTGACATGCTTTAGACGTGGCCTAGATAAATGTCCTAAGCAATGGGCGTTGGTTCATGGGAGGGACACCGATGGCGACTCTATGACATTATTTCACTCAGTAGTAGTGGTTAATTGTTGTGGCTACCTCTCCCCCATGTAGTCCCATCCCGAGTAAGCCACCGAGGTTCATGTACACATAGAAGCTATTATCAATGCTACTATATATACATATTACTTTTGCATATTATCAACTATTGACGACGCCGGTTTATATATATATATATACTAGTACGATATTGGTGCGAGATACTGCTATGTTCTAATGCAAGTGTATCTGCATCCTCGGTATTGGTGTGAGGGGGCAATTTAATTCTTCACGAGGTTAGGATGTCAAATGAAAGGCAACGACAAGAGTAAAAGAGTTGATCATAGGTACACGGACGAGGTAGGGGAGGGCGGGATCTAATACATTGGTTGGGTGTTTCGAGCAATCTTGTGTTTGGTCATGTCCTAAGCCTGACATGCTTTAGACGTGGCCTAGATAAATGTCCTAAGCAATGGGCGTTGGTTCATGGGAGGGACACCGATGGCGACTCTATGACATTATTTCACTCAGTAGTAGTGGTTAATTGTTGTGGCTACCTCTCCCCCATGTAGTCCCATCCCGAGTAAGCCACCGAGGTTCATGTACACATAGAAGCTATTATCAATGCTACTATATATACATATTACTTTTGCATATTATCAACTATTGACGACGCCGGTTTATATATATATATATACTAGTACGATATTGGTGCGAGATACTGCTATGTTCTAATGCAAGTGTATCTGCATCCTCGGTATTGGTGCGAGGGGGCAATTTAATTCTTCACAGGTTAGGATGTCAAATGAAAGGCAACGACAAGAGTAAAAGAGTTGATCATAGGTACACGGACGAGGTAGGGGAGGGGAGGGGGATCTAATACATTGGTTGGGTGTTTCGAGCAATCTTGTGTTTGGTCATGTCCTAAGCTCGACATGCTTTGGACGTGGCCTAGATAAATGTCCTAAGCAATGGGCGTTCGTTCATGGGAGGGACACCGATGGCGACTCTATGACATTATTTCACTCAGTAGTAGTGGTTAATTGTTGTGGCTACCTCTCCCCCAAGTTGTCCCATCCCGAGCAAGCCACCGAGGTTCATGTACACATAGAAGCTATTATCAATGCTACTATATATACATAATACTTTTGCATATTATCAACTATTGACGACGCCGGTTATATATATATATATATATATACTAGTACGATATTGGTGCGAGATACTGCTATGTTCTAATGCAAGTGTATCTGCATCCTCGGTATTGGTGCGAGGGGGCAATTTAATTCTTCACAGGTTAGGATGTCAAATGAAAGGCAACGACAAGAGTAAAAGAGTTGATCATAGGTACACGGACGAGGTAGGGGAGGGGAGGGGATCTAATACATTGGTTGGGTGTTTCGAGCAATCTTGTGTTTGGTCATGTCCTAAGCCCGACATGCTTTGGACGTGGCCTAGATAAATGTCCTAAGCAATGGGCGTTGGTTCATGGGAGGGACACCGATGGCGACTCTATGACATTATTTCACTCGAGTAGTAGTGGTTAATTGTTGTGGCTACCTCTCCCCCATGTAGTCCCATCCCGAGTAAGCCACCGAGGTTCATGTACACATAGAAGCTATTATCAATGCTACTATATATACATAATACTTTTGCATATTATCAACTATTGACGACGCCGGTTTATATATATATATATATACTAGTACGATATTGGTGCGAGATACTGCTATGTTCTAATGCAAGTGTATCTGCATCCTCGGTATTGGTGCGAGGGGGCAATTTAATTCTTCACAAGTTAGGATGTCAAATGAAAGGCAACGACAAGAGTAAAAGAGTTGATCATAGGTACACGGACGAGGTAGGGGAGGGGAGGGTGATCTAATACATTGGTTGGGTGTTTCGAGCAATCTTGTGTTTGGTCATGTCCTAATCCCGACATGCTTTAGACGTGGCCTAGATAAATGTCCTAAGGAATGGGCGTTAGTTCATGGGAGGGACACCGATGGCGACTCTATGACATTATTTCACTCAGTAGTAGTGGTTAATTGTTGTGGCTACCTCTCCCCCATGTAGTCCCATCCCGAGCAAGCCACCGAGGTTCATGTACACATAGAAGCTATTATCAATGCTACTATATATACATAATACTTTTGCATATTATCAACTATTGACGACGCCGGTTTATATATATATATATATACTAGTACGATATTGGTGCGAGATACTGCTATGTTCTAATGCAAGTGTATCTGCATCCTCGGTATTGGTGCGAGGGGGCAATTTAATTCTTCACAGGTTAGGATGTCAAATGAAAGGCAACGACAAGAGTAAAAGAGTTGATCATAGGTACACGGACGAGGTAGGGGAGGGGAGGGTGATCTAATACATTGGTTGGGTGTTTCGAGCAATCTTGTGTTTGGTCATGTCCTAAGCCTGACATGCTTTGGACGTGGCCTAGATAAATGTCCTAAGCAATGGGCGTTGGTTCATGGGAGGGACACCGATGGCGACTCTATGACATTATTTCACTCAGTAGTAGTGGTTAATTGTTGTGGCTACCTCTCCCCCATGTAGTCCCATCCCGAGTAAGCCACCGAGGTTCATGTACACATAGAAGCTATTATCAATGCTACTATATATACATAATACTTTTGCATATTATCAACTATTGACGACGCCGGTTTATATATATATATATATACTAGTACGATATTGGTGCGAGATACTGCTATGTTCTAATGCAAGTGTATCTGCATCCTCGGTATTGGTGCGAGGGGGCAATTTAATTCTTCACAGGTTTGGATGTCAAATGAAAGGCAACGACAAGAGTAAAAGAGTTGATCATAGGTACATGGACGAGGTAGGGGAGGGGAGCGGGATCTAATACATTGGTTGGGTGTTTCGAGCAATCTTGTGTTTGGTCATGTCCTAAGCCTGACATGCTTTGGACGTGGCCTAGATAAATGTCCTAAGCAATGGGCGTTGGTTCATGGGAGGGACACCGATGGCGACTCTATGACATTATTTCACTCGGTAGTAGTGGTTAATTAGTGTGGCTACCTCTCCCCCAGTTGTCCCATCCTGAGCAAGCCACCGAGGTTCATGTACACATAGAAGCTATTATCAATGCTACTATATATACATAATACTTTTCCATATTATCAACTATTGACGACGCCGGTTTATATATATATATATACTAGTACGATATTGGTGCGAGATACTTCAATGTTCTAATGCAAGTGTATATGCATCCTCGATATTGGTGCGAGGGGGCAATTTAATTCTTCACGAGGTTAGGATGTCAAATGAAAGGCAACGACAAGAGTAAAAGAGTTGATCATAGGTACACGGACGAGGTAGGGGAGGGAGGGGGATCTAATACATTGGTTGGGTGTTTCGAGCAATCTTGTGTTTGGTCATGTCCTAATCCTGACATGCTTTGGACGTGGCCTAGATAAATGTCCTAAGCAATGGGCGTTCGTTCATGGGAGGGACACCGATGGCGACTCTATGACATTATTTCACTCAGTAGTAGTGGTTAATTGTTGTGGCTACCTCTCCCCCAAGTTGTCCCATCCCGAGCAAGCCACCGAGGTTCATGTACACATAGAAGCTATTATCAATGCTACTATATATACATAATACTTTTCCATATTATCAACTATTGACGACGCCGGTTTATATATATATATATACTAGTACGATATTGGTGCGAGATACTGCTATGTTCTAATGCAAGTGTATCTGCATCCTCGGTATTGGTGCGAGGGGGCAATTTAATTCTTCACAGGTTAGGATGTCAAATGAAAGGCAACGACAAGAGTAAAAGAGTTGATCATAGGTACACGGACGAGGTAGGGGAGGGGAGGGGGATCTAATACATTGGTTGGGTGTTTCGAGCAATCTTGTGTTTGGTCATGTCCTAATCCTGACATGCTTTGGACGTGGCCTAGATAAATGTCCTAAGCAATGGGCGTTCGTTCATGGGAGGGACACCGATGGCGACTCTATGACATTATTTCACTCAGTAGTAGTGGTTAATTGTTGTGGCTACCTCTCCCCCAAGTTGTCCCATCCCGAGCAAGCCACCGAGGTTCATGTACACATAGAAGCTATTATCAATGCTACTATATATACATAATACTTTTGCATATTATCAACTATTGACGACACCGGTTTATATATATATATATACTAGTACGATATTGGTGCGAGATACTGCTATGTTCTAATGCAAGTGTATCTGCATCCTCGGTATTGGTGCGAGGGGGCAATTTAATTCTTCACAGGTTAGGATGTCAAATGAAAGGCTACGACAAGAGTAAAAGAGTTGATCATAGGTACACGGACGAGGTAGGGGAGGGGAGGGGGATCTAATACATTGGTTGGGTGTTTCGAGCAATCTTGTGTTTGGTCATGTCCTAATCCTGACATGCTTTGGACGTGGCCTAGATAAATGTCCTAAGCAATGGGCGTTCGTTCATGGGAGGGACACCGATGGCGACTCTATGACATTATTTCACTCAGTAGTAGTGGTTAATTGTTGTGGCTACCTCTCCCCCAAGTTGTCCCTTCCCGAGCAAGCCACCGAGGTTCATGTACACATAGAAGCTATTATCAATGCTACTATATATACATAATACTTTTGCATATTATCAACTATTGACGACGCCGGTTTATATATATATATATATATATATATACTAGTACGATATTGGTGCGAGATCTTGCTATGTTTTAATGCAAGTGTATCCGCATCCTCGGTATTGGTGCGAGGGGGCAATTTAATTCTTCACGAGTTAGGATGTCAAATGAAAGGCAACGACAAGAGTAAAAGAGTTGATCATAGGTACACGGACGAGGTAGGGGGGAGGGGGATCTAATACATTGGTTGGGTGTTTCGAGCAATCTTGTGTTTGGTCATGTCCTAATCCTGACATGCTTTGGACGTGGCGTAGATAAATGTCCTAAGCAATGGGCGTTGGTTCGTGGGAGGGACACCGATGGCGACTCTATGACATTATTTCACTCAGTAGTAGTGGTTAATTGGTGTGGCTACCTCTCCCCCATGTAGTCCCATCCCGAATAAGCCACCGAGGTTCATGTACACATAGAAGCTATTATCAATGCTACTATATATACATAATACTTTTGCATATTATCAACTATTGACGACGCCGGTTTATATATATATATATATATACTAGTACGATATTGGTGCGAGATACTTGCTATGTTCTAATGCAAGTGTATCTCGCATCCCCGGTATTGGTGCGATGGGGCAATTTAATTCTTCACAGGTTAGGATGTCAAATGAAAGGCAACGACAAGAGTAAAAGAGTTGATCATAGGTACACGGACGAGGTAGGGGAGTGGAGGATGATCTAATACATTGGTTGGGTGTTTTGAGCAATCTTGTGTTTGGTCATGTCCTAATCCTGACATGCTTTAGAAGTGGCCTAGATAAATGTCCTAAGGAATGGGCGTTAGTTCATGGGAGGGACACCGATGGCGACTCTATGACATTATTTCACTCAGTAGTAGTGGTTAATTGTTGTGGCTACCTCTCCCCCATGTAGTCCCATCCCGAGCAAGCCACCGAGGTTCATGTACACATAGAAGCTATTATCAATGCTACTATATATACATAATACTTTTGCATATTATCAACTATTGACGACGCCGGTTTATATATATATATATACTAGTACGATATTGGTGTGAGATACTGCTATGTTCTAATGCAAGTCTATCTGCATCCTCGGTATTGGTGCGAGGGGGCAATTTAATTCTTCACAGGTTAGGATGTCAAATGAAAGGCAACGACAAGAGTAAAAGAGTTGATCATAGGTACACGGACGAGGTAGGGGAGGGGAGGGTGATCTAATACATTGGTTGGGTGTTTCGAGCAATCTTGTGTTTGGTCATGTCCTAAGCCTGACATGCTTTAGACGTGGCCTAGATAAATGTCCTAAGCAATGGGCGTTGGTTCATGGGAGGGACACCGATGGCGACTCTATGACATTATTTCACTCAGTTGTAGTGGTTAATTGGTGTGGCTACCTCTCCCCCAAGTTGTCACATCCCGAGCAAGCCGCCGAGGTTCATGTACACATATAAGCTATTATCAATGCTACTATATATACATAATACTTTTCCATATTATCAACTATTGACGACGCCGGTTTATATATATATATATACTAGTACGATATTGGTGTGAGATACTGCTATGTTCTAATGCAAGTCTATCTGCATCCTCGGTATTGGTGCGAGGGGGCAATTTAATTCTTCACAGGTTAGGATGTCAAATGAAAGGCAACGACAAGAGTAAAAGAGTTGATCATAGGTACACGGACGAGGTAGGGGAGGGGAGGGTGATCTAATACATTGGTTGGGTGTTTCGAGCAATCTTGTGTTTGGTCATGTCCTAAGCCTGACATGCTTTAGACGTGGCCTAGATAAATGTCCTAAGCAATGGGCGTTGGTTCATGGGAGGGACACCGATGGCGACTCTATGACATTATTTCACTCAGTTGTAGTGGTTAATTGGTGTGGCTACCTCTCCCCCAAGTTGTCACATCCCGAGCAAGCCGCCGAGGTTCATGTACACATATAAGCTATTATCAATGCTACTATATATACATATTACTTTTGCATATTATCAACTATTGACGACGCCGGTTTATATATATATATATACTAGTACGATATTGGTGCGGGATACTGCTATGTTCTAATGAAAGTGTATCTGCATCCTCGGTATTGGTGTGAGTGGGCAATTTAATTCTTCACAGGTTTGGATGTCAAATGAAAGGCAACGACAAGAGTAAAAGAGTTGATCATAGGTACATGGACTAGGTAGGGGAGGGGAGCGGGATCTAATACATTGGTTGGGTGTTTCGAGCAATCTTGTGTTTGGTCATGTCCTAAGCCTGACATGCTTTGGACGTGGCCTAGATAAATGTCCTAAGCAATGGGCGTTGGTTCATGGGAGGGACACCGATGGCGACTCTATGACATTATTTCACTCAGTTGTAGTGGTTAATTGGTGTGGCTACCTCTCCCCCAAGTTGTCACATCCCGAGCAAGCCGCCGAGGTTCATGTACACATATAAGCTATTATCAATGCTACTATATATACATATTACTTTTGCATATTATCAACTATTGACGACGCCGGTTTATATATATATATATACTAGTACGATATTGGTGTGAGATACTGCTATGTTCTAATGCAAGTCTATCTGCATCCTCGGTATTGGTGCGAGGGGGCAATTTAATTCTTCACAGGTTAGGATGTCAAATGAAAGGCAACGACAAGAGTAAAAGAGTTGATCATAGGTACATGGACGAGGTAGGGGAGGGGAGCGGGATCTAATACATTGGTTGGGTGTTTCGAGCAATCTTGTGTTTGGTCATGTCCTAATCCTGACATGCTTTGGACGTGGCCCAGATAAATGTCCTAAGCAATGGGCGTTCGTTAATGGGAGGGACACCGATGGCGACTCTATGACATTATTTCACTCAGTAGTAGTGGTTAATTATTGTGGCTACCTCTCCCCCAAGTTGTCCCATCCCGAGCAAGCCACCGAGGTTCATGTACACATTGAAGCTATTATCAATGCTACTATATATACATAATACTTTTCCGTATTAGCAACTATTGACGACGCCGGTTTATATATATATATATACTAGTACGATATTGGTGCGAGATACTGCTATGTTCTAATGCAAGTGTATCTGCATCCTCGGTATTGGTGCGAGGGGGCAATTTAATTCTTCACAAGTTAGGATGTCAAATGAAAGGCAACGACAAGAGTAAAAAAGTTGATCATAGGTACACGGACGAGGTAGGGGAGGGGAGGGGGATCTAATACATTGGTTGGGTGTTTCGAGCAATCTTGTGTTTGGTCATGTCCTAATCCTGACATGCTTTGGACGTGGCCGAGATAAATGTCCTAAGCAATGCGCGTTCGTTAATGGGAGGGACACCGATGGCGACTCTATGACATTATTTCACTCAGTAGTCGTGGTTAATTATTGTGGCTACCTCTCCCCCAAGTTGACCCATCCCGAGCAAGCCACCGAGGTTCATGTACACATAGAAGCTATTATCAATGCTACTATATATACATAATACTTTTCCATATTATCAACTATTGACGACGCCGGTTTATATATATATATATATATATATATATATATATATATATATATATATATATATATATATATATATATATATATATATATACTAGTACGATATTGGTGCGAGATACTGCTATGTTCTAATGCAAGTGTATTTGCATCCTCGGTATTTGTGCGAGGGGGCAATTTAATTCTTCACAGGTTAGGATGTCAAATGAAAGGCTGCGACAAGAGTAAAAGAGTTGATCATAGGTACACGGACGAGGTAGGGGATTGGAGGGTTATCTAATACATTGGTTGGGTGTTTCGAGCAATCTTGTGTTTGGTCATGTCCTAAGCCTGACATGCTTTGGACGTGGCCTAGATAAATGTCCTAAGCAATGGGCGTTGGTTCATGGGAGGGACACCGATGGCGACTCTATGACATTATTTCACTCAGTTGTAGTGGTTAATTGGTGTGGCTACCTCTCCCCCAAGTTGTCACATCCCGAGTAAGCCGCCGAGGTTCATGTACACATATAAGCTATTATCAATGCTACTATATATACATAATACTTTTCCATATTATCAACTATTGACGACGCCGGTTTATATATATATTTACTAGTACAATATTGGTGCGAGATACACCTATGTTGTAATGCAAGTGTATCTGCATCCTCGGTATTGGTGCGAGGGGGCAATTTAATTCTTCACAGGTTAGGATGTCAAATGAAAGGCAACGACAAGAGTAAAAGAGTTGATCATAGGTACACGGACGAGGTAGGGGAGGGGAGGGGGATCTAATACATTGGTTGGGTGTTTCGAGCAATCTTGTGTTTGGTCATGTCCTAATCCTGACATGCTTTGGACGTGGCCGAGATAAATGTCCTAAGCAATGGGCGTTCGTTAATGGGAGGGACACCGATGGTGACTCTATGACATTATTTCACTCAGTAGTAGTGGTTAATTATTGTGGCTACCTCTCCCCCAAGTTGTCCCATCCCGAGCAAGCCACCGAGGTTCATGTACACATTGAAGCTATTATCAATGCTACTATATATACATAATACTTTTCCGTATTATCAACTATTGACGACGCCGGTTTATATATATATATATATACTAGTACGATATTGGTGCGAGATACTGCTATGTTCTAATGCAAGTGTATCTGCATCCTCGGTATTGGTGCGAGGGGGCAATTTAATTCTTCACAAGTTAGGATGTCAAATGAAAGGCAACGACAAGAGTAAAAAAGTTGATCATAGGTACACGGACGAGGTAGGGGAGGGGAGGGGGATCTAATACATTGGTTGGGTGTTTCGAGCAATCTTGTGTTTGGTCATGTCCTAATCCTGACATGCTTTGGACGTGGCCTAGATAAATGTCCTAAGCAATGGGTGTTCGTTCATGGGAGGGACACCGATGGCGACTCTATGACATTATTTCACTCAGTAGTAGTGGTTAATTGTTGTGGCTACCTCTCCCCCAAGTTGTCCCATCCCGAGCAAGCCACCGAGGTTCATGTACACATTGAAGCTATTATCAATGCTACTATATATACATAATACTTTTCCATATTATCAACTATTGACGACGCCGGTTTATATATATATATATACTAGTACGATATTGGTGCGAGATACTGCTATGTGCTAATGCAAGTGTATCTGCATCCTCGGTATTGGTGCGAGGGGGCAATTTAATTCTTCACAAGTTAGGATGTCAAATGAAAGGCAACGACAAGAGTAAAAGAGTTGATCATAGGTACACGGACGAGGTAGGAGAGGGGAGGGGGATCTAATACATTGGTTGGGTGTTTCGAGCAATCTTGTGTTTGGTCATGTCCTAATCCTGACATGCTTTGGACGTGGCCGAGATAAATGTCCTAAGCAATGCGCGTTCGTTAATGGGAGGGACACCGATGGCGACTCTATGACATTATTTCACTCAGTAGTCGTGGTTAATTATTGTGGCTACCTCTCCCCCAAGTTGTCCCATCCCGAGCAAGCCACCGAGGTTCATGTACACATAGAAGCTATTATCAATGCTACTATATATACATAATACTTTTCCATATTATCAACTATTGACGACGCCGGTTTATATATATATATATATATATATATATATACTAGTACGATATTGGTGCGAGATACTGCTATGTTCTAATGCAAGTGTATTTGCATCCTCGGCATTGGTGCGAGGGGGCAATTTAATTCTTCACAGGTTAGGATGTCAAATGAAAGGCTGCGACAAGAGTAAAAGAGTTGATCATAGGTACACGGACGAGGTAGGGGATTGGAGGGTTATCTAATACATTGGTTGGGTGTTTCGAGCAATCTTGTGTTTGGTCATGTCCTAAGCCTGACATGCTTTGGACGTGGCCTTGATAAATGTCCTAAGCAATGGGCGTTGGTTCATGGGAGGGACACCGATGGCGACTCTATGACATTATTTCACTCAGTAGTAGTGGTTAATTGTTGTGGCTACCTCTCCCCCATGTAGTCCCATCTCGAGTAAGCCACCGAGGTTCATGTACACATAGAAGCTATTATGAATGCTACTATATATACATATTACTTTTGCATATTATCAACTATTGACGACGCCGGTTTATATATATATATATACTAGTACAATATTGGTGCGAGATACTGCTATGTTCTAATGCAAGTGTATCTGCATCCTTGGTATTGGTGTGAGGGGGCAATTTAATTCTTCACAGGTTAGGATGTCAAATGAAAGGCAACGACAAGAGAAAAAGAGTTTATCATAGCTTCACGGACGAGGTAGGGGAGGGGAGCGGGATCTAATACATTGGTTGGGTGTTTCGAGCAATCTTATGTTTGGTCATGTCCTAAGCCTGACAAGCTTTGGACGTGGCCTAGATAAATGTCCTAAGCAATGGGCGTTGGTTCATGGGAGGGACACCGATGGCGACTCTATGACATTATTTCACTCAGTAGTAGTGGTTAATTGTTGTGGCTACCTCACCCCCAAGTTGTCCCATCCCGAGCAAGCCGCCGAGGTTCATGTACACATATACGCTATTATCAATGCTACTATATATACATAATACTTTTCCATATTATCAACTATTGATGACGCCGGTTTATATATATATATATATACTAGTACAATATTGGTGCGAGATACTGCTATGTTGTAATGCAAGTGTATCTGCATCCTAGGTATTGGTGCGAGGGGGTAATTTGTTTCTTCACGACTTAGGATGTCAAATGAAAGGCTACGACAAGAGTAAGAGAGTTGATCATAGATACACAGACAAGGTAGAGGGGGGGTCAAATACATTGGTTGGGTTTTTCGAGCAATCCTGTGTTTGGTGATGTCCTAAGCCAGACATGCTTAGGACGTGGTCTAGATAAATGTCCTAAGCAATGGGCGTTCGTTCATGGGAGGGACACCGATGGCGACTCTATGACATTATTTCACTCAGTAGTAGTGGTTAATTGTTGTGGCTACCTCTCCCCCAAGTTGTCCCATCCCGAGCAAGCCACCGAGGTTCATGTACACATAGAAGCTATTATCAATGCTACTATATATACATAATACTTTTCCATATTATCAACTATTGACGACGCCGGTGTACATATATATATATATATATATTTATTTATACTAGTACAATATTGGTGTGAGATAATGCTATGTTGTAATGCAAGTGCATCTGCATCCTAGGTATCGGTGCGAGGGGGTAATTTGTTTCTTCACGACTTAGGATGTCAAATGAAAGGCTACGACAAGAGTAAGAGAGTTGATCATAGATACACAGACAAGGTAGAGGGGTGTTTCGAGCAATCCTGTGTTTGGTCATGTCCTAAGCCAGACATGCTTAGGACGTGGCCTCGATAAATGTCCTAAGCAATGGGCGTTCGTTCATGGGAGGGACACCGATGGCGACTCTAAGACATTATTTCACTCAGTAGTGGTTAATTGGTGTGGCTACCTCTCCCCCAAGTTGTCCCATCCCGAGCAAGCCGCCGAGGTTCATGTACACATATAAGCTATTATCAATGCTACTATATATACATAATACTTTTCCATATTATCAACTATTGATGACGCCGGTTTATATATATATTTACTAGTAAATTATTGGTGCGAGATACTGCTATGTTGTAATGCAAGTGTATCTGCATCCTAGGTATTGGTGCGAGGGGGTAATTGTTTCTTCACGACTTAGGATGTCAAATGAAAGGCTACGACAAGAGTAAGAGAGTTGATCATAGGTACACAGACGAGGTAGGGAAGTGGGGGTCTAATACATTGGTTGGGTGTTTCGAGCAATCTTGTGTTTGGTCATGTCCTAACGCTGACATGCTTAGGACGTGGCCTAGATAAGTGTCCTAAGCAATGGGCGTTCGTTCATGGGAGAGACACCGATGGCGACTCTATGACATTATTTAACTCAGTAGTAGTGGTTAATTGTTGTGGCTACCTCTCCCCCATGTTGTCCCATCCCGAGTAAGCCACCGAGGTTCATGTACACATAGAAGCTATTATCAATGCTACTATAAATACATATTACTTTTGCATATTATCAACTATTGACGACGCCGGTTTATATATATATATATACTAGTAAGATATTGGTGCGAGATACTGCTATGTTCTAATGCAAGTGTATCTGCATCCTCGGTATTGGTGCGACGGGGCAATTTAATTCTTCACAGGTTAGGATGTCAAATGAAAGGCTACGACAAGAGTAAAACAGTTGATCATAGGTACACGGACGAGGTAGGGGAGGGGAGGGGGATCAAATACATTAGTCGGGTGTTTCGAGCAATATTGTGTTTGGTCATGTCCTAATCCTGACATGCTTTGGACGTGGCCTAGATAAATGTCCTAAGCAATGGGCGTTCGTTCATGGGAGGGACACCGATGGCGACTCTATGACATTATTTCACTCAGTAGTAGTGGTTAATTGTTGTGGCTACCTCTCCCCCAAGTTGTCCCATCCCGAGCAAGCCACCGAGGTTCATGTACACATAGAAGCTATTATCAATGCTACTATATATACATAATAATTTTACATATTATCAACTATTGACGACGCCGGTTTATATATATATATATACTAGTACGATATTGGTGTGAGATACTGCAATGTTCTAATGCAAGTGTATCTGCATCCTCGGTATTGGTGCGAGGGGGCAATTTAATTCTTCATAGGTTAGGATGTCAAATGAAAGGCAACGACAAGAGTAAAAGAGTTGATCATAGGTACACGGATGAGGTAGTGGAGGGGAGGGGGATATAGTACATTGGATGGGTGTTTCGAGCAATCTTGTGTTTGGTCATGTCCTAAGCCTGACATGCTTTGGACGTGGCCTAGATAAATGTCCTAAGCAATGGGCGTTCGTTCATGGGAGGGACACCGATGGCGACTCTATGACATTATTTCACTTAGTAGTAGTGGTTAATTGTTGTGGCTACCTCTCCCCCATGTTGTCCTATCCCGAGTAAGCCACCGAGGTTCATGTACACATAGAAGCTATTATCAATGCTACTATATATACATAATACTTTTCCATATTATCAACTATTGACGATACCAGTTTATATATATACACTAGTAGGATATTGATGCGAGATACTGCTATGTTCGAATGCAAATGTATCTGCATCCTCGGTATTGGTGCGAGGGGGTAATTGGTTTCTTCACGGCTTAGGATGTCTAATGAAAGGCTATGACAAGAGTAAGAGAGTTGATCATAGGTACACGGACGAGGTAGGGGAGGGGAGGGGAGGTTTAATACATTGGTTGGGTGTTTCGAGCAATCTTATGTTTGTTCATGTCCTAAGCCTGACATGCTTAGGACGTGGCCTAGATAAATGTCCTAAGCAATGGGAGTTCGTTCATGGGAGGGACACCGATGGCGACTCTATGACATTATTTCACTCAGTAGTAGTGGATAATTGTTGTGGCTACCTCTCCCCCAAGTTTTCCCATCCCGAGCATGCCACCGAGGTTCATGTACACATTGAAGCTATTATCAATGCTACTATATATACATAATACTTTTCCATATTATCAACTATTGACGATGTTGGTTTATATATATATATATATATATACATACATATATATATATATATGTATATACATACATACATATGTATATATACATACATACATATATATATATACATACATACATATATATATATACATACATACATATATATATATACATACATACATATATATATATACATACATACATACATATATATATATACATACATATATATATATATCTACATACATATATATATACATACATATATATATATATATATACACTAGTTGGATATTGATGCGAGATAATACTATGCTCTAATGCAAGTGTATCTGCATCCTCGGTATTGGTGTGAGGGGATAATTGGTTTCTTCACGGCTTAGGATGTCTAATGAAAGGCAACGACAAGAGTAAGAGAGTTGATCATAGGTACACGGACGAGGTAGGGGAGGGGAGGGGGGGTTTATTACGTTGGTTGGGTGTTTCGAGCAATCTTATGTGTGTTTATGTCCTAAGCCTGACATGCTTAGGACGTGGCCTAGATTAATGTCCTAAGCAATGGGCGTTCGTTCATTGGAGGGACACCGATGACGACTCTATGACATTATTTCACTCAGTAGTAGTGGTTAATTGTTGTGGCTACCTCTCCCCCCCAGTTGTCCCATCCCGAGCAAGCCACCGAGGTTCATGTACACATAGAAGCTATTATCAATGCTACTATATATACATAATACTTTTCCATATTATCATCTATTGACGATGTCGGTTTATATATATATATATATATATATATATATATATATATATATATATATACACTAGTAGGATATTGATGCGATATACTTCTATGTTGTAATGCAAGTGTATCTGTATCCTAGGTATTGGTGCGAGGGGGTAATTTGTTTCTTCACGGCTTAGGATGTCAAATGAAAGGCTACGACAAGAGTAAGAGAGTTGATCATAGGTACACGGATGAGGTAGGGGAGGGGGGTCTAATACATTGGTTGGGTGTTTCGAGCAATCTTGTGTTTGGTCATGTCCTAAGCCTGACATGCTTAGGACGTGGCCTAGATAAATGTCCTAAGCAATGGGCAGGGACACCGATGGCGACTCTATGGCATTATTTCACTCAGTAGTAGTGGTTAATTGTTGTGGCTACCTCTCCCCCTTGTTGTCCTATCCCGAGTAAGCCACCGAGGTTCATGTACACATAGATGCTATTTTCAATGCTACTATATATACATAATACTTTTCCATATTATCAACTATTGACGATGTCGGGTTATATATATATATATATATACACCAGTAGGATATTGATGCGAGATACTGCTATGTTGTAATGCAAGTGTATCTGCATCCTAGGTATTGGTGCGAGGGGGTAATTTGTTTCATCACGGCTTAGGATGTAAAATGAAAGGCTACGACAAGAGTAAGGGAGTTGATCATAGGTATACGGACGAGGTAGGGGAGGGGGGGGTCTAATACATTGGTTGGTTGTTTCGAGCAATCTTGTGTTTGGTCATGTCCTAAGCCTGACATTCTTTGGACATGGCCTAGATAAATGTCCTAAGTAATGGGCGTTCGTTCATGGGAGGGACACCGATGGTGACTCTATGACATTATTTCACTCAGTAGTAGTGTTTAATTGATGTGGCTACCTCTCCCCCATGTTGTCCAATCCCGAGTAAGCCACCGAGGTTCATGTACACATAAAAGCTATTATCAATCCTACTATATATACATAATACTTTTCCATATTATCAACTATTGACGATGCCGGTTTATATATATATATATATATATATATATATATATATATATATATATATATATATATATATATATATATATATATATATATATATATATATATATAAAATACACTAGTAGGATATTGATGCGAGATACTGCTATGTTCTAATGCAAGTGTATTTGCATCCTCGGTATTGGTGCGAGGGGGAATTGGTTTCTACACGGCTTAGGATGTCTAATGAAAGGCTACGACAAGAGTAAGAGAGTTGATCATAGGTACACGGACGAGGTAGGGGTGGGGAGGGGGGGTTTTATATATTGGTTGGGTGTTTCGAGCAATCTTATGTT
>CANSZD010002795.1:0-42500 GCA_947648045.1 Beta corolliflora | reverse complement strand
TTTCACTCAGTAGTAGTGGTTAATTGTTGTGGCTACCTCTCCCCCATGTTGTCTTATCCCGAGTAAGCCACCGAGGTTCATGTACCCATATAAGCTATTATCAATGCTACTATATATACATAATAATTTTCCATATTAGCAACTATTGACGATGTCGGTTTATATATATATATATATATATATATATATATATATATATATATATATATATATATATATATATATATACACTAGTAGGATATTGATGCAAGATACTGCTATGTTCTAATGCAAGTGTATTTGCATCCTCGGTATTGGTGCGAGGGGGTAATTGGTTTTTCACGGCTTAGGATGTCTAATGAAAGGCTACGACAAGAGTAAGAGAGTTGATCATAGGTACACGGATGAGGTAGGGTAGGGGAGGGGGGGTTTATTACATTGGTTGGGTGTTTCGAGCAATCTTATGTTTGTTCATGTTCTAAGCTTGACATGCTTTGGACGTGGCCTAGATAAATGTCCTTAGCAATGGGCGTTCGTTCATGGGAGGGACACCGATGGCGACTCTATGACATTATTTCACTCAGTAGTAGTGGTTAATTGTTGTGGATACCTCTCCCCCCAGTTGTCCCATCCCGAGCAAGCCATCGAGGTTCATGTACACATAGAAGCTATTATCAATGCTACTATATACATAATACTTTTCCATATTATCAACTATTGACGATGCCGGTTTATATATATATATATATACTTGTAGGATATTGGTGCGAGATACTGCTATGTTCTAATGCAAGGGTATCTGCATCCTCGGTATTGGCGCAAGGGGGTATTTTGTTTCTTCACGGCTTAGGATGTCAAATGAAAGGCTACGACAAGAGTAAGAGAGTTGATCATAGGTACACGGGCGAGGAAGGAGAGGGGAGGGGGGGTCTAATACATTGGTTGGGTGTTTCAAGCAATCTTGTTTTTGGTCATGTCTTAAGCCTAACATGCTTAGGACGTGACCTAGATAAATGTCCTAAGCAATGGGCGTTCGTTCATGGAAGGGACACCGATGGCGACTCTATGACATTATTTCACTCAGTAGTAGTGGTTAATTGTTGTGGCTACCTCTCCCCCAAGTTGTCCCTTCACGAGCAAGCCACCAAGGTTCATGTACACATAGAAGTTATTTTCAATGCTACTATATATACATAATACTTTTCCATATTATCAACTATTGACCACGCCGGTTTATATATATATACATATACATATATATATGCATACATATACATATACATATATATGCATACATATACATATACATATATATGCATACATATACATATACATATATATGCATACATATACATATACATATATATGCATACATATACATATATATGTATACATATACATATATATATATATATATATATATTATAACACCCCGTATTTTTATACCCGTTTAGTAATTATTTGCATTAATTTATTTTAGGAAAATAAATTCAGATTTCTTTTATTAAAAATATTTTTACTAGTTTGACTTTATTTTAGAGGTGGTCAAAACAAATTCCTAGATTTACTAGGTTAAATACCAATATCTACCATACTAGTATAAGGAGAGAGAAAGTAAAGAAAAAAAAGAAAAGAAAAGAGTGTGCAGCTTCTACTTATTCCTCCAAAACCCACGACCACTTCATTTTCTTCAACCTTCAACCACCCCATCAAACTTACATGAAATTTTACCAAACTTCAGTAAACGTTAAGAGTTGTTCATCCATCTTCAATGGTTCTCGGTTTTTGTGGGTTTCTCAAATAGGAGAATTTGTTCTTGGGTTGCGTTTTTTCTCAGGTCGTAAATCGGATCGAAGTGGAGATTTTCGAGTTCTTTTATATAGTAGTTTCACTTTATTACTTTCCCTAATCAAGTAAGTTACGTTCTTAAGTTTTAATTTCGTTTTTGGTTAATTTATCTGAATTTCGGGTTTTTGTTAAATTAGGGTTCTTGAATAAATTAAATTGAGGGAAAAGTTTTTTATACGAAATTTAAGTAATTAGTTCATGTTTGATGGCTAATATGACTTAGTTAACATGTTTTCAGATTTATTTTTTTTGCAATATTGTTGGTTTCGAAATTTACCCGAAAACTATTGTTATGTGGATTGTTTGTGGGCTGTCGAATTTTTAGTACAATACTATAGTTATTTGGTCAATGAAATATATCAGAAATGAGCATGAGTGTATGTAGTATAGTGATAATTAAGTGTGGGTTTATTGTTGCGGTGTTTTAGTTGTGAGTAGTTAAGTCTAGTCATGAAACTTGCTTTGTATCCTTGTTAATTTTAATATGATTATGCTCGTATTGATCTTGCAATTTGGGCACTAATTTCAACTCGGTATTATTTTCTTATGGTCTTGAGGTTAATGGTAGTGTCATTATTAAAATTCATACTTGGCAAGAATGCTTTAATTGCAAGTGTTGTGGTCTCCTGATGCTACTGCCATGTTAAAGTTTATGAAATGCTTGACTAAAGTTAAGATATTCACAAGAATAGTTTGAAGTGAATGGTTCTGTAGCTTAGTTGCACAATCAATATGCCTTATGGCTGAAGTTTTATTCCTTTGTTTATATGATATACTCCAACTTTATATTTTGACATGAACTACATTATACAAAAGTATGGTATGAGTGTTGTTGCCCGGGAATGTGTAGAGTCGAGTTAACTCTAGGTACACCGTATGTTACTTATACTATGATATTATATTGTAGATCACGGGTTTGTAGAGGAACCTTTTAGACTTAAAATTTGAGATTCGTTGACTGTTGTTGCTGATAAGGTAAGATTTCATACTAAGCTTGTACAAATTATTTCAGAAAGTATTTTCATTTTGATTTGTGATTTATATTGAGGTTGGAATCGTTTTTACGATGATATTTATGGAGCTTTTAATTGTTTTGACGATATTTAAATCAAAATAATTTATGAGACTATTTAAGAGAATTATATTAGAAGGAGGAAGTTCCTTGTGAGACAAGTTTTAGATTATTAAAAGGAGGAAGTTCCTCATTGTTACTAAGTTTATTATGTTTGTATAAAATGTGGGGTTGCCGGTAAGCGGTATTCCCCGAGTATGGAAAGTAGGTTGAGTTAACGGTGTGTCAACAATCTATTTAGTAGTTGGGAGTATGTTGATCAATACTCTTGCCAATTGTCTTCCTTCTCGGTTCGTTATCGAGTTAGGGGTATGCATACTAGGGACTTTGGTGCTTATCTTATCTAGTGAGCCTAGCTAGCTCATTGGATCTTAATACTTCCTACTCACAGATTTCAAAGGAGTTATATTTGAAAATTTTACAAAATGGTTTAGAAAGAAAGTAAAGTGGATTTGAATTATTGAAGGTTGTCTATTATATTCAAGTTGAATGTTGTACAAGTGAAATGATTTTGTGGAATACTATGTATGTATTCCACCTGCACATTGGATAGTTCAAAGTTGTTATTGGTATGAAACCTTGCTCAGCCTTTTGGCTGATATTACATGTCTTCAATGTGCAGGGCTTGGTGGTGACTAGCTTATATTGGGTGAGAGCGTTGACTTCACTTAGATGTAGATTTATTAAAGTTAAGACTTCCGCTGCAATAGTTTAGAATTATGGTTTGTTATAGGAGTGTATTAATTAATTACATTTTCTTTTAGTTGTAATAGTTAATAATGGATTTATGTATTAGTAGTAATATCTTTCGCCTTGCGGTTATTAAATGTTTAATAATCGCGGCATATAAGCTCTTGAATTGTCCGTGTTTTGTACTCTGTTATGTTTTCTAAAGAAAATGGAAATTCAGGGTTGTTACAGTTGGTATCAGAGCTCGAGTCTATGGCTAGAGCTTAGAGTTGAGCTTAGAGTGGTCTAGAGGATTAGCCACCAGTTTAGTGCCAAGGTGTAGGGCCTTAGGTTAGCCCTAGCGGTTAACCTTGAGTTGTGGTCTAGGATTGAGACCTAGAGTTGTGACCATCGGTTTAGAACTTATCGGGATCTCCAAATTCCTTTGTTTCTTTTGAAACTATGTTTTTAGGAGAAAGTACCTCTCCCTATGTGGATTGTTCATCACCATTAAGACCACCAGCGGTCGGGGTGCGTGTTAATGATGAAGAATAATGTACGAAAGTTGTAATCATTGTTTTGATTGGAAATTAGATCTATCCCTACCTTGAGGTAGATTTTTGTGACCTAGTAGGTTGTTACTAGAGTTGTAACCTTGAGGTTGTGACCTTAAGTAGGACAAAATAAATGAAAGTATTTAAAAAAAAAAAATTGAAAAGCCGAGGTAAGATTGAGATGTGGGAAGTGATTACATGTGGTTGTTGTGTATGGTAGTTGTTGTGGATCACTCTTATGTGGATGTTTGACTTGATAAAGTCAATGAGTTTGGTAAGTGTGGAACTAGTTGAGTTCCATGTTTGACTCAACTTAAGTTGTGCTTGATTCCATGTTGGATTAATTGGCTAGTAAAGGTAAACCATTTCGAGTATATCCGTGTTTGGGTTTTGATTTTAAGTTGGTGCATAGCCGAGAGTGTGCTATAAGTTCAAGTTTGAGTCGCATAATGCGAAATTTAGTTCCATTTGTTTTTGGGAACTTTGGGGTGACATTCCGTCTTGATGTTAATTTCTATCGTCACCTATTTCATTTAAGTATCTAGCTCGTCGGTTTTTATGTTCGCATTAGGACGAACTATTATTGTGGATAAGGGTGATCCTTATTCCATTCAAAGTGGCACTCCTTTTTATTTTTTTTATATTTTTTTTTGTTTGGTCTTGTGTGTATTGTGGTGTTAGACCCACCCACCTCCCGTACTTTGTCCATCTTTTGGCCTTGAGAATGTTGAGTGATTAACTACTTGATTCTTGAATTGTAAACTGATTGAGTTGAGTGATGGCATGCACGAATTGTAGTTGGTGTGAATTAATTGAAAACCTTATAGGGAATGGTTTGGTTATGTCTTGGATATGCTAATCTTGTTGACTAAGTGTTATGAATTGACTTGTTAGTGTATGGTTGTGTGTTGAGGCTATAACAAGAGTTGAAACTCGAGTTATTAGCTCTCTTGGTCATGCCTATAGACCTTGTTTACGTGAGTTTAAAGTAGTCTAGCGAGTCATGAGATGACTATCTACTGTAAGTTGTCGTGTTCTGTTGACTTTCATGGAGTATTTGTGGTGATGTGGATAGCTAAAGGAAAAAGGAATTAGTCCAAGTGAGTCGGTTTCTCGTAGCATACTCGTGGCTAGTCAAAGTTAGCTCATAACGTGTTAAGGGTCAACCGTTTGACCCTGGTAAAGTATCACTGTTTATTTGTCGGTGTTAAAGAGTCGGCTTGAGACCATTATAGAACAACTAGTAATTGTCATGTATCTAGTAAGACTATGGAGTGGTGACATATGCAAGGCATAATGTCAACTCGAGTCATGTCGATGGTGGGACGCGTAGTCCCCTTTTAATGTGATTTGTTTAGTAGTGATCAAGGTCTAATAACACTAAAATGGTTAGCGAGCCTAATGTAGACTGGTTTAACGAAGAGAGTCTCTTCTCATTGAGTTTAATGTTCGGAGTATACGTTGAAGTAATCTAAGTCTTTGGTTTAAGGTCCTTGCAAAGTTCTTGATTGGTAGTCACTAATCTTAAATGACAAGCTACAAGTTCCACAATTTCTTGCACTTGTCTAATGAAATGACTGTAGTTGTGGAGTTATAGTTATACCATGTTAATTGGTTAAGAAGCTCGAGATAGCGTGGTTATAACTTATAACAAGCTCTCCTTTGTGTCGCCCTGGACCGTTAGACGCCCACTTAAAGTTGAGCAAATCGTCGTTAATGACCTAGAGGCCATTAGGAATGGTTTATTGTGCGCAAACTCAATTTGCTTAAATCTTATCCGAAGAATGAGACTAAGTTATTATAGTGGTCTAAGTGTGTAATTGATTAATTCGATTAAGTTTTAAGTGAGTAAGGGTTACATGTATCTTGTCGCCAGTCTATGACTAGTTGTTTGGGTCGAAGCTAATAAATTTAATAGAAACTAAGGAAGTATAGTGGACCATATCTATTTCATGAACCTTGAGAAGTGAGTTTAAGTTAACTCTTGATTGCTATGTTTGGAGTGTTGAGTATCGATAGGCAAGGGTAATACCACCATTATTGTTGATGGAGTCATTAGTTTATGTGATTCACGTATCCATGCATGACTTGAAATTTTATTTCGTGAGACTATAATGTGTGCAATGGTTTATGGTGTGTTAGTTTTGAGACATGGTTCTAAAAAGGAGTTCTGTATAAAGTAAGCTTTAGCTTCATGTAAATAGAGCATATCATTTTCGGTAGTACCTTAGTAACTCGATTTGGCCCTGTTTGGTCAACGAGTAAGTTACCCTACCAAAGGTTATGTGAGATTGTTCAATTTGTTTGTGTAGCGGGTGAAAGTGATTTAGACACGTTTCAATTAAGGTTGTGGATTCTTTCTCGAATCGATCTAGAAATGGTTTTTCTACAACTATTTGAGTGAAATTTGGAAAAGTTAAGAATACGTTTTTGAAAAAGTTTTGAAAAGGGGCAAGTCTCCCACGGATTGTTACCCTTGAAGGTCTCTAAATGGAGCTTTCTACCGCTCTATGATGTGTTTTGAGTGTTACCAAGTAATAGGAGACTTGGTGTTTAGTAAAGAATATTTAAAATCGTGTTATATGCTTTAAACTTGTCTGGGTTTCGTCCCAAGTAAAGTGAATAGTTGGATGGCCGGCCCCATGGTGGAGGTTTCAAGCCTCCACGCTCCCACTGTCGGGACTATGAGTCAAACCAATGCCAGAGATTTTAAACTCCACCTTTGTTGGCAGGGTTATGTTCGACACCATTGTCAGAGGTTCCAAGCTTCAACACCCAATGGAAATATATGCCTTCTTATTTGGATTGATTGGATCCCCGTCAAGAAATCGCTTTAAATCGATAGAGCTTAGCATGTTGTTACTTAGTGTCTAGAAGACTGTTGTGACAGTAAGAATGATTGACCAATTTTTTTT
This sequence comes from Beta corolliflora, assembly GCA_947648045.1. Classification (NCBI taxonomy): domain Eukaryota; kingdom Viridiplantae; phylum Streptophyta; class Magnoliopsida; order Caryophyllales; family Amaranthaceae; genus Beta; species Beta corolliflora. The sequence goes on along the minus strand of CANSZD010002795.1, from coordinate 35,463 downwards.
TTTGCAAAACAAGATTTCTATAAAAGGGTCATTTATTATTGGATTCCCAATAAAGAATCGATTTGAAAGAAAGAAAATAGGTTGTCCATATTCACGTGTAAGGTTATTTAAGTACTCTTTGGATGTAAATGCTTAGTGTGCATTGATGTTATTGTCGTGGTGTCATTGATCTATGAATGTTTATGGGTTAGGACTCAGCCCAATGTTGATGCGACCGTCAAAGTATTTTGTTTTGCCATTTGTGATATGCCTTGGTGATTGTGAGTGTTATAATAACTTCAAGTTGAAGTTCTAGACGTCGAGTTGTGAATTGTTTTACATTTTTAGGCGAGTACTCCCAACCATGTAATGGTGAGTTCATATTGTATGAGTCTTTACTTTTTTTTGTGTTTTTTTTTAGAAGAGAAATAGTACTCTCGGTTCAGGTTCGTTGTTGCTCCGCGAAAGCGTTGAGTACTGGATTTGGAAATGCTTTTATGTATTGTGATTGTAACAGGTTTAGAACACCTTTTCTCATTTCGAGTTGTCCATTTAACAAAGAAAACTCTGCCGTATTTTCGAGAAAATCCTATGTTATTATTTAAAGAGCTTGTGAACCATAGTGTAGTTATAAATTGAATTCCACACTCTACGATATAGTTCAACGAGTGTGACGGTAGTAGTTCGGTTTAGCTCGATTTTGATTCTTTCCCGTCGTGTCTAAGCCTTAGTAAGGAAATTGATTCCCAAGTTTATCGGGCCATATGTGATCCTAAAAGGATAGTAGATTGTGTTTATAATGTATTCCATGTTTCTTAGTTACGACATCGTATTAGTAACTCTTCACATGGTGATAGTTAGAATTCTAGTTGAGACTCCAGACCAATAGATCCGTAAGACCCGTAACATTGAGAAATTGATAGTAAAGGTTTTGCGGTCAAACCATAACACCAAGGAACTACTCGTAAGACCAAGGATGTCATTTGTTTTATGTGTCCCTATCTCTTGTTCATGTTATTGTTAGTTACGAGGGCGTAACTTCCTTTTTAGGGGGGTTGATTTCGTGCCAATTGTGTGTTTGATGCTAAAAGTTGTTATGATTTCATATGTGATGTATACCTTAATGTCTAAAGTATACATAATTCGTGTATGATTAGAAGTTTTATGGTCAAGTTTTATGGTAAACCTTGTAATATGTTGCATGTTTTACTACTTGTAGTATGAACATTTTAGTTGAAATGGTTGCATGTCTACAAGGGTGATCAATTGAATTGATCTATGAGAAAGTGAACTAGTTGCTGGAGATGTTCTCTGAAATGATTTGGTTGTTGGAGATGTTATCCAGAGTGATAGTAGTTGGCTAATCTATATAGTTCATGAGCTGTTTTCAGAAACAAGAGTATAAGTTTGATCATTTGAGTAATACTTTAAGTTTCGGGACGAAACTTATTTTAAGGGGGGTAGATTATAACACCCCGTATTTTTATACCCGTTTAGTAATTATTTGCATTAATTTATTTTAGGAAAATAAATTCAGATTTCTTTATTAAAAATATTTTTACTAGTTTGACTTTATTTTAGAGGTGGTCAAAACAAATTCCTAGATTTACTAGGTTAAATACCAATATCTACCATACTAGTATAAGGAGAGAGAAAGTAAAGAAAAAAAAGAAAGAAAAAAAGAAGCCAAAAGAAAAGAAAAGAGTGTGCAGCTTCTACTTATTCCTCCAAAACCCACGACCACTTCATTTTCTTCAACCTTCAACCACCCCATCAAACTTACATGAAATTTTACCAAACTTCAGCAAACGTTAAGAGTTGTTCATCCATCTTCAATAGTTCTCGGTTTTTGTGGGTTTCTCAAATAGGAGAATTTGTTCTTGGGTTGCGTTTTTTCTCAGGTCGTAAATCGAATCGAAGTGGAGATTTTCGAGTTCTTTTATACAGTAGTTTCACTTTATTAGTTTCCCTAATCAAGTAAGTTACGTTCTTAAGTTTTAATTTCGTTTTTGGTTAATTTATCTAAATTTCGGATTTTTGTTAAATTAGGGTTCTTGAATAAATTAGATTGAGGGAAAAGTTTGTTATACGAAATTTGAGTAATTAGTTCATGTTTGATGGCTAATATGACTTAGTTAACATGTTTTCAGATTTATTTATTTTGCAATATTGTTGGTTTCGAAATTTACCCGAAAACTATTGTTATGTGGATTGTTTGTGGGCTGTCGAATTTTTAGTACAATACTATAGTTATTTGGTCAATGAAATATATCAGAAATTAGCATGAGTGTATGTAGTATAGTGATAATTAAGTGTGGGTTTATTGTTGCGGTGTTTTAGTTGTGAGTAGTTAAGTCTAGTCATGAAACATGCTTTGTATCATGATTATCCTCGTACTGATCTTACAATTTGGGCACTAATTTCAACTCGGTATTATTTTCTTATGGTCTTGAGGTTAATGGTCGTGTCATTATTAAAATTCATACTTGGCAAGAATGCTTTAATTGCAAGTGTTGTGGTCTCCTGATGCTACTGCCATGTTAAAGTTTATGAAATGCTTGACTAAAGTTAAGATATTCACAAGAATAGTTTGAAGTGAATGGTTCCGTAGCTTAGTTGCACAATCAATATGCCTTATGGCTGAAGTTTTATTCCTTTGTTTATATGAAATGCTTGACTACATTATACAAAAGTATGGTATGAGAGTTGTTGCCCGGGAATGTGTAGAGTCGAGTTAACTCTAGGTACACCGTATGTTACTTATACTATGATATTATATTGTAGATCACGGGTTTGTAGAGGAACCTTTTAGACTTAAAATTTGAGATTCGTTGACTGTTGTTGTTGATAAGGTAAGATTTCATACTAAGCTTGTACAAATTATTTCAGAAAGTATTTCATTTTGATTAGTGATTTATATTGAGGTTGGAATCGTTTTTACGATGCTATTTATGGAGCTTTTAATTGTTTTGACGATATTTATATCAAAATAATTTATGAGATTATTTAAGAGAATTATATTAAAATGAGGAAGTTCCTCGTGACACAAGTTTGAGATTATTAAAAGGAGGAAGTTCCTCATTGTTACTAAGTTTATTATGTTTGTATAAAATGTGGGGTTGCCGGTAAGCGGTATTCCCCGAGTAAGGAAAGTAGGTTGAGTTAACGGTGTCTCAACAATCTATTTAGTAGTTGGGAGTATGTTGATCAATACTCTTTCCAATTGTCTTCCTTCTCGGTTCGTTATCGAGTTAGGGGTATGCATACTAGGGACTTTGGTGCTTATCTTATCTAGTGAGCCTAGCTAGCTCATTGGATCTTAATACTTCCTACTCACAGATTTCATAGGAGTTATATTTGAAAATTTTACAGAATGGTTAAGAAAGAAAATAAAGTGGATTTGAATTATTGAAGGTTGTCTATTATATTCAAGTTGAATGTTGTACAAGTGAAATGATTTTGTGGAATACTATGTATGTATTCCACCTGCACATTGGATAGTTCAAAGTTGTTATTGGTATGAAACCTTGCTCAGCCTTTTGGCTGATATTACATGTCTTCAATGTGTAGGGCTTGGTGGTGACTAGCTTATATTGGGTGAGAGCGTTGACTTCACTTAGATGTAGATTTATTAAAGTTAAGACTTCCGCTGCAATAGTTTAGAATTATCGTTTGTTATAGGAGTGTATTAATTAATTACATTTTCTTTTAGTTGTAATAGTTAATAATGGATTTATGTATTAGTAGTAATATCTTTCGCCTTGCGATTATTAAATGTTTAATAATCGCGGCATAACAGCTCTTGAATTGTCCGTGTTTTGTACTCTGTTATATTTTCTAAAGAAAATGGAAATTCAAGGTTGTTACAGATATATATATATATATATATATATATATATATATATATATATATATATATATATATATATATATATATATATACTAGTAGGATATTGGTGCGAGATACTGCTATGTTCTAATGCAAGGGAATCTGCATCCTCGGTATTGGCGCGAGGGGGTAATTTATTTCTTCACGGCTTAGGATGTCAAATGAAAGGCTACGACAAGAGTAAGAGAGTTGAACATAGGTACACGGACGAGGAATGAGAGGGGAGGGGGGTCTAATACATTGGTTGGGTGTTTCAAGCAATCTTGTTTTTGGTCATGTCATAAGCCTGACATGCTTAGGACGTGGCCTAGATAAATGTCTTAAGCAATGGGCGTTCGTTCATGGGAGGGACACCGATGGCGACTCTATGACATTATTTCACTCAGTAGAAGTGGTTAATTGTTGTGGCTACCTCTCCCCCATGTTGTCCTATCCCGAGTAAGCCACCGAGGTTCATGTACAAATAGAAGCTATTATCAATGCTACTATATATACATAATACTTTTCCATATTATCAACTATTGACGATGCCGGTTTATATATATATATATATATATATATATATATATATATATATATATATATATATATATATATATATATATATATATATATATATATATACACTAGTAGGATATTGATGCGAGATACTGCTATGTTCGAATGCAAGTGTATCTGCATCCTCGGTATTGGTGCGAGGGGGTAATTGGTTTATTCACGGCTTAGGATGTCTAATGAAAGGCTGCGACAAGAGTAAGAGAGTTGATCATAGGTACACGGACGAGGTAGGGGAGGGGAGGGGGGGGGTTTAATACATTGGTTGGGTGTTTCGAGCAATCATATGTTTGTTCATGTCCTAAGCCTGACATGCTTAGGACGTGGCCTAGATAAATGTCCTAAGCAATGGGCGTTCGTTCATGGGAGGGACACTGATGGCGACTCTATGACATTATTTCACTCAGTAGAAGTGGTTAATTGTTGTGGCTACCTCTCCCCCATGTTGTCCTATCCCGAGTAAGCCACCGAGGTTCATGTACACATAGAAGCTATTATCAATGCTACTATATATACATAATACTTTTCCATATTATCAACTATTGACGATACCGGTTTATATATATTTATATATACACTAGTAGGATTTTGATGCGAGATACTGCTATGTTCTAATGCAAGTGTATCTGCATCCTCGGTATTGGTGCGAGGGGGTAATTGGTTTATTCACGGCTTAGGATGTCTAATGAAAGGCTGCGACAAGAGTAAGAGAGTTGATCATAGGTACACGGACGAGGTAGGGGAGGGGGAGGGGGGTTTAATACATTGGTTGGGTGTTTCGAGCAATCATATGTTTGTTCATGTCCTAAGCCTGACATGCTTAGGACGTGGCCTAGATAAATGTCCTAAGCAATGGGCGTTCGTTCATGGGAGGGACACTGATGGCGACTCTATGACATTATTTCACTCAGTAGAAGTGGTTAATTGTTGTGGCTACCTCTCCCCCATGTTGTCCTATCCCGAGTAAGCCACCGAGGTTCATGTACACATAGAAGCTATTATCAATGCTACTATATATACATAATACTTTTCCATATTATCAACTATTGACGACGCCGGTTTATATATATATATACTAGTACGATATTGGTGCGAGGTACTGCTATGTTGTAATGCAAGTGTATCTGCATCCTCGGTATTGGTGCGAGGGCCTAATTTGTTTCTTCCCGACGTAGGATGTCAAATAAAAGGCTACGACAAGAGTAAGAGAGTTGATCATAGGTACACGGACGAGGTAGGGGAGGGGTGGGGGGTCTAATACATTGGTTGGGTGTTTCGAGCAATCTTGTGTTTGGTCATGTCCTAAGCCTGACATGCTTAGGACGTGGCCTAGATAAATGTCCTAAGTAATGGTTGTTCGTTCATGGGAGGGACACCGATGGCGACTCTATGACATTATTTCACTCAGTAGTGGTTAATTGTTGTGGCTACGTCTCCCCCAAGTTGTCCCATCCCAAGCAAGCCACCGAGGTTCATGTACACATAGAAGCTATTATCAATGCTACTATATATACAGAATACTTTTCCATATTATCAACTATTGACGACGCCGGTTTATATATATATATACATATATATATATATACATATATATATATACTAGTACGATATTGGTGCGAGGTACTGCTATGTTGTAATGCAAGTGTATCTACATCCTCGGTATTGGTGCGAGGGCCTAATTTGTTTCGTCACGACTTAGGATGTCAAATAAAAGGCTACGATAAGAGTAAGAGAGTTGAACATAGGTACACGGACGAGGTAGGGGAGGGGAGGGGGGTCTAATACATTAGTTGGATGTTTCTAGCAATCTTGTGATTGGTCATGTCCTAAGACTGACATGCTTAGGACGTGGCCTAGATAAATGTCCTAAGCAATGGGTGTTCGTTCATGGGAGGGACACCGATGGCGACTCTATGACATTATTTCACTCAGTAGTAGTGGTTAATTGATGTGGCTACCTCTCCCCCAAGTTGTCCCATCCCGAGCAAGCCACCGAGGTTCATGTACAAATAGAAGCTATTATCAATGCTACTATATATACATAATACTTTTCCATATTATCAACTATTGACGACGCTGGTTTATATATATATATATATATATATATATATATATATATATATATATATATATATATATATATATATATATATATATATACTAGTACGATATTGGTGCGAGGTACTGCTATGTTGTAATGCAAGTGTATCTGCATCCTCGGTATTGGTGCGAGGGCCTAATTTGTTTCGTCACGACATAGGATGTCAAATAAAAGGCTACGACAAGAGTAAGAGAGTTGAACATAGGTACACGGACGAGGTAGGGGAGGGGAGGCGGGTCTAATACATTAGTTGGATGTTTCTAGCAATCTTGTGATTGGTCATGTCCTAAGACTGACATGCTTAGGACGTGGCCTAGATAAATGTCCTAAGCAATGGTTGCTCGTTCATGGGAGGGACACCGATGGCGACTCTATGACATTATTTCACTCAGTAGTGGTTAATTGTTGTGGCTACGTCTCCCCCAAGTTGTCCCATCCCAAGCAAGCCACCGAGGTTCATGTACACATTGAAGCTATTATCAATGCTACTATATATACATAATACTTTTCCATATTATCAAGTATTGATCGGGTTTATATATATATATATATATATATATATATATATATATATATATAATATATATATATATATATATATATATATATATATATATATATATATATATATATATATATATATATATATATATATATATATATACTAGTACGATATTGGTGCGAGATACTGCAATGTTGTAATGCAAGTGTATCTGGATCCTCGGTATTGGTGCGAGGGGGTAATTTGTTTCTTCACGACTTAGGATGTCAAATTAAAGACTACGACAAGAGTAAGAGAGTTGATCATAGGTACCCGGACGAGGTAGGGGAGGGGAGGGGGGTCTAATACATTGGTTGGGTATTTCGAGCAATATTGTGTTTGGTCATGTCCTAAGCCTGACATTCTTAGGACGTGGCCTCGATGAATGTTCTAAGCAATGAGCGTTCGTTCATGGGAGGGACACCAATGGCGACTCTATGACATTATTTCACTCATTTGTAGTGGTTAATTGATGTGGCTACCTCTCCCCCAAGTTGTCCCATCCCGAGCAAGCCACCGAGGTTCATGTACACATAGAAGCTATTATCAATGCTACTATATATACATAATACTCTTCCATATTATCAAGTATTGACGACACCGGTTTATATATATATATATGGGCTCTTGGCGAGAGTGTACATGCGTCTGCGGAGCTGAGCTGAGCGCTGAACATCGGCGACCCGACTTCATCGGGCGAGGTAGCCCGACTTCATCGGGCGTGGTCTGCTTTTGAGCGCTGCTACTATTTTTGTGCCCGACTTGATCGGGCTTGGTTGGCCCGATCGGGCTTCTCTCCGCGCGCGTTCATTTAATGTTTTTCGGGCCACTTAGTATAAATAGGAAAGTTAGAACATTTATTAAGGATCTTTTGTTTTATCTTGGTTTTTAGTCCTTAATTCTCATAGTTTCTCTCAAGAACCCTAGTTACTACTTTTCATTGTGGATTCAAGATTAAACCTTTGGATTGCTTGCAAGTTCAATATAGTTATTTTATTTGGTAATCTTCTTCCTTGTTTTCTCCATTATTGTTTGTTTTCTCTATTATTGATTGGATTGATTTCTTAATTAATTGCAATAGTTGAAAGTATGAATTTTTACATTGATTTTGTTATTGTTTTCTCAAGCATGAGTGAGTAGTTTTATTTCTTGGATTGTGGGGATCTATGTATGCAATGAGGGATTGATAGATTAGTATAATTACCCTTTATTTCAATTGTTTCCTGTGATTGAATCGTTCATGCTAGATTTATGAATTAGGACTGATTTATATTTCTACTTTCGCAATATTGAATCTGCTTCGAGAGGAGAGATTTCGTATAGGCTTTCAATCATTAGGCATAGTGATCCTTGACCATGCGAGAGCGGCTAGGTGATCTTTGAGGGAGGTAATGTTCGAGAGAAATTATATGTGCCCTAAATAAATTGACTTATTGGGTGGTTATTATTCGTCTGTGATTTCCCAAATTGTATGCATAGTGATCCATAGTCCTAGTTCTTTATTAATTGATTCTTACCTTCGTATTTAGTTCTGTCATTTGCTTAGTTTAGTCACACACCCATTTTCATCTGATTAAGTTAGTATAATATTAGAATTCAGATACAATAGTATAACTTTCTCCCTGTGGATTCGATCCTGACTTCCCTGACTACTTGTTAGTGGACCTTAGGTTATTTTTGATAAGGTGATACGACTTTAGCCTGTCAAATTTTGGCCATTGCCAAGTTCAGCTTGGGGGAGGATTTCTGTAAGTATTAGTAGTGTTTTTCTTTTTGTTTTTATTGTTTTCCTTTTTGTTTTACTGTTTTTTTTAGGATAGTTAAGTTAGTTTAATCACTTTGAAAAAATTGAAAAATCACAAAAAAATGAAATATTGCTGAAAAAACACAAAAATACGAGTTGAATATGAATAGATTGATTGCTTCCCTGTGCCCCGAACTTATTTTGAAAAATGATTTAACTCATTATACTGGATAGTTGGGCATTTGTGATTGAGACGTTGTGATGTGATCTTTGACTGCCTTGATCTTGAGTGAAATTTGTTAATAAAGCGCCTATTTTAACTGCATGCTTGAATTGGTTAGATTGTGAGGATTTATCTCTATATCCGATCTATTCTTGTGTGTTAGTTCATCGTAGCATTCTTATTTTGGTTTTGGCATTGTACTCGTTGAGTTCTGGTGACTTTAGGCATGTGCTGTAATAAAGGCGTTCATTTGTTTAATCTTTAAGCCTCAGAGTTGTTTAATGAATTTTTCCCCCTAGCCCCGCTGAGCCTAATGACATCTTTTTGGATCTATATTAAACCACATTACACACCTTGAGCCTTTGCAATGACTATTGTCCCAAGCCTAGTTTGGGGGAGCATTTGTTAAGTTCATATCATATTGTGTGGTTGATTCCGTAGGGCGGTTGGAAAATAATGATATGTTTATACAAAGAAAAGAAAGAAAAAAAATCATTGATAGTGAAAAATCTGAAAAATTTCTATGATCTTCATTCGTTAACTATCAAAAGTGTTGGAAATTATGTTGAAAATGACAATTGTTGGTTGGTTCGTGAAATTTCAAAAGTTGGTTATTATCTTGGTTAAGTTGTTGATGCCATGGGAGTTGTTTCTACCACACCTAGTCCTACTACTGTTTTTTGCTCCCCTTTCTTGGCTTTTCCACCACGTTTCCCAAATAATTTCCATACCTTTGCCTGAGCCCCATTACAACCCTGAAAAAGACCTTTTGAGCACGTGTTCGATTGTTTATTGGATTAATATTGAGTCAATATGCCAAAGTCGAAGATTAAGTCTGTTATTTGAGTCGACCTGATTAGGATGAGCGATATTATACCTTTCTAAACACATGAGAGTGTGAGTGGGAAGGGCTATTACGGTTGGGTTGGTGAGCGATCGGGCACATATTTTGCCTGCCACAAAATTGAGAGGAGTGACACCACGGTGAGCACCTTTCCAAGATTTGCATGATATGTAGGGCAGCTGCGTTTGATGGTTTACTTAAGTGATTGGTAGTCAGGTGATCTGAGCGACTGAACTTGAATTTTGCTTGCTTGAATGATTTTGAGTTGGAAATAATTGAGTTTAAACTTTTCCATCTGAGGGGTGAAGCAATCCTATTCTTATTCCTGTTGTGCTTTGCTTGAGGACAAGCAAGGGTTTAGCTTGGGGGAGTTTGATGTGATGCTTTTATATAGTGTTTTTCCCCCTGTATTTGAGCTAAAATGTGTATCAATGGTGCTCTTAGGGGACATTTTATGCTAACTCTCTCCATCTAGTTGTGGTTTTCTGTTATGTGTCTGATTGCAGGTTTTAGGGAGTTATTTCTCTATTTTCTACCACTATCTGACCATTACACTGGACTGGAGAGGTTCGAAGACATATTTGATGAGTTTCGAGGTCCCGAGAATGCTTTCCGAGGTCCTGGACAAAAGAAGAAGTAAATCTTTGACATCTAAAGCCAAGAGATGCCTAAACGGTGCCTCGCCCAACTCCATCGGGCTCCTGATGCCCGATCGGGCGTCCATCATGGCCAAGAAAGTGTTTGTTGCGGGCTCGATCGGGCGACGTTGCCCGGTTGTTGTATCATTGTCCAGCCCGATCGGGCGAGATGGCCCGACACCATCGGGCGTTATCGAACGCCATGCTGCTGCTATGATCATGCTCGAGGCTTGCGCGCTAATCCTTGGCGAAGTACCATCGGGCTCTTGGCGAGAGTGTACATGCGTCTGCGGAGCTGAGCTGAGCGCTGAACATCGGCGGCCCGACTTCATCGGACGAGGCAGCCCGACTTCATCGGGCGTGGTCTGCTTTTGAGAGCTGCTACTATTTTTGTGCCCGACTTGATCGGGCTTGGTTGGCCCGATCGGGCTTCTCTCCGCGCGCGTTCATTTAATGATTTTCGGGCCACTTAGTATAAATAGGAAAGTTAGAACATTTATTAAGGATCTTTTGTTTTATCTTGGTTTTTAGTCCTTAATTCTCATAGTTTCTCTCAAGAACCCTAGTTACTACTTTTCATTGTGGATTCAAGATTAAACCTTTGGATTGCTTGCAAGTTCAATATAGTTATTTTATTTGGTAATCTTCTTCCTTGTTTTCTCCATTATAGTTTGTTTTCTCTATTATTGATTGGATTGATTTCTTAATTAATTGCAATAGTTGAAAGTATGAATTTTTACATTGATTTTGTTATTGTTTTCTCAAGCATGAGTGAGTAGTTTTATTTCTAGGATTTTGGGGATCTATGTATGCAATGAGGGATTGATAGATTAGTATAATTACCCTTTATTTCAATTGTTTCCTGTGATTGAATCGTTCATGCTAGATTTATGAATTAGGCCTGATTTATATTTCTACTTTCGCAATATTGAATCTGCTTCGAGAGGAGAGATTTCGTATAGGCTTTCAATCATTAGGCATAGTGATCCTTGACCATGCGAGAGCGGCTAGGTGATCTTTGAGGGAGGTAATGTTCGAGAGAAATTATATGTGCCCTAAATAAATTGACTTATTGGGTGGTTATTATTCGTCTCTGATTTCCCAAATTGTATGCATAGTGATCCATAGTCCTAGTTCTTTATTAATTGATTCTTACCTTCGTATTTAGTTCTGTCATTTGCTTAGTTTAGTCACACACCCATTTTCATCTGATTAAGTTAGTATAATATTAGAATTCAGATACAATAGTATAACTTTCTCCCTGTGGATTCGATCCTGACTTCCCTGACTACTTGTTAGTGGACCTTAGGTTATTTTTGATAAGGTGATACGACTTTAGCCTGTCAGTATTGGTGCGAGGGCCTAATTTGTTTCGTCACGACTTAGAATGTCAAATAAAAGGCTACGATAAGAGTAAGAGAGTTGAACATAGGTACACGGACGAGGTAGGGGAGGGGGGTCTAATACATTAGTTGGATGTTTCGAGCAATCTTGTTTTTGGTCATGTCCTAAGACTGACATGCTTAGGACGTGGCCTAGATAAATGTCCTAAGCAATGGGTGTTCGTTCATGGGAGGGACACCGATGGCGACTCTATGACATTATTTCACTCAATAGTAGTGGTTAATTGTTGTGGCTACCTCTCCCCCAAGTTGTCCCATCCCGAGGAAGCCACGGAGGTTCATGTACACATAGAAGCTATTATCAATGCTACTATATATACATAATACTTTTCCATATTATCAACTATTGACGAGGCCGATATATATATATATATATATATATAAATATATATACTAGTACGATATTGGTGCGAGATACTGCTATGTTGTAATGCAAGTGTATCTGCATCCTCGGCATTGGTGCGAGCGGGTAATTTGTTTCTTCACGACTTAGGATGTCAAATGAAAGGCTACGACAAGAGTAAGAGAGTTGATCATAGGTACACGGACGAGGTAGGGGAGGGGGGTCTAATACATTGGTTGGGTGTTTCGAGCAATTTTGTGTTTGGTCATGTCCTAAGCCTGACATTCTTAGGACGTGGCCTAGATAAATGTCCTAAGCAATGGGTGTTCGTTCATGGGAGGGACACCGATGGCGACTCTATGACATTATTTCACTGAGTAGTAGTGGTTAATTGATGTGGCTACCTCTCCCCCATGTTGTCCCATCACGAGCAAGCCACCGAGGTTCATGTACAAATAGAAGCTATTATCAATGCTACTATATATACATAATACTTTTCCATATTATCAACTATTGACGACGCCGGTTAATATATATATATACTAGAACGATATTGGTGCGAGGTACTGCTATGTTGTAATGCAAGTGTTTCTGCATCCTCGGTATTGGTGCGAGGACCTAATTTGTTTCGTCACGACTTAGGATGTCAAATAAAAGGCTATGACAAGAGTAAGAGAGTTGAACATAGGTACACGGACGAGGTAGGGGAGGGGAGGGGGGTCTAATACATTAGTTGCATGTTTCGAGCAATCTTGTGTTTGGTCATGTCGTAAGACTGACATGCTTAGGACGTGGCCTAGATAAATGTCCTAAGCAATGGGTGTTCGTTCATGGGAGGGACACCGATGGCGACTCTATGACATTATTTCACTCAGTAGTAGTGGTTAATTGTTGTGGCTACCTCTCCCCCAAGTTGTCCCTTACCGAGCAAGCCACCGAGGTTCATGTACACATAGAAGCTATTATCAATGCTACTATATATACATAATACTTTTCCATATTATCAAGTATTGAAGACGCCGGTTTATATATATATATATATATATATATATATATATATATATATATATATATATATATATATATATATATATATATATATATATATATATATATATATATATATATATATATATATACCAGTACGATATTGGTGCGAGATACTGCAATGTTGTAATGCAAGTGTATCTGCATCCTCGGTATGGGTGCGAGGGGGTAATTTGTTTCTTCACGACTTAGGATGTCAAATTAAAGACTACGACAAGAGTAAGAGAGTTGATCATAGGTACACGGACGAGGTAGGGGAGGGGAAGGAGGTTTATACATTGGTTGGGTATTTCGAGCAATCTTGTGTTTGGTCATGTCCTAAGCCTGACATTCTTAGGACGTGGCCTAGATAAATGTTCTAAGCAATGGGCGTTCGTTCATGGGAGGGACACCAATGGCGACTCTATGACATTATTTCACTCATTTGTAGTGGTTAATTGATGTGGCTACCTCTCCCACAAGTTGTCCCATCCCGAGCAAGCCACCGAGGTTCATGTACACATAGAAGCTATTATCAATGCTACTATATATAGATAATACTTTTTCATATTATCAACTATTGACGACGCCGGTTTATCTATTTATATACATATATATATATATATATACTAGTACGATATTGGTGCGAGGTACTGCTATGTTGTAATGCAAGTGTATCTGCATCCTCGGTATTGGTGCGAGGGCCTAATTTGTTTCGTCACGACTTAGGATGTCAAATAAAAGGCTACGACAAGAGTAAGAGAGTTGAACATAGGTACACGGACGAGGTAGGGGAGGGGAGGGGGGTCTAATACATTGGTTGGGTGTTTCGAGCAATCTTGTGTTTGGTCATGTCCTAAGCCTGACATTCTTAGGACGTGGCCTAGATAAATGTCCTAATCAATGGGTGTTCGTTCATGGGAGGGACACCAATGGCGACTCTATGACATTATTTCACTCAGTAGTAGTGGTTAATTGTTGTGGCTACCTCTCCCCCAAGTTGTCCCATCCCGAGGAAGCCACTGAGGTTCGTGTACACGTAGAAGCTATTATCAATGCTACTATATATACATAATACTTTTCCATCTTATCAACTATTGACGACGCCGATATATATATATATATATATATATATATATATATATATATATCTTCCTCCGTTTTTTTTTACATGTGACACTTTCAAAATTCACGGTTACCTAGAAAAAAATTGGAGAGGGGATTAAGGAAAAGTAATTGTAGGGGATTAAAGGGAGTGGGGACCATTGCACATGGGTTTAAAGTTAAGGGAGGAGAGAGAAAAGCAGGGACCACACCCCCACTTTCCCTCCTTATTTTTGCACGCCCAAGTGGGGGAAATCTGACCCAGCCAAATTTTTTGCCACCTACTTCAATTCCCTCCAAATTTTTCATAAACTTAAACTTTTCATAAAATTCAAATTTTTGCCTTCTTCAAATCAGTTGAAGGCACCAACTAGAAACTCTCACTTCTATATAAACCCCCAACATTGAATGAGGGTTTATTTCACAAAATCAAGAGAGAGAAAATTTCATGAACTACCATGGTTTAGTATCATTACAAGTTAACTAAGTTAAGCTACTAATTCACATCACACACTGCACATTAATGTTCAAAATAATCATCCAAAAAATCGATCGAAGTTTCCCACAAAAACTTCAAACTTCGCCTTCTTCATCGGTTTCAATCTAACAAAATGGGGTCGGGAGAGCAGGGGAGATGCGGGGTTCTTTGACCTTCAACGATTCTTTGCAAGTTGAAGGCATGGAGGATGACTTGTTCTGCATGAAATGGGACACCATTATCACAGTGATGATGATCAGTCCACGGATGATGATGGTGGAGGCACAGAAACAGATCAGGAAGCACAGCAACAGCAACAGCAACAACAAGTTCATAGACATCAACCACAGACACAAACACAAAACAATGTAAGTGAAAGAAAAAAAAAACCAATGTTAAGTTTAGAAAAAAGGAAAATGTTGGTTGATGAACTTCTTACCTCGTAAATTAATGGTAAACTTGTATGGGGTTTAAAAAGAAAATTAGCAAAAAAATATAGCATACATAGGATGACATTAGAAAGAATATGGACGGATGCAAAAAAAAGAGAGCAAGTGGGCAACCCATAGATGTTAGAAACGAAAAAATTGGGAGATGTGGTAGAAAATTAAGAGTTTATGATGAAAAATGGCTTGATCGGTCCCTCTTCATCTAAGGACCGGTATTAGGGCATTTCTTGGTTATCTTAAAGTCCCTCCATCAACCGTATATAGACTGGCCGAAACAGGGAAGCTCGAAGTCACACAAGCAAAGACTCACCCAAAACTAACCGATGATCACAAGCTTCAAAGATCGAAGTGGGTGTTGCGGCACATATTACCAAGCAACAAGGACACAACCACCAACATTTGTTGACATGCATAATGTTGTTCATATAGATGAAAAGTGGTTTTATTTGAGTCCGGACATGAGGAGATTCTACTTGCTCCCCCGCCAAGATGACCCTTACGCTTGTTGTCAATCTAAAAGGTATAAGATTAAAGCTATGTTCATGTGTGCAACATCTAGACCTATTAAAGACAAATCAAGGGAATATGATACATGATGGCAAATTTGGTATCTATCCTTTTGTTGAGTATGGGAGGGCGAAGTATTCAACTAAGAACGAAGGGCGAGAAGTCGGGTGACAAAGGCAATTGAAAGTGTCAACCTTGCAGTTATGAGGGACATGATAACCAACACTATCATCCCTTCCATAATGAGGAATTGGCCGAGGGGTGTGTCAAAAGAAATTTACATCCAAGAAGACAATGCAAGACCTCACATTCATGCAGATGACCCCTGCATTTAGGGCGAAAGAACTCAAAATGGCTTCAATATTCAACTAATCAATCAACCACCTCGGTCTCCGACTTAAATGTGCTAGATTTAGGATTCTTTAGAGCTATTCAAGCACTACAATATCGGTATTTTCCTAAGAATCTAGATGATTTGATTATAAAAGTGCGGACCGTTATGATTTCTTTGACCCAGAAGTATTGAAGTACACTTGGTTGCAATTGCAATATGTGATGGTAGAGATACTTAAATGCAAAGGAGGGAATAATTACAAGAACCCACACCATGGCAAAAGAAAGCTAGAGAGACAGGGATTACTTCCAGACAATGTGGAAGTTGAAAGCAAGCGATTATAGATGAGGCAATGGCTTATCTCAATGAAAGATTCATTAATGTAGGTGAAGCTTTTGAGTACCTAGATGCACCACAAGTCTAACATGGGGAGAAGATAAAGATTCTTGTTTGCACAATTTTTTGATGTGTATGAAGGAGAAGAAATTGGGGCAACTTTTTGGGTATATAAGAAGTATATAAGAAGACATACACATGTATATAAGTATCAACAGATTTGGTTTAGCGAATGGAGAAGATGCAAAGAACACTTCTAATCAAACCGAAAGTTTTTGGGCCTAGCTTTAATGTTTTGTTTTTGCTGTGTAATTAGTTATGGTCAAGTACTGGTTTGTATAAGCAGTGATGCAACAATTATGGATGAAATGAATTTAATTTTATGTTCATTTTTTGCATGTCAACAAGTTGATGGGAGTTGTGTTTAGTTAAATCCATCAGGGAGATTTGCATAGCTCATTGAGGAAGAAATGGATGATTTAAATCCTCAACTTAATGGTTTCACACCAATAAGGAGCAAATCATCTCTTACTCCTCAAGCCACAAGCATGAGTCCCTTCATCATGTGGATTATATGTGATCATAAAAATTAAAGGACTCAAATAACTCAGGTCAAGGGACTCAATTCACTTAGCAGGGAGGGACTAAAATAACTCAAAGAGACCGGCCCACACATTTAGGTTACATTAAGCATAATTGACATCATTAGCCATTTATCTCACCAACCAAAACCATTCCAATTCATCATCCAACCTCATTTTAGACAACCAAACCTAATCCAATAGGCAACCAAAAACTAATCCAATAGGCAACCTTAATAGAATTAGCCAATCAAAATAATCCAATAGGCAACCAAACCAATCCAAGGCAACCACACCAATCCAATAGGCAACCTTAATAGAATTAGCCAATCAAAACAATGCAATAGGCAACCACACAATCTTAGGCAACCAAACCAATCCAAGGCAACCAAACCAATCCAATAGGCAACCAAAACAATCCAACAGGCAACTAAACCAATCCAAGGTAACCAAACCAATCCAATAGGCAACGAAAAACAATTATGCAACCAACCGTGATTTAATCAACCATCCACAATTAGGCAACCATACATAATAGGCAAATACAACGAAATAGGCAACCAAAACAGAAATTATGCAACCAACTAGATTTAGGCAACCACCCACAATTAGGCAACCATACATAATAGGCAAATACAACGAAATAGGCAACCAAAACGAATTATGCAACAACACAATAAATTAATTTCGCTTAGGGTGATAGAACCTCGGGGACTCGAATTTTTGGCTCTACGCCTTAGTAGGAAGCAATGTGAATCGGGGTCCGGTTCGAGCTAGTACAGGGGCTCATTGGGACATCAAGCTCACCATCTTCGACCTCGAGATGAACCCACAATGTCTTCAACCACATCAAATACATTGAAACCCCCCATCACTTTCTACATACATGGCATATGTATTCCCCTCATCATCAAACACATTGAAGGAAGTTGCAGACATCCCAAACAATCACACTGCCCCTTCACCTCTTTCCCCTTCCCCTGCACCTCAACCTCAGCCACCTTCACCTTTTTCTCAGCCACCCTGAGGTGTTTATCCCTCCCTTTCACCACTTTCTCCTCCCCATTGACCTCTTTAACCTTACCGTTGTTTGAGATATAGTAAAATTCAGCAGCCCTAAGTGCGCAAACAATCTCATGGGTAGACCTCAGAACACCCTCACCTTTTTTCCCCTCAACTTCCGCAACAACATTCACAACCTTACTGGATCTAGGCCTCAACCTCTGTGAAATAGGTTGGTGGCCGAAGGTCTTATCTTTGTGGGGACTCGCATGTTGTGGAAGGGAAGATGAGGGGAGGAACTCTCTTGGAAGGCCAGTTTTTTTGTAAAATTCATCAACAACCAAACCCAAAGCCTTCAAAGCATAAGGGCGAAGATAATTTTGCGCGTCTCCACTGTCGTGAAGTCTTCTAGGCCAAGGCGAGTTTGCTTCAAACGCATGCATCAATTCCCTGATGCAATCAGACTCATCTGCGTCGTCAGTTTGAAAGAGCGCATCAACAAGGGGTTGAAGATCTGGGACAAACATTTTGTTTCGAATTTAGGGTTTTTTTTTGGGGTTGAAGATCTCTGATGTTGCAGATGATTTTCAAGGAATAAAATCAGTAATTCGAAGGATTTACAGGCGATTTAAGAAGAAAGTGATGAAATGATGAGAGAGAAAATGGAGGTGAGGAGAGAGAAATTGCCGGTGAGAAGAGAGAAAATGAAGGTGAGGTGAGAGAAGATGAAGGGATGAAGGGGGGGAGTTTTTGTTTAATGGGACGTGAAGATCATTAATGGGGTTGAATGAAGAGAGAGAAAATGTAGTTGGGGGTTCCAATTTTGATGGGGATGATGAATGGTAGTTGGTGGGAATAATAAAAATCTGATTAGGGTAGGTTATGTTTTAATGGGATACATTAAGTGGTGTTATGTTTTTGTTAATTGTGATAAGTAAGGGTAATATGGTAATTTCATAGGGCAAATTTTACTACTTTAGGAAAGAAAAAAAAGTGTCACATGTAATTTGCACCATGCCGTTTTAGGAAAGTGTCACATGTAAAAAAAAACGGAGGAAGTATATAAATCGGCATCGTCAATAGTTGATAATATGGAAAAGTATTATGTACATATAGTAGCATTGATAATAGATTCTATGTGTACATGAACCTCGGTGGCTTGCTCGGGATGGGACAACTTGGGGGAGAGGTAGCCACAACAATTAACCACTACTACTGAGTGAAATAATGTCATTGAGTCACCATCGGTGTCCCTCCAAAGAACGAACGCTCATTGCGTAGGAAATTTATCTAGGCCACGTCCTAAGCATTTCAGGCTTAGGACGACATGACCAAACATAAGATTGCTCGAAACACCCAACCAATGTATTAGACCCCCCCCCCCTCCCCAACCACGTCCGTGTACCTATGATCAACTCTCTTACTCTTGTCGTAGCCTTTCATTTGACATCATAAGTCGTGAAGAAAAAAATTACCCCCTCGCACCAATACCGAGGATGTAGATACACTTGCATTACAACATAGCAGTATCTCGCACCAATATCGTACTAGTATGTATATATATATATATATATATATATATATATATAAATAAACGGCTTCGTCAATATTTGATAATATGGAAAAGTATTGTGTATATATAGTAGCATTGATAATAGCTTCTATGTGTACATGAACCTCAATGGCTTCCTCGAGATGGGACAACTTGGGGGAGAGGTAGCCACAACAATTAACCACTACTACTGAGTGAAATACTGTCATAGAGTCACCATCGGTGTCCCTCCCATGAACGAACGCCCATTGCTTAGGACATTTATCTAGGCCACGTCCTAAGCATGTCAGGTTTAGGACATGACCTAACATAAGATTGCTCGAAACACCCAACCAATGTATTAGACCCCCCTTCCATTCCCCTACCACGTCCGTGTACCTATGATCAACTCTCTTACTCTTGTCGTAGCCTTTCATTTGACATTATAAGTCGTGAAGAAACAAATTACCCCCTCGCACCAATACCGAGGATGTTGATACACTTGCATTACAACATAGCAGTATCTCGCACCAATATCGTACTAGTATATATATATATATATATATATATATATATATATATATATATATATATATATATATATATATATATATATATATATATATATATATATATATAAACCGGCTTCGTCAATATTTGGTAATATGGAAAAGTATTGTGTATATATAGTAGCATTGATAATAGCTTCTATGTGTACATGAACCTCAATGGCTTCCTCGGGATAGGACAACTTGGCGGAGAGGTAGCCACAACAATTAACCACTACTACTGAGTGAAACAATGTCATAGAGTCACCATCGGTGTCCCTCCCATGAACGAACGCCCATTGCTTAGGACATTTATCTAGGCCACGTCCTAAGCATGTCAGGCTTAGGACATGACCTAACATAAGATTGCTCGAAACACCCAACCAATGTATTAGACCCCCCTCCCCTCCCCTACCTCGTCCTTGTACATATATTCAACTCTCTTACTCTTGTCTTAGCCTTTCATTTGACATCCTAAGTCGTGAAGAAATAAATTACCCCCTCGCACCAATACCGAGGATGTAGATACACTTGCATTACAACATAGCAGTATCTCGCACCAATATCTTACTATATATATATATATATATATATATATATATATATATAAACCGGTGTCGTCAATAGTTGATAATATGGAAAAGTATTATGTTCATATAGTAGCATTGATAATAGCTTCTATGTGTACATGAACCTCGGTGGCTTGCTCGGGATGGGACAACTTGGGGGAGAGGTAGCCACAACAATTAACCACTACTACTGAGTGAAATAATGTCATTGAGTCGCCATCGGTGTCCCTCCAAAGAACGAACGCTCATTGCGTAGGAAATTTATCTAGGCCACGTCCTAAGCATTTCAGGCTTAGGACATGACCAAACAGAAGATTGCTCGAAACACCCAACCAATGTATTAGACCCCCCTTCCCTCCCCTACCTCGTGCATGTACCTACGATCAACTCTCTTACTCTTGTCGTAGCCTTTCATTTGACATCCTAAGCCGTGAAGAAATAAATTACCCCCTCGCACCAATACCGAGGATGCAGATACACTTGCATTGCAACATAGCAGTATCTCGC
This sequence comes from Beta corolliflora, assembly GCA_947648045.1. Taxonomy (NCBI): domain Eukaryota; kingdom Viridiplantae; phylum Streptophyta; class Magnoliopsida; order Caryophyllales; family Amaranthaceae; genus Beta; species Beta corolliflora. The sequence continues at coordinate 14,231 of CANSZD010002795.1, read as the reverse complement.
ACCAATATAGTACTGGTATATATATATATATATATATATATATATATATATAAACCGGCGTCGTTAATATTTAACAATACGGAAAAGTATTATGTATATATAGTAGCATTGATATTAGAACACTTGCATTAGAACATAGCAGTATCTCGCACCAATATCCTCCTAGTATGTATATGTATATATATATATATATATATATATATATATATATATATATATATATATATATATATATATATATATATATATATATATATATATATATATATATATATATATATATATATATCAGCGTCGTCAATAGTTGATAATATGGAAAAGTATTATGTATATATAGTAGCATTGATAATAGCTTCTATGTGTACATGAACCTCAGTGGCTTCCTCGGGATGGGACAACTTGGGGGTGAGGTAGCCACAACAATTAACCACTACTACTGAGTGAAAAAATGTCATAGGGTCGCCATCGGTGTCCTTCCCATGAACGAACGCCCATTGGTTAGGACATTTATCTAGGCTACGTCCTAAGCATGTCAGGCTTAGGATATGACCAAACTCAAGATTGCTCGAAACACCCAACCAATGTATTAGACCCCCCTCCCCTCCCCTACCTCGTCCGTGTACCTATGATCAACTCTCTTACTCTTGTCGTAGCCTTTCCTTTGACATCCTAAGTCGTGAAGAAATAAATTACCCCCTCGCACCAATATCGAGGATGCAGATACACTTGCATTACAACATAGTAGTATCTCGCACCAATATCGTACTAGTATATATATATATATATATATATTAACCGGCGTCGTCAATAGTTGATAATATGGAAAAGTATTATGTATATATAGTAGCATTGATAACATATTCTATGTGTACATGAACCTCGGTGGCTTGCTCGGGATGGGACAACTTGGGGGAGAGGTAGCCACAACAATTAACCACTACTACTGAGTGAAATAATGTCATAGAGTCGCCATCGGTGTCCCTCCAAAGAACGAACGCTCATTGCGTAGGAAATTTATCTAGGCCACGTACTAAGCATTTCAAGCTTAGGACATGACCAAACATAAGATTGCTCGAAACACCCAACCAATGTATTAGACCCCCCTTCCCTCCCCTACCTCGTGCATGTACCTACGATCAACTCTCTTACTCTTGTCGTAGCCTTTCATTTGACATCCTAAGCCGTGAAGAAATAAATTACCCCCTCGCACCAATATCGAGGATGCAGATACACTTGCATTGCAACATAGCAGTATCTCGCACCAATATAGTAACTAGATATATATATATATATGTATATATAAAAACCAAGTCGTTAATATTTAACAATACGGAAAAGTATTATGTATATATAGTAGCATTGATATTAGAACACTTGCATTAGAACATAGCAGTATCTCGCACCAATATCCTCCTAGTATGTATATGTATATATATATATATATATATATATATATATATATATAAATATATATATATCAGCGTCGTCAATAGTTGATAATATGGAAAAGTATTATGTATATATAGTAGCATTGATAATAGCTTCTATGTGTACATGAAACTCAGTGGCTTGCTCGGGATGGGACAACTTCGGGGAGATGTAGCCACAACAATTAACCACTACTACTGAGTGAAATAATGTCATAGAGTCGCTATCGGTGTCCCTCCCATGAACGAACGCCCATTGCTTAGGACATTTATCTAGGCTACGTCCTAAGCATGTCAGGCTTAGGACATGACCAAACGCAAGATTGCTCGATACACCCAACCAATGTATTAGACCCCCCTCCCCTCCCTTACCTCGTCCGTGTACCTATGATCAACTCTCTTACTCTTGTCGTAGCCTTTCCTTTGACATCCTAAGTCGTGAAGAAATAAATTACCCCCTCGCACCAATATCGAGGATGCAGATACACTTGCATTACAACATAGCAGTATCTCGCACCAATATCGTACTAGTATATATATATATATATAGAGGCAAGATCATGTGAGAAGGCTTTTTAGGTGAGAAATGAGAATGAATATGGGCCAAAGGATATTGATAAATACACGCCTCAGATTGAAGCTCTCCTAATCTCGTTAGACCATATTTTTACGGGTAATAAATTCACTCTCACAAATGACAATTGCCTTTTGAAACCCTTGAAGTTTCATTCTCTCACCTCCAAACCATTTCATCGCCGAATCTCACGAATTAATCTCGCAAAAGGAAAGAGAAAAAAAGTTGAATCTCACTAATCGGCGTCTGAATTCACCAATTCTTCTCGATGAATTTTTATATAATATGAAGTCTTTGATGGGTTCTTTCATCATGTTCGCTTTTCTCTTATTGATTCTTTTCACATGGTGGTTTTTTTACCACCTAGCATTGATCATAGTTCTGTAGTTTTGTTTTCTTTCTAATTCAAGACTTCTCTGTTTCTTGTTATATCCAGAAGAAAGCTATAACTCTATTATTAGTTAGCTTTGTGCTCGATGTGATGCCTATAGATTAAATTAATTCTCCATTAATCTTTATCACTTCATTATTATTTTTTTTGTCAATACTTTGTTAGAGTTATAGGTAGTATTAATTAGAGTTATAGGTAGTATTAGTTAGAGTTGTAACAATATGTTTTTAGAGTTGTAGGTATTATTAGTTAGAGTTACAAACAATATGTTTTTATAGTTGTAGGTATAATTAGTTAGAGTTATAGCATTGCTTGTTCGGAGTTCTTCCATCTCCTTTTTGGAGTTATACAATCTAGTTTGTGTAACTCTTAAATATTTTTGACATAACTCTAATTAAAAAATATCATATGATTCTAATCAAATATTTTATGTGTACATGTTGCTATACCTCTAAAACAAATATTGGCATAACTACTACTACAAGTAACAAGTTGGCATAACTCTTATCAAGATGTGTGAGTAGTTTAATTAATCGAATCACGGGGATCTATTTATGATTATGAGAGATTAATTTGAATATTAAGTAGAGTAATAACTACATTGGTTTAGAAAATATTTGTTTAGATTTACGTAAAATGCTAATTTGAGTTGTAGTACGTTGTAGTTAGAGTTATAGCAATATTTGATTAGAGTTACATGAATTACTAATTAGAGTTACACTAGTGCTCATTCAATAATTGGATTTATCATTTTAGGAATATGCTTTTAGAGTTATAACATTGCTTGTTCTAATTATGCCAACTTTTTTTTCGGAGTTATACGAACTAGTCATAAGGGTTATACCAATACTTTTCCGGGGTTGTGTGTAGTAGTAGTTAAAAGTTATAACAACATTTGTTTAGAATTACGGGAAGTATTGATTAGAGTTATATTAACACTTGATTAGAGTTATAGAACTTATAATTAACAACCAATCTCATTGTTAGAATATAACCATTGCATACACTATGGTAAAAAACTACAATTATATGTACTTGTTCAAATATTTTATATGTACAGTTTCTATAACTCCTAAGTGCAGGTTGCTATAATGCTAAACAGAATATAGGCATAACTCCTAGTACAAGTTCGTATAATTCAAATCAAGTATATGTGTGAGTAGTTTAATTACTCGAATTGCGGGGATTTATGTATGATTATGAGGGATTAATTTGAATATTAAGTAGAGTTATAACTACATTGGTTTAGAACAATATTAGTTTAGATTTATAGAAAATGCTAATTGGAGTTGTAGTGCATTATAATTAGAATTATAACGAAGAATTGATTGGAGTTATATGAATTACTAATTAGAGTTACACTAGTGCTAACCCACAATTTGGATTTATCATTTTAGCAATATGTGTTTAGAGTTATAACATTGCTTGTTCGAGTTATGCCAACTCTTTTTTAGAGTTATACGAACTAGTCATGGGAGTTATACCAATAATTTCCATAGTTGGAAACTAGCGAAGATCTCAAAAATATATCTTTCTCTATAATCACCGGTGTCCAATGCTAGGTGGTAAAAAACGACCATGTGAAAAGAATCAATAAGACAAAACACAAAAGAGAACATCAATGAAAATATGAAATTACAATAGATCCCAACAAAGACTTTAGATTATATAATTCGACATACCCTACACTCCAATACATTAGAAAACTGAAAATTTTTACTTCTTAAGTGGCTTTCGACTGGAGAATTGAAGATTTTTCCACAAACTCCAAAAAAAAAAAAAAAATGATCTTAGCCGTGACTTCCTTGTGCAATAACATGATCAGTTCTATTCATATAATATCATCATATTCATGAAACAAATCTGTCCAATAACAAACGAAAATTTTAACGAGATACTAATAACCTTCTTCTCCCAAATTATATGCGTCTCTCTCGAACTAATCTTGGGTGCTAAACTTCACTGATAATCAGGGACGAAATTCGCTGAATTGGTATTGACAAAAAAAAAATTACGTAATTGAGTAATGAAAGCAGAGTAACCGAAGAGAGAGAGAGGAGAGAGAAATAAGGTTGATAGTTAGGGATTTTAGTTTGTTTTAGTTTTTAATCTTGGCCATTAAATAACGCATGATCCAAGGGTTAGAATTACTTCTCACTTCTCATATAAAACTCCCTTCTCACATGAACTCAATTCTATATATATATATATATATATATATATATATATATATATATATATATATATTTATATTAACCTGTATGTCGTCAATAGTTGATATTATGGAAAAGTATTATGTATATATAGCAAGATTGATAATAGCATCTATATGTACATGAACCTCGATGGCTTGCTCCGGATGGGACAACTTGGGGGGAGAGGTAGCCACATCAATTAACCACTACTACTGAGTGAAATAATGTCATAGAGTCGCCATCGGTGTCCCTCCCATGAACGAACGCCCACTGCTTAGGACATTTATCTAGGCCACGTCCTAAGCTTGTCAGCCTTAGGACATGACCAAACACAAGATTGCTCGAAACTCCCAACCAATGTATTAGACGCCCCTCCCCTCCCCTACCTCGTACGTGTACCTATGATCAACTCTCTTACTCTTGTCGTAACCTTTCCTTTGACATCCTAAGTCGTGAACAAACAAATTACCCCCTCGCACCAATACCGAGGATGCGATACACTTGCATTACAACATTGCAAAGATCTCGCACCAATATCGTACTAGTATATATATATATATTCATATATATATATACATATACATATACATATATATATATACATATACATATATATATAAATCAGCGTCGTCAATAGTTGATAATTTGGAAAAGTATTATGTATATATAGTAGCATTGATAATAGCTTCTATGTGTACATGAAACTCGGTGGCTTGCTCGGGATGGGACAACTTCGGGAGAGGTAGCCACAACAATTAACCACTACTACTGAGTGAAATAATGTCATAGAGTCGCTATCGGTGTCCCTCCCATGAACAAACGCCCATTGCTTAGGACATTTATCTAGGCTACGTCCTAAGCATGTCAGGCTTAGGATATGGCCAAACTCAAGATTGCTCGAAACACCCAACCAATGTATTAGACCCCCCTCCCCTCCCCTACCTCGTCCGTGTACCTATGATCAACTCTCTTACTCTTGTCGTAGCCTTTCCTTAGACATCCTAAGTCGTGAACAAACAAATTACCCCCTCGCACCAATACCGAGGATGCAGATACACTTGCATTACAACATTGCAGTATCTCGCACCAATATCGAACTAGTATATATATATACATATATATATATACATATACATATATATATATACATATACATATACATATATATATATATACATATACATATATATATAAATCAGCGTCGTCAATAGTTGATAATATGGAAAAGTATTATGTATATATAGTAGCATTGATAATAGCTTCTATGTGTACATGAACCTCAGTGGTTTCCTCGGGATGGGACAACTTGGGGGTGAGGTAGCCACAACAATTAACCACTACTACTGAGTGAAAAAATGTCATTGGGTCGCCATCGGTGTCCTTCCCATGAACGAACGCCCATTGGTTAGGACATTTATCTAGGCTACGTCCTAAGCATGTCAGGCTTAGGACATGACCAAACACAAGATTGCTCGAAACACTCAACCAATGTATTAGACCCCCCTCCCCTCCCCTACCTCGTCTGTGTACCTATGATCAATTCTCTTATTCTTGTCGTAGCCTTTCCTTTGACATCCTTAGTCGTGAAGAAATAAATTACCCCCTCGCACCAATATCGAGGATGCATATACACTTGCATTACAACATAGCAGTATCTCACACCAATATCGTACTAGTATATATATATATAAACCGGTGTCGTCAATAGTTGATAATATGGAAAAGTATTATGTATATATAGTAGCATTGATAAGAGCTTCTATGTGTACATGAACCTCGATTGCTTGCTCGGGATGGGACAACTTGGGGGGACAGTAGCCACAATAATTAACCACTACTACTGAGTGAAATAATGTCATAGAGTCGCCATCGGTGTCCCTCCCATGAACGAACGCCCATTGCTTAGGACATTTGTCTAGGTTACGTCCTAAGCATGTCAGGCTTAGGACATGACCAAACACAAGATTACTCGAAACACGCAACTAATGTATTAGGCCCCCTCCCTCCCCCTATCTCGTCCGTGTACCTATGATCAACTCTCTTACTCTTGTCGTAGCCTTTCATTTGACATCCTAAGTCGTGAAGAAACAAATTACTCCCTCGCCCCCAATACCGAGGATGCGAGATACACTTGCATTACAACATAGCAGATCTCGCACCAATATAGTACTAGTATATATATACATATATATATATAAACCTATATAGTCAATAGTTGATAATATGGAAAAGTATTATGTATATATAGTTGTATTGATAATAGCTTCTATGTGTACATGAACCTCGGTGGCTTGCTCGGGATGGGACAACTTGGGGGAGAGGTAGCCACAACAATTAACCACTACTACCGAGTGAAAAAATGTCATAGGGTCGCCATCGGTGTCCTTCCCCATGAACGAACGGCCATTGCTTAGGACATTTATCTAGGCTACGTCCTAAGCATGTCAAGGTTAGGATATGACCAAACACAAGATTGCTCGAAACACCCAACGAATGTATTAGACCCCCCTCCCCTCCCCTACCTCGTCCGTGTACCTATGATCAACTCTGTTACTCTTGTCGTAGCCTTTCCTTTGACATCCTAAGTCATGAAGAAAGAAATTACCCCCTCGGACCAATACCGAGGATGCGGATACACTTCGCATTACAACATAGCAAGATCTCGCACCAATATCGTACTAGTATATATATATATATATATATATATATATATATATTAACCTAGTATCGTCAATAGTTGATAATATGGAAAAGTATTATGTATATATAGTAGCATTGATAATAGCTTCTATGTGTACATGAACCTCGATGGCTTGCTTCGGGATGGGACAACTTGGGGGAGAGGTAGCCACAACAATTAACCACTACTACCGAGTGAAATAATGTCATAGAATCGCCATCGTTGTCCTTCCCATGAACGAACGCCCATTTCTTAGGACATTTATCTAGGCTACGTCCTAAGCATGTCAAGGTTAGGACATGACCAAACACAAGATTGCTCGAAACACCCAACCAATGTATTAGTCCCCCCTCCCCTCCCCTACCTCGTCCGTGTACCTATGATCAACTCTCTTACTCTTGTCGTAGCCTTTCCTTTGACATCCTAAGCCGTGAAGAAAAACAAATTACCCCCTCGCACCAATACCGAGGATGCAGATACACTTGGATTACAACATAGCAGTATCTCGCACCAATATAGTACTAGTATATATATATATGTAAATATATATATAAACTGGCTTCATCAATAGTTGATAAAATGGAAAAGTATTATGTATATATAGTAGCACTGATAAGAGCTTATATGTGTACATGAACCTCGGTGGCTTGCTCGGGATGGGACAACTTGGGGGAGAGGTAGCCACAACAATTAACCACTACTACTGAGTGAAATAATGTCATAGTGTCGTCATCGGGGTCCCTCCCATGAACGAACGCCCATTGCTTAGGACATTTATCTAGGCCACGTCCTAAGCATGTCAGGCTTAGGACATGACCAAACACAAGATTGCTCGAAACACCCAACCAATGTATTAGTCCCCCCTCCCCTCCCTACCTCGTCCGTGTACCTATGATCAACTCTCTTACTCATGTCGTAGCCTTTCATTAGACATCCTAAGCCGTGAAGAAACCAATTACCCCTTCGCTCCAATACCGAGGATGCAGATACACATGCATTAGAACATAATAGTATCTCGCACCAATATCCTACTAGTATATATATATATATATAAACCGGCGTCGTCAATAGTTGATAAAATGGAAAAGTATTATCTATATATAGTAGCATTGATAAGAGCTTCTATGTGTACATGAACCTCGGTGGCTTGCTCGGGATGGGACAACTTGGGGGACAGGTAGCCACAACAATTAACCACTACTACTGATTGAAATAATGTCATAGAGTTGCCATCGGTGTCCCTCCCATGAATGAACGGCTATTGCTTAGGACATTTATCTAGGCCACGTCCTATGCATGTCAGGCTTAGGACATGACCAAACACAAGATTACTCGAAACACCCAACCAATGTATTAGACTCCCCTCCCCTCCCTCCCCTACCTCATCCGTGTACCTATGATCAACTCTCTTACTCTTGTCGTAGCCTTTCATTAGACATCCTAAGCCGTGAAGAAACCTATTACTCCATCGCACCAATACCGAGGATGCAGATACACTTGCATTAGAGCATAGTAGTATCTCGCACTAATATAGTACTAGTATATATATATATATATATATATATATATATATATATATATATATATATATATATATATATATAAACCGCGTCGTCAATAGTTGATAAAATGGAAAAGTATTATCTATATATAGTAGCATTGATAAGAGCTTCTATGTGTACATGAACCTCGGTGGCTTGCTCGGGATGGGACAACTTGGGGAAGAGGTAGCCACATCAATTAACCACTACTACTGAGAGAAATAATGTCATAGATTCGCCATTGGTGTCCCTCCCATGAACGAACGCCCATTGCTTAGGACATTTATCTAGGCCACGTCCTAAGAATGTCGGAGCTTAGGACATGACCAAACACTAGATTACTCGAAACACCCATCCAATGTATTAGACCCCCTCCCCTCCCCTACCTCGTCCGTGTACCTTTGATAAACTCTCTTACTCTTGTCGTAGCCTTTCATTTGACATCCTATGTCGTGAAGAAATAAATTACCCCCTCGCACCAATACCGAGGATGCGATACACTTGCATTACAACATAGCAAAGATCACTCACCAATATCGTATTAGTATATATATATATACATATATATTTATAAACCGGCGTCGTCAATAGTTGATAATATGGAAAAGTATTATGTATATATAGTAGCATTGATAATAGCTTCTAGGTGTACATGAATCTCGGTGGCTTGCTCGGGATGGCACAACTTGGGGGACAGGTGGCCACAACAATTAACCACTACTACTGAGTGAAATAATGTCATAGAGTTGCCATCGGTGTCCCTCTCATGAACGAACGCCCATTGCTTAGGACATTTATCTAGGCCACGTCCTAAGCATGTCGCTTAGGAAGTGACCAAACACGAGATTGCTCGAAACACCCAACCAATGTATTAGACCCCCCTCCCCCCCCTACCTCGTCCGTGTACCTATGATCAACTCTCTTACTCATGTCGTAGCCTTTCATTAGACATCCTAAGCCGTGAAGAAACCAATTACCCCATCGCACCAATTACCCATCGCACCAATACCGAGGGATGCGGATACACTTGCATTAGAACATAGCAGTATCTCGCACCAATAGACGTACTAGTATATATATATATATATATATATATTCATCAATAGTTGATAAAATGGAAAAGTATTATGTATATATAGTAGCATTGATAAGAGCTTCTATGTGTACATGAACCTCGGTGGCTTGCTCGGGATGGGACAACTTGGGGAGAGGTAGCCACATCAATTAACCACTACTACTTGAGTGAAATAATGTCATAGTGTCGCCATCGGGGTCCCCTCCCATGAACGAACGCCCATTGCTTAGGAAATTTATCTAGGCCACGTCCTAAGCATGTGAGGCTTAGGACATGACCAAACACAAGATTGCTCGAAACAACCAACCAATGTATTGGACCCCCACCCCCTCTCCTACCTCGTCCGTGCACCTATGATCAACTCTCTTACTCTTGTCGTAGCCTTTCATTAGACATCCTAAGCCGTGAAGAAACCAATTACCCCCTCGCACTAATACCGAGGATGCGGATATGAGATGCATTAGAACATATACAAGATCTCGCACCAATATCATACTAGTATATATATATATATATATAAACCGTACGTCGTCAATAGTTGATAAAATGGAAAAGTATTATCTATATATAGTAGCATTGATAAGAGTTTCAATGTGTACATGAACCTCGGTGGCTTGCTCGGGATGGGACAACTTGGGGGACGGTAGCCTGACAATAATTAACCATTACTACTGAGTGAAATAATGTCATAGAGTTGCCATCGGTGTCCCTCCCATGAATGAACGGCCATTGCTTAGGACATTTATCTAGGCCACGTCCTAAGCATGTCAGGCTTACGACATGACCAAACACAAGATTACTCGAAACACCCAACCAATGTATTAGACTCCCCTCCCCTCCCCTACCTCATCCGTGTACCTATGATCAACTCTCTTACTCTTGTCGTAGCCTTTCATTAGACATCCTAAGCCGTGAAGAAACCAATTACTCCATCGCACCAATACCGAGGATGCAGATACACTTGCATTAGAGCATAGTTTTATCTCGCACTAATATAGTACTAGTGTATATATATATATATATATATATATATATATATATATATATATATATATATATATATATATATATATATATATATATATATATATATATATATATATATATATATATATATAAACCGGTGTCGTCAATAGTTGATAAAATGGAAAAGTATTATCTATATATAGTAGCATTGATAAGAGCTTCTATGTGTACATGAACCTCGGTGGCTTGCTCGGGACGGGGACAACTTGGGAAAGAGGTAGCCACATCAATTAACCACTACTACCGAGTGAAATAATGTCATAGATTCGCCATTGGTGTCCCTCCCCATGAACGAACGCCCATTGCTTAGGACATTTATCTAGGCCACGCCCTAAGAATGTCGCTTAGGACATGACCAAACACTAGATTACTCGAAACACCCATCCAATGTATTAGACCCCCTCCCCTCCCCTACCTCGTCCGTGTACCTATGATCAACTCTCTTACTCTTGTCGTAGCCTTTCATTTGACATCCTATGTCGTGAAGAAACAAATTACCCTCGCACCAATACCGAGGGATGCAGATACACTTGCATTACAACATTGCAAGTATCACGCACCAATATCGTATTAGTATATATATATATATACATATATATATATATATATATATATATATATATATATATATATTTATAAACCAAGGCGTCACTCAATAGTTGATAATATGGAAAGTATTATGTATGTATAGTAGCATTGATAATAGCTTCTAAGTGTACATGAACCTTAGTGGCTTCCTCGGGATGGGACAATTTGGGGGAGAGGTAACCACATCAATTAACAACTACTACCGAGTGAAATAATGTCATAGAGTCGCCATCGGTGTCCCTCCCGATGAACGAACACCCATTGCTTAGAACATTTATCCTAGGCCACGTCCCTTAGCATGTCGAGCTTGGGACACTGACCAAACACAAGATTGCTCGAAACACCCAACCAATGTATTAGCCCCCCCTCCCCTCCCCTACCTCGTCCGTGTACCTATGATCAACTCTCTTACTCTTATCGTAGCCTTTCATTTGACATCCTAAGTCGTGAAGAAACAAATTACCCCCTCGCACCAATACCGAGGATGCAGATACACTTGCATTACAACATAGCAGTATCTCGCACCAATATCGTACTGGTATATATACATATATCTATATATATATATATAAATACATATATATATATATATACATACATATATATATATATATATACATACATATATATATATACATATCTATATATATATATATATATATATAAACCGGTGTCGTCAATAGTTGATAATATGGAAAAGTATTATGTATATATAGTAGCATTGATAATAGCTTCTAAGTGTACATGAACCTCAGTGGCTTGCTCGGGGATGGGACAACTTGGGGGAGAGGTAGCCACATCAATTAACCACTACTACTAAGTGAAATAATGTCATAGAGTCGCCATTGGTGTCCCTCCCATGAACGAACGCCCATTTCTTAGGACATTTATCTAGGCCACGTCCTTAGCATGTCAGGCTTAGGACATGACCAAACACAAGATTGCTAGAAACACCCAACCAAGGTATTAGACCTCCCCCTCCCCCTACCTAGTCCGTGTACCTATGATCAACTCTCTTACTCATGTCGTAGCCTTTCATTAGACATCCTAAGCCGTGAAGAAACCAATTACCCCTTCGCACCAATTACCCATCGCACCAATACCGAGGATGCGGATACACTTGCATTAGAACATAGCAATGATCTCGCACCAATAGCGTACTAGTATATATATATATATATATATATATATATATATATATATATATATATATATATATATATATATATATATATATATATATATATATATATATATATATATATATATATATATATTCATCAATAGTTGATAAAATGGAAAAGTATTATGTATATATAGTAGCATTGATAAGAGCTTCTATGTGTACATGAACCTCATGGCTTGCTCGAATGTGGACAACTTGGGGAGAGGTAGCCACAACAATTAACCATACTACTAGAGTGAAATAATGTCATAGTGTCGCCATAGGGGTCCCCTCCCATGAACGAACGCCCATTGCTTAGGTAATTTATCTGGGCCACGTCCCTAAGCATGTGGGGCTTAGGACATGACTCAAACACAAGATTGCTCGAAAACAACCAACCAATGTATTAGACCCCCTCCTCCCTCCTACCTCGTCCGGTGCACCTATGATCAACTCTCTTACTCTTTTCGTAGCCTTTCATTAGACATCCTAAGCCGTGAAGAAACCAATTACCCCCCCGCACCAATACCGAGGATGCAGACATATATGCATTAGAACATAACGGTATCTCGCACCAATATCCTACTATATATATATATATATATATATATATATATATAACCGGGCGTCGTCGATAGTTGATAAAATGGAAAAGTATTATCATATATAGTCATTGATAAGAGCTTGATGTGTACATGAACCTCGGTGGCTTGCTCGGGATGGGACAACTTGGGGACAGGTAGCCACAACAATTAACCACTACTTCTTGAGTGAAATATTGTCATAGAGTTGCCATCGGTGTCCCTCCCATGAATGAACGGCCATTGCTTAGGACATTTATCTAGGCCACGTCCCTAAGCATGTCGCTTGGGACATGACCAAACACAAGATTACTCGAAACACCCAACCTGATGTATTAGACTCCCCTCCCCTCCCCTTCCTCATCCGTGTACCTATGATCGACTCTCTTACTTGTCGTAGCCTTTCATTAGACATCCTAAGCCGTGAAGAAACGATTTACCCAGGCACCAATCACCGAGGGATGCGAGATACACTTGCATAGAGCATAGTAGTATCTCGCACTAATATAGTACTAGTATATATATATATATATATATATATATATATATATATATATATATAAACCGGTGTCGTCGATAGTTGATAAAATGGAAAAGTATTATCTATATATAGTAGCATTGATAAGAGCTTACGTGTACATGAACCTCGGTGGCTTGCTCGGGATGGGACTGACTTCGGGGGAAGAGGTAGCCACATCAATTAACCACTACTACTGAGTGAAATAATGTCATAGATTCGCCATTGGTGTCCCTCCCATGAACGAACGCCCATTGCTTAGGACATTTATCTAGGCCACGTCCTAAGAATGTCGGGCTTAGGACATGACCAAACATCGATTACTCGAAACACCCATCGAATGTAAAGGACCCCCTCCCCTCCCCCCTGCCTCGTCCGTGTACCTATGATCAACTCTTACTCTTGTCGTAGCCTTTCATTTGACATCTATGTCGTGAAGAAACAAATTACCACCTGCACCAATACCGAGGA
>CANSZD010002794.1:12500-105989 GCA_947648045.1 Beta corolliflora | reverse complement strand
CAAATTCATCATCTACGATGCACAACCACCCCACAACAGGACTCAGTTATCAGCTCCAGGCTGTTCAAGCAGAAGGTTCTACTCCAGAAAGTCTCCCCAAAAGTTCCCACAGGAGCTACAATATCACCAAAGTCACATATGAGCTGAATGTTCTCCCATGTTACGCAGGGACCAAGCAGGATGCAGTGGTTCTTCCTATTGGCTGCTTATGTTGTTAATTTCATGTCTAAATTACTAGTCTGCGAAGGTGGAAAGCAAGGAAGGACAACATACAATGAGTCAGCTTTTTTGTCGGGTTACTGCTGATGGAAGACTTATTAGTTGTCACCGCAGCTGCCTATTTTATCCCTTTTTAATATAGAAACCAATCAATTTCAAGGATCAGTAGCACTGCTTGTATAAATGCTACACTTGAGGCTTGGAGATCAAGGAGAAGGGCACTTGTAATCTATTTTTGCTATATGTTCTCTACACATGTAATGTAATCTATATTTGTGTAAAAAACATAATTTGCAATGGAAAATGATTCTTTTATATATATATAACTGTTTGGGGAACATTTGGGACTAAAAAATTGAATTTTTTTTTTTGGGTCACAAGGGGCTGCGGTCGGGCAAACACGCAAGAGGTCGCGGTTTGGCCCCGACCGGACCCTTAACGCACTAGGGTTGCGGTTTTTAACCGCAGCCCTTCCTAAGCTGCCAAGGGGACGCTAGGTACGAGTCCGCGGTCCAAAAACCAAATTTGGGCCCGCTTTGGCCGCAGCGCTGGCAGGAACTTTCACTTCTAGTGAATAAACAAAACGGAAGCGTGATTATACAAAACATATGAATTAAAAGCGAAAAATCAAACACGAACAGAAAATTTTATTACAAAACATATGAATAAAAAAACGAAAATCAAACACAAATTTCGAAAATAAATTACATAAATTACAATAAACGAGACAAAATTACACAAAAAGGGGGAAACATAAACCCTAAAATCAAAAAAAAATCCAATCGAAATAAATTACATAGCCTAGATCTAAACGAAAATCAACCAAAATTAATCGAACCAAAATACAATAAAACAAAGATATAAATGAAAAATAAAAAAGAAATCAAACGAAAAAAACTAGAGATATTAAACAAAAATCAATCGTTTCGGTCTATTTACAAAGAAATATATTTGACCAAAGATCTGCGAATTACAAACAAAAAATAAAATAACGAGAAAAATTAACTCGGATCTGGATTTACAACGAGATTAAAATACGAAAAAAAAAAAAATCGGTAATTAAAAACGAAAAACCTCAACTAAAAACGAGAATAACCGAAGCGATCTATGGTGCATCGACGAGCGTCGTTCCCCCACCCCACAATGCAAGGATGACGAGATTAAAAATCTGGAATTGCGGGCTACGAAGATGGACGACGAAACGACGCAGGGATGAGAGGAGAAGTGGCGGCGAGACCCCGAACGACGAGGGCCGAGAGAAGATCGACGAGGTGAAGATCTCGGCTTTCCTTGACGAGGTGAAGATCGACGGACGAATAGATGATGATTATTGATGAACGAAGAGATGATTAACGAAGAGATGATGAACGAAGAAAGCGAGCCGCGTAGAGAGGAGTTAGAGTAGAGGGTCGGTTGAGGGGGTTGGCGAGAGAGGGAGGAAAGAGATAACCATATTGAAAATGCTAGAAGAAAGGGGGGGAGGAAAGGTGGGAGGAGAGGGAGGAGGGTGAAACCGTGGGGAGGGCGTGACTCGTGCGAGGAAAATGGGTGGAAATGGAGAAATGGGTTGCCTCAAATATTAGGCGTTTTGGGCCAATTGTTAAGGCCACCTAAGCTGATCCAGTTTGTCAAAGGACCGCATAAGTTTTGATAAGGTTTTATTGATCAATTAACTGATCGAATATTTTGCGCCCAAAAATCTTGAATTATCAGGATGCGGTTTTGTGAAAACCCATCGATTCGTTGTGTCATTTGAGGCCCTTTTTTCCACTAGTAATGAGCTAAATAGAAGAAGTGTCGAGTCTAGCAAACATGAGGAGATCATCGGCAGAACATCATGTGTGTTATTTTGAGTCTTTTCACACCTTGGATGAAAGTTGAAGTTAGGGCTATTACACGCGATTAGCAAGACACCCGCACAGGTGATCCATCCCAATAGCAAAAGAGGAAAGGTGAAAATAAGGTCATCTTGTCATAGACCTTTTTTTTTGTAGGAATTAGCTCACAAGGAATTCCAATAATTAAGATGGAATAAGAAATAGTGGTAACACAAGCCATAATCCCGAGGTAACAAACAAACCCAATTCAGTAAGAACGGTGTAAAGAAAAGATTATTCAACAAAATCGTAAGCCTTTTTCGATTAACTTTTATCATGCACCTAGGAAAAATTCCTTTTCTAGTGTATCCTTTAATAAGTTTTGTAGCCAATAGAATATTATCGGCTATGTGAGCATGTACAATGGGATCTTTGGAAAGAGCTCTCCAACTAGCTCTCAAGGAGAGAGAAAATGAAGAGCTACTTCTTACCCAACAATGGGGCTCAAGGGTATGTCTGGTAAAAACCCGACCGTATGAAGTCGAATATATTATCACCATCGCATATCAAGGGCCAACAATTGTCCTAATAACCAACACAAGATTCTTCCGACGCATTTTGTCTTCACTCGCGCACCCCCGATAAACTTCCCGAGAGGTCACACATCCTTGCACTTAGGGGTGTTCACCGGTTCGGACCCGACCTAGGGGTGTGCGATTTTGGACCGAGACCGAACTGGATCAGGAAAACTCCGGTCCAATCTCCGGTTCATGAAAACTTGGGATTCCGAAGCTTTCCGGTCCGGTTCAAACCTCGGGAATTTTCCGGTCCCGGACCGAAATGGACCCAATTCTTTTCCCCGTACCTCAAAAATTGGTTTGAATGTTAAAAAAAAAGTTTAAAACTTAGAAAAGTTAGAAAGTCAAACCTCATCTTTATTGCCTTTAAGATTATCGCTTTTAGTATTATTAGTTTTTTATGTTTAAAGCTTAGCAAAAAAGATTTTTTGAATAAAAAATACAAATTCTGTCCGGCCGGTCAAAAAAATTTGGATTCCGATCCGATTTTGGACCTGCGCACCCCTAACAGGACCGAGGATCGGACCGTGGGCCCAGGAATCGAAAAAATTTGGACTTGGACCGGACCGGAACCAATTTTTTTCCGATCCGGTCCGGTTTTGATCTCTGTTGGCCGAATCTATATTTTTGTAAAAAAAAACTTTTTATTTGATTTAAAAATATTTATAATTGGAAACAATTAAAATTTAATAATTTTAATAACAATATTTTTTAAAGGTAATAAATAGTAGGTTTTTAAGTTTGTAACTTTCTACCGTTTAAACTTTTTTACTAAAAATTAGAAATTCGGTCCACCCGGCCCGGACCGGAATTCTCCAGGCTTTGGGCCGGACCGGATCGGAATCGGAATCGGGATTTTCTACGGACCGAGGACCGGACTGAATTTTCGTCCGTCCGGGCGGTCCAAATTCCGATCCGACCCTGATCTTTTACAACCCTACTCGCACGCCCTTTAAGCACGCTTAATCGTGAAATAACTAAGAAATAAACTCTAAAAGAAAGATGCGTTTGTTGGAATGAGTGAGTCTCTTTAAATCACTTAAAGTAATCATGGGGATATTACAAGATATCTCATGAAGACACTTTGAAAAATGTCTCTTCAAGGAGATACCATTTGGGAGAAGTGAAAAATGGTTCTCCATTATCCCCAATCAATAATTGATGACACATGGTACAAAGGAATAAGTTTTATTAATGATATAAAGACCATTACATAGTGAAACATACAATAGAAAGCTCTTTAAATAGCTTTATTGTTGTTGGGGTTTTTTAGATATAGTTTTTTTAGAGTAGGCTTGAATAGAGATAAAAGTGGAGAATTCATTAAAAAGCCATTACTGTTGTACATGCTCTTAGGAATAAAACCAATTTGGGAACAATCAACATCTCCTATGACTTTCTGAAGTCTAGAAGTTAGAATTATAGCTATGATTTTGTATAAGATGGTGCAGCAGACAATTGGCCTATAATCACTAGCTAAAGTAGGATGATCAACTTTGGGAATCAAAAGTAAGAGAAGCAATGTTTATCTGTCTGCACATAATCCCAGAGTCAAAGAAATGTCAAATTTAATGACAGGCCAAGAGTGTTTAAGGAAATAAGAATTAAATCCATCCACACAAGGAGCTTTATCATCACTGATACCATTTAAAGTAACATCAATTTCAAAAGTAGTAATAGGAGCAATCGATGTAACTCTAGCCTCAGAACTGAATGAGACTCCAGGCAGATTAATATAACAATGAAAAATGTTCTATACATTAAATCAATAACACTATAAATATAAAAAATAGTATTTAACGACCCTCAATGTTTGAGAACCCTCTGGCCTCTGCGGTTGCCTATGCAACACATGCTCAATGCGGCCCCTAACGAGGCATTATGATAGATTTTCATTATGCCGAAGATTGATATGTGAATTAATTTTCTTTGCTGAAACAACGGAGTAGTTGAAGTTCTTAGACTTATTAGCTGAAATGAACTGGTACATTTTTTAATATCATTCTACAAAAATATTACGAATTTAATATTTAATTAGTCTAAAATAAGCAACTCACATATAATCAAAGGAAGTTTTGCCACTGTTGAAGAGTGAATCCAGAAATGGATTCTGAAAGGGGAAGAAACGCCACTTTAAGATTACTGCCCTGACAGGTCTTTTGCCACCATTAAACAAAACTAACTAAAACACAATAATTTGTCAAGATAGCCTAACCTAGTTTACAAAATTGAACATATCACTTTCAATGTGTCACTGCCTGTCTGTCTCCGGCATCTTCGTGTTCAACCTGCAAAGAAACAAAATAGATTCAAAATGTAACAGAACATATATGATATGAGAATGGCCGTCTCAGAAATTTCTACTGACATCAACACAGAAGGGAAAAACGGATTTCTTGAAAATAAGAGCAGAAGATACCGCAACACAGAGTTTCAAAGTTGTCTGAAAGACTTGGTAAGGACATTCGGTCATGTTAAGTCAAGGTCTCACACAGTAACATCAGCAAGGTATGAAAGGATTTTTAAGATCTCATGCCCCATGGTAACAGACAGCACAAGAGGTATGATTTCAGCCAAGAAAGATATGTAGAAAATGGATACAGTTACACACATCATTCGCCCACAAGATGGATACATGCATACAGCTTTAGCTTATATTTAGCATTCACAAAGTAAACATCGAATTTCGATAAGCAGTATTTCTCTTGTCTGCACCAATAAGTATATCTATGTACTTCTACAAAGTACAAACGGAGCGGATACTGAGGTTTGAAATATATACCTCAACAAGAACCCTTGCTTTCTTCTTTGACTCATCTTTCTCCAACTTCTTTGAAGCCAACTTGGATTCCCTTCGGCCCTCTTTCTGTCAGCTGCTCCTGCATCTTCATCATCTTCATCCATGCCATCTGTTCCATGAATGGAATACAAATATTGCTCACAAATACAAACCAAACAAATGGTAAAATTCACCAAAAGGGGATTAGAGTCAACATGCACTTAATCATATTATCTTTTTAACCCCCACTTTTTAGAAGGGTTTAGAGGGAGACCCAAGATGCTACCTTCACTATCATCACCAAGAGTGTCGTTCATGGGAAAATTGACAAAATCCTCCATATCATCTTCCTCTTCGAGTTCTTCATAACCCTCCACATACTCCACCTCAGGTTCCTGTTGAATCCAAAGGTCAACATAAAGCCATTTAGCAATAAAATTGGGCGAGAAACACCATTAACAACAACAAAAAAATTTATAATTTGACTTTCCTTTTCTTTTATCTATACATCAAGGGAAGGGAAGGACATCATATATTCAAAATCCTGAAAAACGAGTAATTTCAACACTAACCTCCTCAAGCTCCTGTTCAGTCTCATTTTCCTTCAAAATTTCATTCCATGCCTTTTGATTATAGTTGTATATATTGTCGTAGACACCGCTACCAAGACGTTCAAGCAATTCCTCCTCAATTTTCTGCAACACACAATGGTTGATTAATAATTTTGAAAGCCATTACAACACAGCTCTTCTCCAACAACAAAACGGTTACCTTATCTAGTAATGCTGCTTTCTCAGCCTTCTCTAATCTTCTAGCATCCCTCTTCATCTCCTTCCTAGGAGTAGTCATTATCTTCTCCCTGTAACACATAAATACAACTTAGCATGTCAAGCAAATAAATATTACTGACAAAAAAATTAAGTATAATCTCGTTCAACAAATTTAAAATAAGAAAGTGAAAATTGGCTGTAAAATATATAGGAAAGAAATTAATTAGCCATTATGCAAAGGACTGTCATCTAATGCACCACCCCCAAAAAGTATTTTAGCAAAAGCATGCTTTCTGGACAACTGCCATCCAGTATGGACACTGACATTGGTCACTATGATATCCCAGAAAACAAAGGATACATAAGCAGAAAGTATATGTCAAAGACATGCTAACTCGCAATCAATAATAACATCAATAGATTATGATCCACACATCCTAAGAATTCAGAAATACAGATGCCGGCAAGGGGAAACAACCAAAGAAAGAAAAGGTAACAAAACCTGAAAAGAGCTCAATGGCAAAGTGCAAGCAGCAACATATCAAAAACAAATGGAAGGATGCAACAATTCACCTTCTTTTCTTAACTTGCCTATGGTTGCCCTTGCCCCTTGGAACCAACTACACAGTGCATAGATGATAATATGATATGGTGTCTGGATTTCATCACCAGATAGCTATGCAATGACTACAAAACATATTAAGCAGAGACACGTGTGTATACATTCTACATATTTAAAACAGCTGGAACACCACAAAAAAAGCTGGAAAAAAAATCTAGCCAGTACAAATACCAAATAAATACAGCATCATACAGATGAAGGTAACAACTAACAAGACACTGCCAATAACAAGAAAATGGTACACCGGAGCTCGAGTTCTGTCTATTTATTTTCATTTGCTTTCTAATAAGATGATCAAGGCCAGGACGTAGAATGTAATTCAAACAATCAGACTGGAAAAGAACAGAGAACTATGCTATATATACTCATAGAAAGGCCTGAAATCATAATTTTAACATGAACTAGCAAATAAATCAGCCTTAAAATTCAAATGTGTGAACATCTACTCGTAACATGAACACCACATCCAAAGTTTTTCAAATTCAGAAAAATGTTTTATAAATGTCATGTTCCCAGACCCGTGTCCAATTCTAGGATAGTGTACTTGTGTCTGAATTTTGAGCCCTCATGTGTCAGCCACTTGAATATGTACCCTACTTGACACTCATACCGTGTTTGAATAACATTGATCCTCACAGGTTGAATTTATTATAAGGTTACTGGGAGAAATGAAGTCAGTTCTATGTACAATTGTCATGTTGATTTGCTAGTCCTTGGCAACAAAATGGTTACGGAAGTTGGAAGATAAATCAGAGTCAGAACCAGTCTAGTCCAGGAAATAAATGATTTTATGAGAACACAGAACTTAATCTTGTCCGCTGGTTAGAAAATGACAATCAGAATCACAAGTCACGCAATACGGCATCATAAAGGTACTTGGTGAGTGGTGACTTCTTCCAAGAAAAATGAAAAAAAAAAAGAGTATCATGTAGTTTAAGAGAATCGTAAGTTGCCTCAACTAAGGCAAATACTTCATGGCTTTGATAACTGGACCAATCAATAAGCCCAATAACAAAGCGACCAATCTGTCGACCAAAAATTGGGAGCCAGACAACTCCACCAAAATTCACAAGGAATGGATTCCTCTAGTCCAATTACACCCTCGGTCTCAAAATATATTACCCAATTTACCATTTTGAGATGTCTTACAAAACTAAACCCATTTCTTTCTTTCTTTTTTTCAAGTTGGGATCATATCTTCTTTTTACCTCTATCCTTAAAAAAAACACTATCTTCAATCATTTCTACTTAATCTCTTTCCTAAATGTGATATTTTTCAAAATGGTCCACCTTATACTCCCTCAATTATGTGCCAAAAGCAAATGAGTAGTCTATGTTTGGACGGAGCAGGTAATATTTAGAATTTAGAATACAAGCACAATTTCATCAAAGCAAGCACTTCTGTCTGATGTAAAAGTCTCCTGCAATCAAGTGTCAAGGCCACAATGACTGTATCCAGTATCCACCATCAAATTGAGTTTAACAGTCAAATATTCAGCACAAACTAGAATCTCAATTTTTGAAGAGCTATATTCTAATTATGATCTGTGGTAAGATAGATGTATAATGTCAGCACTGGAAAACAACCCACTAAGCTTCCCTTGCATTTGCAACAACTAATATTAAGTGAAGAACCGCATAGGACGACGGTACTACCCCTCTCCTAGTTGAAAAAGATTGTCAAGTAGAACCTTAAGCAAAGGACGTTGAACTCATCATCAACACTAATTCAACTCCTCTACAACAACTCTCACATAGAAGATGTCTACATCAACTATTCGCATTATCCCGATATGACAACTATTTCCGCAATGATTTAATCATAAAATACACATAGAGCTCGATAAATTGCAAAAAGTAAAACCTTGTTTTTAAAGCGAGCTTCCTCATACGTATGCGCATTTGAGTCATCTTGGTCAATCGCTGCTTCATCTTGTGCACAAGATATTTAGGCCAATACATCTGAAAAATCATGACTGCAAATTAGTGACACATACCAACAGATTGCCATTCATTTTCTTCTTCTCCAAACTAATTACAACAACTTCAAAGAAAAAGATATTTCAGTACCAAATGCTTATCGATAATTTCGAGCGCCTTCAAATAATTTCTGGGCAACTTAACCCTTTCCCACAACTTGTTAGGCATATGAGCTCTCTCTATAGTCTTCATGTACAAGTACAATACCCCTGTATTTCCCCAACAATAGCATAAAAGATCCATAAAAAAAAAAAAACCTACCAATAAATAACATTACAAAAAATTCAATCCCAAAAAAAACCTTCATGGTCTCTGATTGTAGCATATCGACTGTTAGCAAGAGGACAAGAGCTCCGATTGCAAAGTCCCGTCACATTATACGGATTTCGGCAAAATTTCCCCGTTTCAATCCTAATTAATTAACAACATACAAAAAAACAACAACTCAATTAAACAAATAAATAAACAAAATCTCCAAAATTGGGGGAAAAATTAGGGTTCATACTTGGACATAAAACTGCAGTGATTGTGACGAATAACTTGCCAAATGACCTCATCGTGCTGCATCTTCGATCAAAAATTTGTTCCGAAAGTGATGAATTGATAAAAGAATGAGAATTTGTTGGAAAGAGAAGAAAGAAATTTTAGGGTTTAGGGTTTTGTTTGAAAATTTTATTCGAAACAAGGAGTAATCTTTTTTTTGTTATATCTCTCTGAAAAATTGAAGGGTTTAGTATGAGTAATTTTGCGATTATGGTGAGGAGGTGAGTTTAGCTGAGTCGGTCCGGCGGGTCGGCCAAAACAGAGGGAAGGGTGTGTAGCAACTTCAGGGTTTTGTTAATGCACGAAATGCTGAAGCCATGTGATCTGACGTCGTTTTGAATGTTTTGTTTCCTTTTTTCTTTGTTTTTTCTTCTTTTTAGGATAAACTAGTCTTAAATGCCACGATGTGCAAATAGGTTCCTGGAATGCTAAACACCGCCCCAAAACTTCTTAAAATCACCCCAAAAAAAGTTAAAATTACATTTATAACCTTTTTTTTTTCTTTTTCCCCAAAACCACCACCAGCCACCTCACTCCACCACCATCCACCTTCTGCCACCACCACCCCCATTGCCACAACCACCAGGCCCACCTCTAGTCCTCTCTGCCATCTCTCTTCACCACAACCACCGCACCGGTCAACCACCTTCACCACCTCTGCACACCCATCCAGCACCACGCTTCTTCACCTTCCTCATGTCTGCGCACCAGCTCCACCCACCCCCTGCCACGCCTACCCACCACCATAGATTCCTGCGACTGTAATTTTTTTTAAAAAAATGAAGGTTGGAACGTCTAGCTTGGACGTTCACCCATTCCACCTTAGTTGCTCCTACTCGTGATTGCAAATCTATGCCCAATTGCTCCTGGTCTCGTGATTGCATGAACTTAGTTGAGGTAATTTCAATTGAATATTGGATGCCATTGTCCCCTTCCCCTCCCCTTAACCAAGAGAAAAAAGAAGAACAGGGATAAATCACATGAACTAATTTAAGATACATTCTAAATCTGATGTATAAATGTTGTTAAGACTTTGTTGCAAGACAAAATTGATTTGAGATTTTTAGATATATTTGCAGGACAGAAGCTTCTAGTTGAATTTGGATCCTCGAGATAGTATGTGAAGAGGTTCCAACCTTCATTTTTTGGTGGTGGCGGGTGGGGGTTGGCGGGGGAGGTAGGTGGTGGCGGGTGGTGGCGGTTGGCGGGGAAGGTAGGTGGTGGCGGTGTGGTGGAGGTTAGCTTGGTAAAAAAACAAGGGTAAAATAGGAAAGTAATGTTGGGCACGGGGTGATTTTAAGAAATTTTGGGGCGAGATTTAACAATCTCCATAGGAACATACACCCAAGTGCATGTAGATGATGGTGCACCCTCTTCTAAACGACGTTTTAACATTTTAAGAGTCCATGCTTTTAAGATAAAAATGTTGTTATTTGATTCCTTAAATCTTGCAACTTGTTTTACCTTTTCAAAGACGGTTATTGGCGAGATTCTTTTTTTTCAAATTTGAATGTAAAATGTATGTTCATTTAGTTTAGACTAGATGTTCATTTAATATATGTTCTTTTCATTACCACCTATGTTCCATTATAATTGGAGATTTACATGCTCTTTAATTTTAAATTGTGTGTTCTTTTTATATGAATGGCATCATTGGCATGTTCTTTCGGGTGCACAAAGTGAGCACCGTGCACCCTAGTGCATAATCCACACTTTGCACGCGATGCGTGCGTTAATTTCAAAACTTGTTATTCTATTATATACTTCATCCGTACTATAGTTATGATTACACTAAAAATGTGAAAGATTAATAGTTAGATGAATTTAGATATATTACTTCGCTAATGTAAAAAGCCAACGAAGAATGTGAGTGATTTTTAATATTAATTTTTTGTAAATGAATTTTGAACAAAAAGAATAGACATAATGAGTTGGTTTGAATGAATTAAAGAGTATCAAAGGTGTTGTGTCCTAAAAATAAAGGCTGATAAGAGGCCACGTGGACCAATAAGAGCCTCCACGTGTCCCTGAAATTGAAGGGAAACTTAACTTTTTGAAGGGTTTTATTCCTCTGATGTTTTAAAGCCCACTTTTGGACTAAAGGAATAAACAAGGCCCAAATCCCAAAAAAACGGCTGCATATGATTGACTGAAATTCAGCCTCCAATCATTGCCTACCACGTGTCGAACTCTGATTGCTTAGCCAATCAAATTCTCCCATTCAAGGGTGACCTCAAATGGCAACTTTCAGATTCCAAATACTATAAATAGTCCCCTCAAAATCAGGTAAAAGGTAGATCATTGAATATTGTGCCATTACTCCGCTAAAATATTCTCTCTCTCTTTCTCTCTCTATCTCTAGACCTAATTCCTTACCTGAACTGACTTAAGTTTCGGAGGGGAAACCACTATCCAAACCTCCAGGGTTGGTTTCCTTTTTCTGCAGGTTCGGAGTGCGGAGCTAAGGCATCGTTGCACAAGTCTCTCCAAGAACATTTACCAGGAAGAAGTTGCTTGACCAACAAGTAGACTAAACATTTGGCGCCGTCTGTGGGGAGACGCAGGCACGCAACGATGACTGACTGTCACTCGTCCAACCTAGCTAGAAGCCGCAGCTATCAGATTCGGGTAGAAGACACTGTGGACGATGACCGACCGGCTCGAGGGAGGGATAGGCCTCCCTCCAACGTTCCTGATCAAAGTCAAGTACCTGTTATCCAGGAAAATCTTGAACGTCTACGCGGATCGTTGCTCATCCCGGAAAATGTGTTGAATGACTTCCAGACCAGGATGGCAGCAGTCGTCCAAGAACAGATCAAGAACAATATGCTATTTTTCCATGTAAATCCAGAACTGGTTGCTCCCAACCCAGATCCTTCTCTTCGGGAACGCTCTCAGGAGAATCTTGCAGGTCCAAGTCGACCTGCTCGTCAAGAAGTTTCTAGAAGGACAGTCAGGGAGAAACAACCAGCAGGTGGTGAGCAGCGAAGAAAGATGGACTGGAACCTGGTGGTTAGGTCTCAAGATGACCGGCGTCCAAATAGGCATCGTATGGAAACAGATGCTCGGGAATATTTGGAATCAAAGAAAGCTGCTGCATTACAACGGTCGGCCACAGGATCTACACCGTATTTGAGAGATCCCCCTTGAAGCTACATTCTCGAACGTAAGGAAGAAGTCCGGGACCCTTCCCTTCTTCGTCCCAAGGCAAGAGAAAATAGTGGTGCGGCCCGATGGTCTATTGGCGTGTAGCCCCAGCAAACACCTCATCTAATCCCGTTTTAAAGGAGTATCGTAAGGAGTTCATACCCATTGAGGGACAGTTGGGAGCCCTTCGTATCAACTGGCCAACCCCCTTCTCGGCCAGGATCATGGAGGCGCCCCTCTTCCCAAAGGTTAAACTCCCTACAATCGAGCCATTTGATGGACAGACTGATCCTGATAATCATATTTCCGCTTATAAGCATCAGATGTATGTCCAAGCAATAGGCGATGCTACTTGGTGCAAGAATTTTCCGGCTACTCTGAAAGGAGTAGCTCATAAGTGGTTTAACAATCTTCCCCCTAACTCAGTTAACAATTTTACTGAACTCAGTTACTTATTTGGCTGTCACTTTGTAGCAAACCGGCAAGAACAAAAGACAAGCATGCATTTGGGCAAGGTCATTCAGGGTCCAAAAGAAGATCTTCGGAGTTTTGTTAAGAGGTTCAATCTAGAAGCTTTGCAGCTTCAAGATCTTAATGCTAGAGTGACCATTGACGCTTTTATTAGAGGGCAATGGGCAGGAAGTTTTAAGTTTGATCTTGTCAAGATGAAAATCACCAGTCTTACAGAATCCCTGCACTAGTAGAATTTTTGCTTATTGCTGCGGTGGTATTGCTGCGGTGTTACCCGTACGCAGCAATAAACCACGAAAAAAAGAAAAAATAAAAAATAAACCTATTGATGCGGTTTCCAACCAAAACCGCAACAATAGATGTCAACGGGACAATTTTTCAAATTTGGTTGACTAGTTTAACCAGCTCTATTGCTGCGGTTTTTAAAGAAACCGCAGCAATAGAAAGGCCCAATATTATATAATAGTATTTAAGTAGAAAAACCGCACCTCTCTAACTAAACCCTAAATGTAACCTTGCCCGCGCCTCCCTCACATCTCTCACTCTCCTCTCACGTCCCTCTCTCTCCTCTCACGTCCCTCTCTCTCCTCAATTCTTCGCCTCTCCTCTCTTAATTCTTCGCATGAATCGCATCTCATCACTCCTAAACATCAACGAACATCATCAACACATCAATTCATCTCTCATTAGATCGAACACAATAATTTATCTCTCATCAGATCGAACGCATCATCTCTCAATTCACCAAGTCTTATCGCGCACCTCCGTCGCTCCACCAATTCTGCTTCACACCTCCGTCGCTCCACCAACGTCGTCCGCACCAACTCTGCTTCGCACCTCCGTCGCTCCACCTCTTTTTTCGTTCATTTTTCAAGATTTCCTTTTTACGTTTTTTTTTTGTTCTGAGTTCTGTTTTATCGTTTTTTTATTTTTCTTTATTAGATCTGTTTACTTATTTTAGATCAATTTTGTTTATGAGTTTCCTTTTTACGTTTTATTTTTGTTCTTAGTTCTGTTTTCATTTTTTTTTTTGTTTTATTTTTTTGTTCAATCGCATCAATCTCCAGATCTTGTTTTCATTTTTTTTTGTTTTTTTCTTCATTTTTATTTTTGTTTTCATTCACATGGATTGAAAGTTCATACCCATATTCTGAAATTTGGCTATGAATTAAATAACAACATTACTATAAAATTCATTGATATCTTATCTGAAAAGTTAAAAGACTATTTGAAGGAGATGAGATCAAGTAGTAATTACAGCAAAAATATCTTATCTGAGAATCAATCTCGAATGTCATAGGAGTATTCGAGTTGCACGGAAGTTGCTTGATGAAATGCTTGACCCATCTTTAGCTACTTATAATTATGTGATTAATGACAAAGTTGTAGAAACATTTGTCTTGGTTCGCAGGACTGCAAATCTGATGTAAAGCTTGATAGCTTTACTTCGAGTGTACCAAATTCATTGTAATTACCAATCCCCCTTATTGTCTATGAAAGTACTGAATTATGGAAGTTCTTTCACTTCTTTTTCATCTAATTTAGTTGTTAATTTTGAGAGTTATGATTTATGAATTTGGTTATTTTTTTTATATTTTTCTTTTGAATCTCTTTTGTTATATATGTTGGATTTTTTGTATCTTTTTTGTTTTTGAGTTTTGTATAAGCATTATATGTCATTATTTTGAATCAGTAGTGTTTTATTTTGTTCCTACATTATTTTCTTTAAAATTTGATGGAATAGTGCAAAAAAATTTTTTTTTTAACCTGTACGTGTACCTATTGCTGCGGTTTTGGCTAAGAACCGCAACAATAGGTGTAACACATTGCTGCGGTTTTGGCCAGGAACCGTGGCGGGCGCGGATGTGTCGTTGTGCACCGCACCCGGCCAAAGATAAAATTTCTCCTACTCTCTTTTACACTAAGCTAGTATAATGGAAGTAGGGGTCGTATCCACAGGGAAACAGGAACGAGTTTAATACTTAGCGTGATTCAAAACCTAGATTAAGCTAAGGGCCGAGAAACCTAATTACAAAGGGGGGTTTCAAGTAGATTTACGAACAAACTAAAACTAACTAGCATATAAACAAAATGAGAAATCAATATGGAAAGATCTTGAATCCGATTAACATCCACTTCAATTCATTATCGATCCTTGAACCTCCACGCTAATTATTTCCATAATTATCTATTGTTGAGAATTAATCTCGCATTCTCCTTATTCTTAGTTGAATAGCACGATCAGTGTGACTATAAAACCCTAACTAAAGGATAACCTAGTCCGATCGCGTCTAAGTTCAATCCAATAGCAACAATAAACACAGAGAACCAACAGATCTGCTAACGTCATACAAGCGATAAACATTCAACAGTTGATTCAATTTCCCTAAGAAATAACCAAGACGATCTGCATCTAAGTTACTCCCTAGTTTGCTACAAATTGATAAAAGAATAAAACAATCCGATTCTATTCTTAAATCTAGCATTAGATTAATTACACAATCAAACTAGTAACGTTCCTAGCATAATTATGCAAAAATCATAGAAAGCAAGCATAGAAATTAAACCATAATCAAAGAAACTAAATAGAGAGGAAAGATCTCACAATAATGCTTGAAGCTCCATATTAATCTCGTTCAAGAACGGTTCAAGCTACAATCGGCATAGCATAAGCCAATCCCATAATTGAAATCTACAAAAATTAAACTAGAAAATAAAAACTACAAAGAGAAGACAACAAGAGAGGAGTGGAGTTTTGGAGACTCCCTCTCCTTGTGGCTGCTGCCCCCCCTAGGTCCAAAAACAAGTTTGGTATTTATACTAAAGCATAAAAGTCAGCCGACAATTACACCGACCTAGGGGTCGCGAGGTGCGAGTCTGGTCGCACCGTGCGAAGAGTACTCTGTCTTCCGTACAATTGGCTGGGCAAAGCTGGTCGCGAGGTGCGAAGGAACTCGCGAGGTGCGAGCAAGCTGGTCGCGAGGTGCGACCTAGCTCGCGAGGTGCGAGCTGCTGTGCTGGGCAGGCTTGCTTCGAGCGCGCGCTGGACTTGCGATGATGGGCGATGATGCTGCTTCGAGCGCTGGGCTTGCGGTCCTGTTGGGCGAGGCTGCTGGGCATGCGATGCTCGCGAGAGCTTGGTGCGGCTGTGATGGGCTAGGTGCTATGCTCGGCTACGGCTTGAGGCGATGCTTGATTGGAACATGTGGCGACGCTTGGCAAGTATAACGATGTTGAGTCGTTCCAAACACTAATGCTTCTAGGAGCTCGGAACTTACAACTTTAACTATGATTAATATACAAAATTCCGAACTTCCGCTAAGAGCTAAATAAAACGCAAACGTTAACAATTATGATCAAGACCCTTAACAAAAAGCACCCAAAATATAATATAAACACCGTATAACTTGAGCGTATCAAACCGCAACAATAGCTTGGCCTATTGTTGCGGTCAAAAACCGCAGCAATAGGTTAATTACCTATTGCTGCACCCTTAATTGCTGTGCGGCTAAAACCGCCGCAATAGGCCACTTAATGACCGCAACAATAAGCACTTATTCTACTAGTGCTGAAGGAGGCTGAAGCATTTATACATGCTACTGAAGTTTGTGCTGAGGCTAAGCACCCCGAGTCCAAGAAGCCTGAAGAGGTGGTTCCGGCAAAAAAGAACCCTAAGAAGGCTGAGACTTGGGCAATAACCTCCACAACTACCTCGTTCAGACGAGGAAAGAGAAAAGAATCAGAAACTTCAGCTGGCCCAATAGAAGTCAGCAAAGATCAGTACTCCATTCTTATGGAGATAAATGATCAATATGAGCTCAAGTCTCCAGCTGAGATGAAGACTCCTTACAGAAACAGAGACAAAAGCAAGTATTGTCATTTACATAAAGATTGTGGGCATGAGACTAATGAGTGTAAGCATCTTAAGAGGGCCTTGGAGGATGTAGCTCGGCGAGGAAAGATGAACTCGTATTTGCCCCAGGGGGGAAGGAAGTTTTGAGAAGAAGGATGATCGTCAAAACAAGAAGAAGGAAAGTGAAAGCACTAACGAAGATGTTGTTCTTGTCATTTCTGGTGGGTTTGCAGCTGGAGGACCAACCAATCGGGGGCACAAAAACTATCTCCGGGAGCTCGGCCAAATTTTGTTAACTGATCAGACAAAGGCCGAGCCCTTCCCAAAGGTAGTGGTCAGTGAGCAAGACTGGGTGAAGCTGAAGATCCCTCATGATGACCCCCTAGTTGTGGAAATGAAGATAGCAAATCTAAGAGTGAGAAGGATTTTGAGTGACACTAGAAGCTCGACGGACATCATCAGTGCAAATTGTTTGTCTAGGTTAAAGTTTGATGAGAAGAATTTGGTCCCTGTTCACCACCCAATCATTGGGTTTGGGGGAGGAGTCATCCATCCTATGGGGATGGTTACTTTGCCGGTCCGAGTAGGAGAAAAGGATGTCTCCTGGACTTTGTTCATCAAGTTTCTGGTTGTCAGAGACTTAACAGCCTACAATGTTATTCTTGGATGACCAACAATGAATCATGTTAAAGCAGTAATAGTTACTCATCTTATGCTCATGAAGTTTGAATGTGGCGAAGGGCAGATAATAACTCTTTATGGAGATCAGTAGGCGGCCAGAGAGTGTTATCTAACTACTCCGAAGCCATCGTCCTGGAAGGTTGAAGAGCAAGACCAGAAGAAGGTTGCTGGCGAAGGGATAATGGCCGAGATCATAATGACCCAAACAGCCTCGTTGAGAAGGACCATTGAAAATTCTCAGACGCAGGTTGCTCCCTCAAGGAGAACGTCCAAGACCCTTCCTAGCAAGAAAAGGAAGTATGTGCCAGTCAAGGAAGAGCCCCGCTTGTCTGAAAAAGTTATGGCCATCATGGGTTTGGCACTTGAGCGTCCAGAGCCTGTTGAGGCCCCAGAGGATATATGTCTAGATGATGCTCGTCCAGAAAGGACCCTGAAGATTGGATCTTCTCTTGCCCCTGAGTTGCGGGGAATTTTGATAAATTTACTCAAAGAGTTTCAGGATGTGTTTGCCTATAGTGTTGAAGAGATGCATGGGTTTGATCTAAAGATAGCTATTCACCGGTTGAATGTTGGCCCAAACATGAAACCAGTTCATCAGAAGAAAATACATCTGGGGCCAGCTAGAAATCAAGCGGTGGATAAGGAAGTGCAAAGGTTGTTGGAAGCCCAGTTCATCAGAGAAATAAGTTAGATCGGCTGGTTGATTCCACGCCTGGTCATGCTTTGTTGAGCTTCATGGACGCCTATTTTGGGTTCCATTAGATACCTATGTGGCCAGACGACCAGGACAAGACGTCTTTCATAACGGAGAAAGGGTTGTATGGTTGGCTGATGATGCCTTTTGGTCTCAGGAATGCACCGGCAACCTTCCAAAGACTGATCAATACCGTTTTTCAGCCACAATTGGGTAGGAACATGGAGGCATACATAGACGATATGATTGTGAAAAGTCAGCAGGAGAAAGACAATGTTGGTGATTTACGAGAGACCTTTGAGACTCTCAGGAAATATAAGCTAAAGCTGAATCCCAAAAAATGTGTTTTTAGAGTTATAGCCGGGGAAGTTTTTGGGGTTTCTTGTAGATTAGTGGGGAATAGAAGCTAATCTTGGGATAGAAGTCACCGGCCAAGATTAAGGAAGTGCAGCGTCTGACTGGCTGCCTTGCGGCTCTTGGTCGTTTCCTTTATAAGTCTGAGAACAAATGTCACCACTTCTTCGCTACAATCAAGAAAAAAGTCAAGTTAAATGGACAGCTGAAGCAGAGCAAGCGCTTCAGCAAGTCAAAGATCATCTACGTCATTTACCCAGGTTGGTTAGTCCAGCCGAGGGGGAGAAGTTGTTTGTATACATAGCAGTATCCCCTCGGGCTGTAAGTGATGTCCGGCTGGCCGAGCGAGAATCAGTACAAATACCGATATACTTTGTGAGTCATGTGCTCAAAGATGCAGAATGTAGATACACCTCAATCGAGAAGTTTGGATTGACACTAGTCATGGCCAGCCGGAAGTTGAGACCTTATTTCTTGGCCTATAGCATACTGGTCTATACCGACCAACCTTTAAAGCAAGTTTTGCAAAAGATGGAGGCCGATGAACGTATGTTAAAGTGGGATGTTGATCAGTTGAACATGCTTGACATAACCTTTGAGCCAAGGAAGGCAATCAAAGGCTAGGCCTTAGCAGATTTCATAGTTGAGCTTACTCGGCCAACTATAGATCCAATAGTTGACCCAGCGGAAGGCAGGAAGCATTGGACGCTCATGGTAGATGGATCGTCAACTGTCAATGGATGTGGCCATGTGGGGCAGGAATCATTTGTCAATCTCCGGAGGGAGATAAGTTTGAATATACGTTAAGGTTCCGGTCGTGCGTCCAACAATGAGGCCGAGTATGAGGCCTGCCGGGCCGGAATCAAGATGTGTAGAGCGGCCGGGGCTTTGGAGATTGAGGCCAAATTGGACTCTCTCTTAGTCGTCAGCCAAGTAAATGGAGATTACGAATGCAAGGAAGCATCTATGAGCAAGTACATGCGTCTGATCAAAGACGAGATTGAGCCCTTAAAGCGCTTTGTGCTGGAATAAATACCAAGACCAGAAAACCATCAGGTAGATGCTCTTTCAAAATTGGCCAGCTCAGCTGATTGTGATATACCAAGGACAGTGTTGTGGGAAGTTAAGCCAAAGAAAAGTATTGATCAAGTAGAAGTCATGTTTCTAAGTCGAGGAACAGTATGGATGGAGCCCATCATCAACTTCAAGAAGACGGGCCAGTTACCTTCAGACCCTATGGAGGCTAAGTATGTCAAGGCCAAGAATAAGTGGTTTGAGCTATGGGATGAAATTATGTATAATAAGTCGTTCAATCGTCCCTCTCCCGAAGTGTATTACTCGGGAGGATGGACTGGAAGTGTTGAAGGAACTCCATGAAGAAGCATGTGCATCTCATATTGGGGGAAGAGCCTTAGGAGTGAAGGCCTTGAGAACTGGCTATTATTGGCCTACTTTAAAAGAAGATGTTCTTGCTTATGCTAAAAAATGTGATAGCTGTCAGAAGCATGGGAGCTTGCACCAGAAGCCGTCCAATTATCTAACTCTCGTTTTATTCCCACTGCCTTTTGCCAAATGGGGCATAGATATCTTGGGACCTTTTCTTGTGGCATTGGACAAAAGAAGTTTGTGATTGTGGCTGTTGATTACTTTACTAAGTGGGTAGAAGCGGAGCAGTGTGTAACGCCCCGACTTTCATACATCCTTATTAAGTTAATTGATCAAGATAAGTAGCGGAAGACTTAGCTTAGTCGGCGCATTACCGCCGTACTTTCGGCTAAGGGAAAATACAAGGCGACAATTAACATTAACTTATAGGGACATTACTTTGATTTGTCACTCTTTAAAGAAACACTTTAATAATAGATTAATATTTTCTAGAAATTTCGGCAGAGTTTCCTTTGTAAATTGGACAACCCAAAATGGGAAAATGTTTGAGAAACCTGTTACAAATAAAATATTTCCAAATCCCTAACTCAACGCTTTCGCGGAGCAGCAGCTAAAGAGACCCAGGAGCACTATTGCTCATCCAGAACTAGAAATAAAACTAGACCATTAACAAAGTGGAATCGTCGTCTTAGCCTCAAAAGAAATGTAAAACAATCATAACTGAACTCTTAGCACGTAATCCCTTCCATCTTGGAAAAGATGCTCCAGAACTTCAACCTGAAACTATTGTAACACTGCCACCCACCAAGTGACAGGCCACAGTAGTGACAAAACAAAACATTGACAGATACATCAGCACAACGCTGAGTACTAACCCATAAAACATTTTTAACACATGCTTTGGTGTCCACGACTCTCACGTAATCAACATGTTCACATCATTCACAACCGCATCACAACAACATAGCATAGTCATATTCATAATGTAGTAATGATTGTACTTTCGTAACAACATAGTTATTTCATAGAATTCGTTCATAACATCACTAATCATCATATTCGTAAAACATTCCACATCTCCTAATCCAAACATCAATAACATAATGTGTGAAATCATAAAACATAATCGCAATCATAATCATACTTTTCGTAACATCAAAGTCATCATACTTCATAGCATTAAATCATTTAATAACATCATCTACATAGCAAGTATTTCGTATCATGTCATAAGCTTCATCATTATCTTTTCATTTTACTTACTCATATTGGTAACTTGGCAAGTACACGGAAGGGATGTCTCCCCAATTTTATTTTCGTAAACGGGAGGCTACCACCCGAGGACCTTGGCCCCCACATTTCAGAAGGTGGTTTATAATGCCCAAAACATAACACGGAATCACCCCAATATGTAGAAGGTGACTGACCCGCCAGAAGGTACGTGTAAGACTCGATTTTCATTTTCATAAACGGGAGGCTACCACCCGAGGACCTTGCCCCCCACATTACAGAAGGTGGTACATAATGCCCAAAACAACACGGAATCACCCCAATAAGTAGAAGGTGACTGACCCGCCAGAAGGTACGTGCACGACCCGACATAAACATAATACTGCCAAGAACCGTTCTTTCACTTAGCTATATCATGTTTCGTTCCTTTTTACGAATCATAATCACATTACATAATCGTAATCGTAATCATGATACGTAATCATCATCATAACGTAACCATAATTACATTACATCATCACAATCATAATCATGGAACGTATCTTAATCATAACGTAACCATAATTACATTACATCATCGTAATCATAATCATGGAAAGTAATCATAAGTATGACATATTCATAATCATGTTCATAACATATACTTTTGCATAATTAGATGAATTTCTTGTGAATTTCTTCTTGATGTGAAATGATTTTCTAGGCCCTAATTCCATGGGTTTTTATAGATGAATTTATCAGACAAAAAGGGAGGTGGAATGAGGGAGATTGGTGGTTCATTCACCTTGGGGAGCAAAGTAGGAGACATGTCAGAGAGAGAAGGTAGAAGAAAGGAGTGGGGTGGTCGGTTTAGGGAAGCTAATTATCAGCTTTGTTTCCTTCTTTTCTCTTTTTATTTTCTTTGTCTTTTATTTTCTTATTTGGTTGTTGGTGCACTACAACAAAAGTCAAACTTGTGACCCTTTACAATTGTTAAGTTAAGTATGGCTTCTAAACTTTAATATTGGACTTTTAGCTAAAATTCATTAACTCAAAGATCATATAGAAAAACATATAGGATTTTCTAATTAAATCCATAAACTATATTATAAAGTCATTTATCATAATAAACATCATTTTTTCGTAATGCTAAGGTAAATATATATTTATTTTAGAAAATACTCTTAATCATAATCACTTCGGAAAAATTTAGGACGCAAATAAGCTAATAAACATAATTAGTAATTAATAAAACGAAATTAAGGTTCGGGGTATTACACAGTGCGAGGCATAACTACCAATGATGTCAAGAGTTTTATTTGGAAGAACATCATAACCCGGTTCGGCATGCCACAGTCAATTGTCTTCGACAATGGTCCACAATTTGAAACACCAAAGTTGAAAGATTGGCTGTTAGAAAGAGAGATCAAGG
Source organism: Beta corolliflora (assembly GCA_947648045.1). Lineage (NCBI taxonomy): Eukaryota > Viridiplantae > Streptophyta > Magnoliopsida > Caryophyllales > Amaranthaceae > Beta > Beta corolliflora. Next base: position 83,454 of record CANSZD010002794.1, on the reverse strand, counting down.
CTCATTTTGCTGCAGTATCCCACCCACAAACCAATGGGCAAGTAGAGTCTTTCAACAAGATCTTGTCAAACGGCATAAAAAGGAAGTTGGAAAATGCCAAGGGACTATGGGTTGAAGAACTACATCTGGTATTATGGTCAATTAGAACCACGACTAAGAATTCTATAGGCGAGACACCTTTCATATTAGTCTATGGAACTGAGGCTGTCTTACCCATTGAGATTGAAGAGCCCACCCTAAGAGTCATGCTGTACAAAGAAGAGGCCAACTGGGCCGCCTTGCGCACTGCCTTGGATCAGTTACTAGAGGTAAGGGGCAACGCACTGTTAAGAATGCAATTGTACAAGCTTCGAATGGCTCGGGAATTTAACAAGAGAGTCGCTAGACGACCGCTGAAAGTGGGGGATTTGGTTCTGAGGAAGATGGAAGCTGTAGGACGAGATAAAGAACAGGGTAAGCTGACAGCAAACTGAGAAGGTCCTTATCTGGTCGTGGAAGAAGTAGGAAGTGGAATATTCCGTCTACAAGACATTGATGGACGACCGATACATCACACTTGGAATTCAGACACTCTGAAGAAGTACCACGTCTGACTTATATCAATACTAAACAATGGTAGTAGTCTGTAATCAGTAAAAGTGCCACGACACAAAAAGAGAATTAGGAATGTATGCATGTAACTTGGTGGTTTGCCAAGCAAAATTCACATAATACAATTTCTACTTTCAATCTAATGATTAATTGTTTCTCTATTTTTACTTAAGTCATTCACTTTGGGGCATTTTTACCACTAGTTAACTCAGTGGTCTTAAAGTGCATTAACTTAGCTAAAAACTGAAGAAACCAATAACGACCAAAAAGAATTAAACTAAAAGAATGAATCACCCTAGCAAGGGATAATCATTTTTATGACGCACATTGCTTCCTAAAGGAGGCCGGCCAAAGAGTAATAAACCATATGAAAGGTGGATTACATACATGATCAACCAAATTGTAAGACTCCCTAGTAAGGGAAATATTATTATCTCCCCAAAGGAAGCCGACTCGAAATAAGTACACCTTAGTAAAGGTATCTTACTTTCAAAAGCAAGGTCGAACAAGTAGTAATAACCCTAGTAAGGGGACCATTACTACAAGACGAACACTACCTTCATAAGGAAACCGACCACGAAATGATAAGCTCATAAAAGCAATCATATCTAATAAGGTTGGCAAGTGAGACTATAACAATAGATAAACTATTTAAGCTCGTCCAGTTAAGAGTTATAAGAAGTTCAGCCTGCGTTGGCCGGTTTCCTTCTTAGAACAACGCTCGTCTGGAAAGTCAAGATGAGCCCAATCCCAGGAAGGGGGGGGGGAGTAACCAATCCTTAGAACTTCTAAGACATACTCAGTCAGGACGAGCGAATTATAGTTCAAATAATCATCCAATATTAGACGAGTTCCTTTGAACTTGGGCATACTTGTTCAATGTTCAATAATCGTCCAACAATTAGGACGAGTTCTTTTTAACTTGGGCATATTTGTTCAAATTTCAATAATCATCCAGCATTTAGGACGAGTTCCTTTGAACTTGGGCATATTTGTTCAAAGTTCAATAATCATCCAGCTTTTAGGACGAGTTCTTTTTGACTTGGGCATATTTGTTGAAATTCAATAATCGTCCAGCATTTAGGACGAGTTCTTTTGGACTTGGGCATATTTGTCCATATTCATTAATCGTCCAGCCTTTAAGACGAGTTCTTTTTAACTTGGCATATTTATTCAAGATGATTAATCGTCCATAATCTCGGACGAGGGAGATTGCAATTGGTCAATGTAAGTGAATATGAGACGAATTACGTTGGACGAAAGTAATTTAGTAACAAAATATTCGTTCATAAAACGAAGAATTCATTGCCAAAAATAAGGCAAGGTTACAAAACTAGTCTAATAAAGAAACAAAATTGAAAATACAAAGAAAATCTAAACTATGCCTGGCTACAAGGAGGGCAATCAGCCAAGATACAACAACAATGATAGCAAAATGCTATTCATTATATTCAGTTGGTGGTGTATCTTGGCCGTTGGCTGGGTCTTTAGGGGCTTCTTGGCCGTCCACCTGACCCTCAGGATTCTCTTCATCATCTTCCTCTTCTTCGTCAGAATCGGAGAAGGTTGGGGGAGTTTCACCAGCTATTTGAGCCCTGTGGAGATCTTACTGAAAGAGCAAGCAACACTCGAAGCAAGAAACCTCCTCAGGCTCAGCCATCATTTCGAAGGCTTTTAGAGCTCAGCCATCATTTCAAAGGCTTTTAGAGCCCAACCCTTGGAGGTCTCAACAACGTCGACCAGGGCCACTTTGGCATCAGTAAACGATTGGGCTGCCTCCTCCTTCAGACGAGCATTATCCTCATTCAGCTTGAGGTTTTCTCTCCTGAGCTCAGCAGCAGCTACAAGAGCGGTGTTCCTCTCCCCCTTGAGATCGTCTGACACGGTGTCAATGGCCAGCTTCCTCTCCTTCTTTTCTTTGAGTAACGCATTGATCTTAATGAGGTATTGTTGGTTGCTGGACTCCATGGTGGCCAGGCAAATCTCCCAAGCCTACTGGGATTGACGATGAAGGGTTCTTAGCATCTCATAATCCTACATGGCTTTTCCCCAGCCATTGTAGCTTGGTGGACGAGGTGCTTATTTTCTTTCCTCAGCTCCCTCGCCCAGTCTTCAGTGATCATTCTGCGAGCAAAAAGCTACATAGACAAAAAGTAAACACATAGTCAGTGGACAATGTTAAAAATAATGAAAAAGTACAAGTACAAAATTAGAACAGCAAAGCTAAATGGATTTACCTCGGCAACAAGTTGGGACATATAGCCCACGTGCCCAGACGAGGCCCCCCATTAAGCCCTTGATGTAGGACACAGGGTAGCATTTGAAGAGCTCCTGCTTGAGCTTCTCCCTTTCAGCCCTGGACATCTTGGCAAAGGCTTGGGAGGACTCATCGTCTGAGTCTGCAATAAGAGCAGCAGGCTCTATGGAGGGTCCTTTACCCTTATCTAAAAAGGTGGAGGGGTAAGTTTTCTTGACGGGAAAAACGACTGCAAGTCTGTTGGACGGACTCATAGGACGTCCACCAACTCGCAGCGTCCGAACCACATTTGAGTAGTATGACCCACCCGAAGATAAGGACGCAGATCTATAGGATGGCGGCATTTGAGCCACCAGCTGAGAAACCAGCCTGCTGAATGCCGATCCTTCCTTGTGAGCCGCGTCCGGCTGAATCTCCGTAGTTCCAGCCATTTCAGGCTAGTTTTCGGTCCGAACGTGTCGTCCGGCGATCCACGAGGGAGGAGGGTAGAGATGTGACCTTCCTCTCCCAAAAGAGGAGAGATGGTGGACGAGACATCCACCACCTTTAGAAATTATCCACCAGGGGTGGACGAGACCCGTCTCCCGTCCTCTGACTGACGGGAGTAGCTTTTTGAACGGACAAGCTCATCCGTTCTGTCTTCTTCTTAGCCATAAAGCCTTTGGATTTCTTAGGCGGGGGAGGATCCCCGACTGTAGAATGCCTCTTCTTGGATGCAGCTGATTTCCTAGCTAACGTCTTTGATGTTGGGGTATTCTTCTACAAAAAGAAAGAAAAAATAAAAATTAGAACAAGCCCGTCCAAAGAGAACGTCGAGAAATACGATACATACAAAAACTTTTGGACGCACTCTTCTTGCTAAAAGAAGCCGGCCAGACCGGCCGTTACCTTCAGACGAAGATTTTTGGTCCAAATGTGATGTTGGACGAGGGGTGCATCCTTCCAAAACTTTGGACGATGATTATCCAATTGAGAAGGCATTCGTCTAGAAAAGGTTAAACTAAGCTTCATATTTGGACGAAGATTAGTCGCTGAAGGAGGTCGGCCAAGCACATCCGCCTTCCTTCTACGATGGACCTTCGTCCAAAAACATTACAGACAAAGATCCAGAAGAACGTCCAAATTCAGACGCCTTCCTTCTACGAAGGATCTTCGTCTAGAAAAAATGGACGACTAATCTACCTAGAAGGACGACCGAGTCTAGCCGCTTTCCTTCTAGGTTAGATCTTCGTCCAAACATATTGGGACGAAGGTCAAAGCATGAGATCGTCCGAAAAAAAAAACTTACCAAAGTATCAGCCCTCTTTTCGGTCCCCGTCCTGGAATATTCTTTCCAGAGGTTTGCGCTAAACTTGGACATATCTATGTCACCCGTCTAAGATTTTCGAAGAAGTGCTCTAGCTGCTTCTGCAAAGAAAAATCAAGATGGTTAGTAAACAAATACTTTGGACGGTACATTTTACTTAGAGTTTTGGTGAATTACCTTTATCTTCGACCAATCACAAGCCAGCGGCGACCAAGAAGTTGTCCTTAAAGAACATTTCTTTGAAGGGGATCCAATTAGTTTGGTCCTTTCAAAGTCGACGGTTTAGTTTGGTGTACTCAGCTATTCTGAAGTACTCCACCACCTCGTCATCAAACCTATCCTTCAGGTCCAGGATAGGTGCTCCTTGTCCGGTGTTTGTCGCTTCCCGACTACGGTAGCGATATCCCCTGGCAATATCCTCGCTGGGAGCCCGGACGAAGATGAAGTCTGTCTTCCAGTCGTCCATTTTAGAGGGTTTATCCCAAGCAGTGATAAACCCAGCACGATTGCAGATGCTGAACCAAGCCTCGTCCACTGTCTTGGGAACCTTGGATACATAGTGTATGTGGGTAAAGGCTGGTAAAGAAAGAGTTAGGCCGCGCAACTCGCAGACGTCTATGAAAGTTAGGATGTTCCAGTTGGTTATGGCCGATGTTGTAATGTGTTAACACAACCTCGATGAAGTCGTGAAGGGGAAATCTCAACCCGGCGTCCAAGGCCAATTTATAAACGACAAATTGACCCTGAGGAGAGCTTACGATGGTGGCTTTCTCATCAGGGATTACAAAAGTATAGCCCGACATGGGCATAGCAATGGACAAATGGCTAGGGTCTCTGCTAAATTTTTCCAACCATTTACGGTTGACGATTATGAAGCCAGGGTCAGAAAGGGGACCTAGACGTCTCCTAATTTCAGACGAGGTAGTAGAAGGCTCGTCGGACTCCTCAGGAGAACTAGACTCGCCCTCGTCATTCTCGCTGTTATTTTCTTCCAACTCCACATCCCTTCCAGACTGGCTGGCCTCTGGATTTATTTGGTCAGGATTCTCTTCCCTGCTGTTACAGGGAGAAGAAGGCTCTGCCGCTGGCAGAGTACTTTGGGTTTCCCTTTCCCTTATTTCTCCCTCGGGAATCCGTCCAGTAGATTCTTCCATTTCAGAGCTGGAAGCAGGCAGTATTAACCCTCGTCTTAGACGGGCGGTTTGCTTGACGCACGCCAGATTACCCTGCACAGGTAAAGACTGGGTCGTCTGACTTTGTTGTCCAAATCCATAAAAACAAGGATATGCATGACCGGCCAGAATAGGGCCAACCCTAGAATGTGCCGAAGAATAATAACTATCGGTTCTAGCGTCAAGGCAAACTCTTGAACGACCGGGTTTATTCGACGAAGAGGAGGAATTCATTTTATTGGTTTTTAAAGAAAATAATAAAGAATAAGCAAGTAAGAAAAAGGAGATACCTGACGAACGCTTGGACGATTGGTGAAGTAAACAAGTCTGGCCGAGCACACACACTCTCTCTAGAAAGTTAAATTTTCGGGAGTCGCTCTCTCTAGAAAAATTACTCAAGGTGTGAAACGATTTCAGAAAGGACAAAATGAAGTATATATAGGGGGGTGAAAACCTGCCCAACCGGTAAAATTGACCAGCCACGTGGCCCTCCAGGGTATAGACGCGTCACAACCCTCTAAAATTTGGTAACTTCTCCTGGTAAAAGGAGATTAACCGGTTTTGCAACAGATAAATCCTCTTTTAGGGGCAAATGTTGTGTCCTAAAAATGAAGGGCTGATAAGAGGCCACGTGGACCAATCAGAGGCCTCCACGTGTCCCTGAAATTGGAGGAAAACTTAAACTTTTGAATTGTTTTATTCCTCTGATGTTTTAAATTCCACTTTTGGACACAAGGAGTAAACAAGGCCCAAATCCCAAAAAACGGCTGCATATGATTGGCTGAAATTCAACCTTCAATCATTGCCTGCCACGTGTCAAACTATGATTGCTTAGCCAATCAAATTCTCCCATTCTAGGGTGACTTTAAATGGCAGCTTTCAGATTCCAAACACTATAAATAGTCCCCTCAAAATCAGGTAAAATGTAGATCATTGAATATTGTGCCATTACTCTACTAAAATATTCTCTCTCTCTTTCTCTCTCTATCTCTACACCTAATTCCTTACCTGAACTAACTTAAGCTTCGGAGGGGGAACCACTACCCAAACCTCTAGGGTTGGTTTCCTTAGTTTGCAGGTTCGGAGTGCGGAGCTAAGGCATCGTTGCACAAGTCTCTCCAAGAACATTTACAAGGAAGAAGTTGCTTGACCAACAAGTAGACTAAACAAAAGGTAGTGAGTATTTTAGGATTTTCAGGTGCACGTCATGCATACCATCTTCTCTTATTAAAAAAAGGTCAATATATTTTTCCCATTTAATTTTTTGATGGAAATATTTGATGCATATACGATTTTTAACTTGATTAGAATGGCAAGTTGAAATGAGAAAATGTTATTAAATTATTTTCTTTTGTACTTTTTTTCATTCCATTAGATCATTAAGGGTAATTTAGTATTTTCAAAGGGGGACACCATCTTCCTCCCCCCTTCCCTTATATAATAGAGATTTTGTCAGTTACACTATTACTCCTACCACATAACAATTTTTCAATATCACTTTGTTAGTTACATCCTTTTTTTGGGAAGATAAAAGTATAGTAAACCTTTTTAAGTAGTTTACAATTATTTTACTAATGTAGATGTCATCTAACCAAACTTAGTAAAGTCTTATAGGGTGGTACTCAGAACCTGAGATTAATTCTCGTTTACATCACAACTTAATATAATATGTGTTTCACTTCCTTTAAACTTAGCGTCCAAAGTTAGTTAAAAAGAACGCGTGGAAAATAAGAAAAACAACAATAAATACTACACAATTACTTCTAGTTTTCTTGATTTTTCAATTAATCCCTTAATTTCTAGGCTAGCTAGAACTTAGCTTATTTAGATATGTATTAATTGAATAACATAGCATAATGTGGCATTTGAAGTTCTTCAACAACAACCTTTTGTAATGGAGGTAGTACTTTCGTTTTACAAAATGTACTTATTCATCCAGCTTAATTTACTTCAACATGTTATAATCGTTGTGTAAATGTTAACCTCGAGTTAAATGCATTTATGGCATATTAATTGTTTTTCTTCCTTTAATAGTTGTTCTTACTAACTCTCAAATTTAATTTTGGTACCAATAACTCCCAAGGCAATATTTGGTAAGGTACTCTAATCATTAAGGAACAGGGTGTCATGACTTGTTTGCATTTTTCATTAACAAGCTTTAGTGACCATGGCGGGAAAAGACTAGATCAAATCTAACTCTGATTTAGAGGTGGGTGTGGGTCGGCCCGGTACGGCTCGGGCCTAGCCCTATCCAAGCCCGGTCGAGGACCAACCCGTTGTCCGCTGCGTGGGCCGTGGGCCGTGGGCCTGCCACGGCCGAGAAATTTTGTTTCAGACCCGGCCTGGCACGAGCCTGCCTATATGCCCATGGGCCGAACAACCATTCTCTTTGTTTTTTAGTCTAAAACTGCCAAGAATCCAAAAAAACAACATAAAACATGAGTTAGGCCCACAGGAGGCACATCCCGTCCCGCAGGCCCGTGGGCCGAGCCATGGACAAAATCTGAAAATTTTCAGGCCCGACACGACACGGCCTGCCACTCACGGGCTCCGGCTCGGTCCCGGCCTGCCATTGCCCCAAGCCCGTGAACATGCCCAGGCCCGGCCCATGCCCAGGTCTATTATGATTATTTTTTTGTGATTGTGAATTGTATAAAATTCAGTCATGTCAATTATGTATTTTCCCAAAAGGAAAAGGGTAAAGCTCAAGAGGAAGAAGATACTTCAACTCTACCTCCCAATTTTATGTATCACCAAATAACCCACCTCATAAAAGTAATTACCTATAATTCACTTGTACTCTATTACTTTCACGATCACAATTGGTGTTTGTCCATCCCCAGAGAGAGCTGTGTCCCTAGAGAAAACTCATACACTATCTCTATTCTCATGGTTCTTTTATTCTCCTCATTTCATGCTTTGTTACTTAAACTTATATACATAAAGACTCTTTCTTCGATTTAGTATCGAATAACTCCTCAATACATATTTTATTTAACCCATAAAATTAAAAAGCTAATAATGATGCTTGATTTGAGTAATAACTTCCCCTTTACCATCTCTCTTTCTCAACTTCTTACTATTTATGGAATGTTTAATCAACATTCCTAGAGAGATATTGAGATCATTGATTTACATTCTATAGCAACAAAGCATGGTACAGTACGACCAAATTATCTTTCATACTAACATAATAAACCACATTTGTAAAAAAATGACCCCTAGAGAGAGAAAGAGAAAAAACCCCTCCAGCCAACTTAGAAAACCTAGAAACTAGAAATTTCCGCCTCAATTTCTTCTCAATTGTTCTGACAAATTAGTCTTTTGCAAAGTAATCGTCTCTTCCTTATGGTTTTCCATTGGAAATCTTTTAGGATTACAATACAATTTCAGCATTTCTAGTAGTGAGTCCCGTCTTTTGCGAGTAGGTGAGCTGCTGCTTTTGTGGTGTACTTGTGGGGCCTCTGCCAATCCGAAGAGGTTTATCTCTTCTGTGATCAGATCTGTGGTGTGTTTTATTGGATTAAAGGTGCTAGCTGGCGTGCGTAAGGAAGCTATTTTGTTAGCGTATTTGATTAAATACGTATGGTTTTTAGGGTTTAAGTTTAAATTTAGGGCTCAATTTAGGGGTTTTCATTTGGGGGATTTTATGGCGCCGATTTTATGGCGCCGATTTTATGTCCTTTTCTCGAAGATTTCTTCCATTCTTCTGTCGTGTTGTCATTCAAGGGTATGGTTTGTTGGTGTTGGTGGATTGTGTATAATTCCCTTCTCTGTTTCTTTGTTGTCCTTTTGGACATTAAGAGACTCCAAGTAATTAATGTGATGGTATGGTTCAGCAATTTATCTGCTAAAGCCAAAATTTTGTGTCTTGCTTTAAGTTCTGCTTTTCTTTTGCTGTGGTTTCACTTTTGGTTCTTCTTTAGTATGGATGTCCCTAGTTCATTCAAATCTGCTCTTCTTTCTGGTAATAACAAGGCTATGTGTATTGTGCCTTCTTTTAATTTCGAGGCTCATGCTGGTGCTTCTAATCCCTCTCTAGTTAGTGGTATTTACGAAGGGTTGGGGTAGGGTCTTTGTTGACCCTCCCCTTTCCTGCTTTGCTTTCCACGAATTTCGGGTTCTAGATGATATCCCTCAAGTCCAAAAGGACACTGAGGAGATGTCATAACATTGTTTGGTGGGTAAGATGATGGGCTTTCCGGTGGACTTGCGTACCATTATTGCAAGGACCAAGGCTGATTGGAAATTCATCAAGGGTGATATTGAGTATCTTGATATGGGTAATTAATGGATCATGGTACGTTTTGCTAATCCCAATGATTGTTTTCTTGTGTGGAGTGAACGCCCTTGGCATGTTCAAGGGGAGTTGTTTGTTATTCAACCTTGGAGGGCTGAATTTGACCCTTTTTGTGAAGAGATCAAATGGGTTGATCTTTGGGTGCGTATCCCCCGTTTCCTTCTTGAACTTCTTAATTTTGAATGCGTGGCCAATCTATTGGCTGCTATTGAGATTGGTAGTTTAATTAAGCTTGACCAAAACTCATTATTACGTAATAAAATCGGGTTTGCAAGGGCTTCCATTCGTGTCAATATTCTTTGAACCTCTGTCCGAATATCTTTGAGGTGGTTAGGGCTGGGGATAAGGTTACTGGTTATGTCATTTGGTTCGAGGATTTTTCCTCGGGGTGCTCTTTTTGTGGGGATGATTCTCATGCCATTGATGTGTGCTCTCTTCTTTGCTCTCCTCAAAAGGAAGTGCAAGTTAAACTGCTTAAGAACCCTAAGCAAAAAGTTTTGTCTGAAAATTTGATGAAAGTCAAAATGCAAGCTCTCGATATCACCACTCTTACGGAAGCTTATGTGGTGCATGTCAAACCAAAAATTTTTGTGAGAAAGAATAATGCAAAATCTGTTAAAAGTCACCTCCGTTAATCTTTGGAAGAAAAATTCCCATGCACTGCTGGGAAAGGTGTTGTTATCAAAGATGGTTTTGATTTGCCCATGAAGAAGAGAATATCTCTTCCTACTTGTTTTTGGCAAAGGTAATTCGATTTTGTATCTTTTTGCTGCTCCTATGATTGAGTCTCGTTTGTAGCTCGATGATGAGGCCCTTGTGTGTGCGACCCGGTGGATGTTGCCCCTCCGGAGGCTTTAATGTTAGGCACGGATCTTTGGGGTTGAGGGTGGTGAGGCACGGTCTCGGGTTAGTTCCCCCCCCCCTCGCTAGCTATGGTTCATGTTCCCACTCCTTTGAGGGTTGTTTTCCTTCTTGCGATCCGATTCTTTGAGAGCCGTTTAATCCGCTTGCTAGTGATTGCTTTGATGATGAGCCCATTATCATCCCTTCGATGAAGAGGATGATAATTATCTGTTGGATGATCTTTGAAGATGTGATCCGGGGTGATGATGGATTTCTTGAAAACTCTTTCCATTCTCTCTCATCCGGTAGTTACGTAGTTAAGAAGATTGGAGTTTTGGGGGTTGAGCCACTGCTAGCAAGGCTGCCTCCTCTCACTCTAGTTACGTTAAGAGGAGGATGTGTAGCTCCGGGGGATGAAGGCCACTCTTCACCCCGAAGAGAACTAAAGGTTAAGTCAAAGGTTTTTTCCACACCCATGTTTTTTAAATATGTCATTAGCTTTTTGGAATGTTAGAGGATGTTTAAGGAAGAATCTTTTTGCGGAAATAAATAATTTTTGTTCCACAAATCACATAGATATTATGATGATTTGTGAAACAAAATCTCAGATTCATCCTTCTTTTAGTTTGGTTAAGCGGTGTGGCTTCTCCATGTTTGATTTTGTCCCAACTGTGGGAAGATCGGGTGGCCTATGGGTGATGTGGAAATGTAGTGTAAGCAATCCCTTTAAGCTTGATGTAATTTTCAAAGGCTCTCGTTTTATGGTTTGTAATATAAAGTTGAGTGCTTTGAATGTTTCTTTCATCATTATATTTCTTTATGCTCCTGCTAATGCGAATGAAAAAGATAGTTTTTGGAATGAAATTTCTTTGTATGTTCTTTCTCTTAATCTCCCCTATATTTTAGTGGGAGATTTTAATGAACTTAGTTTTGTTTCTGATAAGCAAGGAGGAATTCTGGTTGTTCAGGCTCGGTTAAATCGCATGATTAGTATTAAACAATCTTTGGATTGTGAGGAAAATCCTTTTTCGGGTGATTGTTTCACTTGGAGGAAAAAAAGATTTGGTTCGGATAATGTTATGGAAAGATTAGATAAGTGTATTGCTAGTATTGATTGGATTAATTTATTTCCAAGTGCTAAGATTTGTCATCATATCTTTACCTCATCAGATCATTGTTTTGTCTCTCTTGCTTATATCTCTTCTCCAAATATCAAAGCTCCCCCTTTTAAGTTTGAGAAGATGTGGTGCCTTAGGAAAGACTTTGATGTTTTAGTGAAAAAATCTTGGTCGGAGAGATTTGAGGGTTCATTTATGTATCGACTAGTTCAAAAATGCAAATTCCTTAAGATAAAAGCAAAAGTTTGGAATAAAACTAGATTTGGTAATATTTCCCTTCAACTAATTTTAGTGGATAAAAAACTTGAAGCTCTTCAAACTCGCCTGCTAATTGGTCGAGATAATGTAAATTTACAAAGAGCTCAAGAATGTTGGCTTACTAAACGACGTAATCTTTTCGAGTTTCAAGAGAAATTATGGTTCCAAAGAGCCAAAACTGTGTCTTTTGCTAAAGGTGATACTAACTCTAGCTATTTTCATGCTTGTGCTTCGATAAGGAAAAATCGTATTAATTTGGATTCTTTTACTACTAAAGATAACATTGTAGTCACTAATCCTAAAGTTATTTCTCGTTCTATCTCAAATGAATTTAGAGAAAGGTTTGTCAGCAACCCCTCGTGTGGATTTGATAGTCAAACAGATTTTTCTCTTATCTCTCTTATCATTTCGGAGGAAGATAATGTTATGTTAACCCAGTCTGTGTCGGCTGAAGAAATTAAGGAAGCTTTATTTAACCTTGCGCCTGATAAATCTCCTGGGCCCGATGGTTTCCCACCATTCTTTTTTCAGAAATATTGGTCTTTGGTCGGCAATTCGGTTATCAAGGCAGTTCAAGCATTCTTCCATTCAGGTCATTTGCTAGCTGAAGTTAATCATACTTTTATTACTTTAATCCCGAAAATTGATAATCCTTCGGCAGCTAATCATTTTCGGCCTATTAGTCTTTGTTCTACCAGTTATAAAATTATAGCTAAAATTATGGCTAACAGACTTAAATTAGTTCTTGGGAAGATTATTAATCCTCTTCAAGGGGCCTTTGTTCCTGAAAGACTAATTCAAGACAATATTTTATTAGCTCATGAAGTTTTCCACTCTTTCAAGACTAAATCGGGTAAAGAGGATTGGATTGCTATTAAATTAGATATGGAAAAAGCATATGATCGACTAGAATGAGCTTTCATTTTTACAATGCTAGAGAAGCTGGGTTTTTCTGAAAAATGGATTCATTGGATGAAAGCCTGTATCTCCTCGGTGTCTTTTTCAGTTCTTGTGAATGGTATTCCGGGGGAGCGTTTCTTCCCTTCGTGTGGTATTAGGCAAGGTGACCCTTTATCACCTTACATTTTTATCTTGTGTGCTGAACTTCTTGCTAGAGAAATTCTTGCTCATTCTTTGAGTCAGGAGAAATTGTTGGGTGTTAAAATTGGTCGTTCAGGGATGAAGATTCCTTTTCTCACTTTTGCGGATGATACTATGATCTTTGCTAAAGTGTCCGATCGTAGTTGTAGTATTATAAAGGAGGTGTTGGATAAATATTGTTTAATGTCGGGCCAGCTTGTAAATTTCCATAAATCAGCTTTCCAATCGACAAAGAACATTTATAATCAGGCTGATTTTGGGTTTGCTAATATCCTTCAAATGCAGAATTCTCTCTCTCTAGGGGATTATTTAGGTTGCCCGATTATAGATTCCCGAGTCTCTAAAGCTACTTTTGGGAAGACGGTTCAATCTTGCCATATTCAACTTACGAAATGGAAAGCTAACTCCTTATCCCAAGCGGGTCGTTCAGTGTTGATTCAGGCTAATCTTTCATCCAAAGCCAATTTTCAAATGCAGAGTTCTTACTCCCTTCTTCTATTCATTTGGAGCTGGACAAAGCGTATAGGAATTTCTTCTGGAATAAGTCTCCAAATTCAGCAGCGGCTAATTTGATTGGGTGGGATCGTATTTGTGTGCCTAAAAAGTTTGGGGGTCTTGGGTTTCGTAAAGCTAATGTTAATAACATTGCTTTGCAAATGAAATTACTCTGGAAAATTATTCAGAAACCGGATAACTTGTGGGTGTAAATGATCACTAGAAAATATCTTAAATAAGTTTCTATTCTTCAGTATTCTCCCTCTGGAAATTGCTCCTGGCAGTGGAAGAAGCTTTTGTCGGTCAGAGATACCTTTAAAAAGGGTCTGAGATGGATTGTGAATTCTGGAGACCAAGTTCACTTTTGGAATGATAACTGGGTGTTTCAATATCCGCTTTCTTCGATTATAGTTCCTCCTGCTGTTTTTCAACACCTTCTAGTTAGCGATGTGATTACGGAATTTCGCCAATGGAATATGGTGTTGTTGAATTTGATTGTCCCTCAAGAGATCTGTTCCACTATTGCTAGGTTGTTTATTCCTCAGATTGTGGGTCCGGATAAAATTATTTGGGGTCTTACTGCGGATGGTTTTTACTCTGTTAAGTCGGGGGCTCTCTTAGCTCAGGGTCTGGCTATCAATCCCCCCCTCCAAAGCCTTTTAATTGGATTTGGGGGTTGAATGTTCCCCCTAATGTCAGGACGTTCTTATGGAAGGTGTGTCTAGATGGTCTTCCTACTAAGGCACGTCTTGAACGTTGTCATGTTTTTCTCCCTCAGGAATGTGTTTTCTGTAATTTCCATTCGGAAACTACTAATCATCTTTTGTGTTATTGCCCTTTTACCAAGGATGTTTTGGTACTATTAATGACTTGTTTGGATGGATTTCTCCTCCCGCAATTGGCCTGTCTGATGACATTGTGACTAATCTCAATTCTATTAGGGATCTCTCTTCTCTTTCGATTGTGAGCATTTTCTTTGTTGCTCGGTGGTTTATTTGGTTCACTTGAAATAAAATTATATTTCAAGATAAGGCTTCGTCGCATATTGAAGTAGCTCATAGTGTGGTTTCCTTTTTTGATCGGTGGTCTTCGGCGCAGAAGGGGGATTATTTCCTTAATTCTCCTCCCTGCTGCTCGGTCTCTTCTTCTTCTATCATGGTGGAGGTCGCTTGGTCCCCACCTCCTCCTGGGTGGTTCAAGCTTAATTTCGATGGTTCTAAATTATCGATGGTCGTCTTTGCTTTTGGGTTTTCTATCCGAGATTATTTGGGTTCCCTTTGTCTTGCGGGTGCTATGGCGCTTTCTCCGGATTGATATATTCTTAAAGCGGAAGCTTGGGGTCTTCGTGAGGGTATTAAGGGGGCTAGGTCGTTGGATATCTCTTTGCTTTGTATTGAGGGGGATAACCTTGTGGTGGTCAACTCTATCAGTAGGTGCTGGAAGGTTCCTTGGGAGATTGATGGTTTAATCAATGATGCGGCTGAGGACTTGAAGGCTTTCGCTCAGGTTTCGATTAATCATTGTTTTCGGGAGGCGAATCAAGCAGCGGATTTTATGGCTCATATGGGCCATGATGCTTCGTCTCTTTTATATTGGTTTTCTTCTTCTAATGTTCTCTTTTCTTCCATCATCCGAAAGGATCTTTGTAGGTAGTCCTATCCAAGGATGCGGACCCTAGTACTTTCTTTCTCTGTAACAAAAAAAAAAAAATTTAATAATAAACCACATTTGTGATTTGACTTCATTGTACAAACAAACTAGCATTAACCTGAATTTGTTAGTAACCTAAAAGTCTAAAACTCGTCATTATTTCTCATTGGTTAGTAGCCTTGTTATTAATATATTAAACCCAATTTTACTAAACGATTGAAATAAAATATGTGAAGAACCAGGTAGACACATGTAGCAAGTCAAGATTCTTGCTATATTTTTTTTTTTTAAGGTAAGATGAAATCCCTTGCAAGGAAGGGGGGAAATTGGGGATCCCTCCTTACAAGGGGTGAGACTTGATCCCAGGATCTCTGGGATCGGAGGTGAAGCCAACACCACTAGGCTATCACCTGCTTTCCTCTCTTTGCTATATAAGTATAATATTAACCTTTGTTCTTTTCTAAAAAATCCCTTAGTAAATAGAGGCGGAACCCGTAAGAGAAAATTGATTGAATTACATTGAGCTAAAGTATACAAAGATCCCGTAAAAAAAAATGTATACAAAGAAGAAATGAATTGAAAAATAGTCTAGAAAAATATAACCTTGTTATGTAACTCTCAGTCATTTATTTTTCACATGTCCTCTAATTTGTCAATATTGGAATTCAAGTTATATACGGCCTAAAATCCGTCAGATAGGGCCTCAAGATCTCGTACAATGCCTAACATGTCTACGTCCCTACCCTCAGGCCTTACAATTATTCTGTTATAATTTGTGGAGTATTTGGAAGGAACACAATTCAATTATCTTTGAAAAAATATGCTTAATTTAAATCGTATTTACTACAGAGCCTGACATCTGTATTTGGAATGGACTGCTCGAAATATGATAGATTTTTCCTTTACCATCTCTTCACTTCCTCAAAAAAAATCTCTTCACTTCCTTGTTGCAGGTCCCCTACGTCCATTGCAGTCAGTAGGCATCCTCCTCCCTCCGGCTGCTTCAAGCTAAACTTTGATGGTTCAATTATTGTCCCCTCAGCCGCTGCCGGTGTGGCCATTCGCGACTCCGATTGTCTTCTTGTTCTTTGCACGAACTTATCGTTTTGGCCAAACCTCGGCTCTCGTTCTTTGAAGCACAGGGGGTTACGAAATGGACTTATTCTCGCCATTCATAAGCATATTCAAGATCTATATTGAAGGAGACAACCAAGTGGTTATAAGAGTTCTGCAAGGGAATTATGTTTGCCCTTGGACCATACAAACCCTCATTGATGACATTCGGCAACTGCTGCGTCAGTTTAGATTCTACAACATCCAGCATATTTTTCGAGAAGCTAATCGGGTAGCAGATCTTCTATCAAAAAAAGGTCACAACAGTTCTGCTGCCTCGTTGACGTGGATGTTTTAACGAAACCCTCGTTCCAAAATTTTGTTTTTCTTGATTCGTTAGGAGTCTCCCTTGAGAGAAGGATGTCCTAACTTTCCTCATGTACCTAAAAAAAAAAAAGTATTACGCCAATCATAGATTGGTAAAAGAAAGACGCATGCCTTTGCCAATTGAATACAAGAGCCAGTGATATTTGTTTATACAAAAGCAATCGGAAACATATAGGCCCAAATTTTCATCGGATGGTTTTAGATGAGACGCGTATTGATTACTACTGTAGTCATTTTTTCAACTCTTTTATCACCTACTTTATTACGTAAGCTGATATCAACTTGACTTTATTCGTTACCAACTTACCTCTCTTGCACGTAAAATTTGGTGCCAAAGTCAATTTGATACCAAAATTGCAACTTGATACCAACTTAAATCTATTTAATACCAACTTGATTTTATTCGATATCAACTTACCTCTCCAACTCGTGAAATTACAAACATGCCTTTATTTTGTGGAGTCTTTAGAGATTCCAACAAATTGTTACCAATACAAGTTGGGAATTGGGATCCCCAAGAATTTGGGTTAGCTCAAGGGACGAAAACATAAGTTAAAATCCCCTCCACTCCTCCTAACTTGCTAGTTTTCTCCTTACCAAAAAGAAAATTCTCCAAAAAAAAATGAGTAGTACTGCCTCTATTATAAACTCCGGCGAAAAAAGTAGACCTGCATGTCATCGACTGCATCACTGTATCCAATTTTGTCGGCGTCTTTCATAGATTTCTACTTTTTAAAACGTCTACTTTTGATTTTACTTTGTCCAGACAAATACTTAATTGTGCAATCAACTCAACATAATTAACCCCTCAATCTCTTGCTGTACACATTTGATTCAAATTGGATGGCGTTGAAGGGCGCCTCCAAGGTGCGAACTTGGCCTTTTTCAACTTTCAAGGACACTCAATTTGAGATCAAGTTTCATCTATGTCCTGAACTCCTGTTGCCACTAAGTGGACTGCCTCCAGCTGATCGAGCCGAACTAGGAACTAATGACATCGTCTTTTTCCGCTTACCATGGCGCAGTAACACCACATCATGCCAACCAAAAACAATGCATATTACTGATGAAACGATATTGGACGTCAAAAGCTCAAGCTGATCACAATGCATCGTACTGATGAAGCTACATTTAATGTCAAAATGCTCAAGCTGTTCATATCAGTTTCACATTATGTCCGAAAAGAGATAGAACAGCCAAAAATCATTGATGTAAGCAAGATAAGGATCAAAGCTGGAGGAAACCACCAAAGTTAACCACATATCTATTGCTTTTTTTTTTCATTATCCTCAGAAGATAATGTTGATGATGTAACGTTGATCCGTCATTATTCTCTTCCATCCTCTCGTTCATCTCCTTTGAATAAGTACCAGAAATAAGTTTCACCAAATAACTAATTACCCATGTAAGGTTTAAGAAATTCTGGACCAGTAATAATACGGATGCGGGATGTCATATTTATTCACCAACAGTTTCAATCCCCTTCGAAATTACCCATCATACTGCTGAAATCTACAAGTGGTCAGTCTCGCTTTGTTTGTTCTACTCTATTGAACGACAAATCGTTGTAGATTTCTCTTCCTCCTGAATAAAACTCCAACAGAGAATGTCGCTGTTGATGATGCCATACAATTCTTCAACCTATGGAACGATGAACATGCACGTTTAATATATGTATGGTGTTTGAGTAACCACCTCGATCTGCCCTTTCTCCTCCAACAACCTAGCAAAACATAAACCACTCGATTAGGCTAGTATCTTATAACACAAACAAAAGCATCATAATCATGAGCAAAAAAATTGCTTAAAATTTTTCAAGAAGGATATTACCACAATTCAGGCAAAGGGATAAAAAAGAGAGATTCTGTTGGGTAAATACATGTCACTAAACTTCTCATTACACAACAAAAAGGTTAGGCTTTCCCTTCTCATTATTCTGAATCCTGATGCATCATGATGCCATGGCTTAATTACAATAATAAGCATGTTTAATGCAAAAAAGGTTCCCTTGACTTTAATAACAGATCTAGAGATGCCAGCATATAATTACAATAACAAGCATATGTAAAATAAAAAGGAGACTTATTTTATATGCCTAAACAACAAAGGTGCCAGCACATACACACACACGCACGAACACTAAACACACACAGAACCAACCTTAAGGAATTTGTCAGCAATCCAAGATTTACTTTGCCTCACACTTGCATATATCGCGCTAGTTGCTGACAACAATGGTTACATTATGGTGATATTACCATTCTGAAACCTCTGGTTAGCCTCTTAGCTTAAAGAAAGACTCTCTGAAAGGATTTGTTGCAAAGATATCTTTGAAGTGATATGTCCCCATATTTCAATTCATCCATATCCATAGATATCAGAGTAATTGGAGAAATAGGGGGCCTCTGCACATTTCTTCACTATCTACTGCCCAAGATAACAAGTCACAAACCTCTGTCTGTGCACCACCATGAATACATCCATCCGCGCATGATATAGCTTGCCGGCCGCTTTGACTGCAACAGCTCAAGCTGGTCAGCTAACAACTTGTCCAGAAAGGAGAAAAAGAACATCCAAAAGTCCTTGCATGCTTGCGTAGGCTTAAGAAAAAGGATCAATCAAGGTGGGGCAACCATCAAAGATCACCTCAAATGCCCTTTTTTGCAAGATATCATTAGAGGATAATGCTAATGATATACCAAATTACCAATTATCGATTAAATTCTCCCCATTTCCATCCTCTTGTTTCTCAATTGCACATCAAATCGCTCCCAACACTATCTCATTTCATTGGGTGGCAAAAAGAACAATATTATTCGAAATTCCAATCATCCAAAAATGTTGAGCTACTCCCCACCCAAATTTAATTTATTATTCTGTACCAGCTGTAATGGGACCTTTGGGCATTTCTCCCCGGCTCAACGAAAACACTAGTTGATGGGGTCTCTTTGGAATGAAACTCATGAGGTCCCCGCTGAATTCAAAATCTGGAGTTATCAACATAAATCATCAAATATGCTTGGTGTTTAAGCAACCACCTCTGCCCTTCCTCCCACAATCTGGTAAAAACAGAAACAACTCAATTAGAATGGTCGTCTAATTTCAACCCCAACAAAGGCATCTTAATAGTAAGCATTTAGCACATAGAGAGCAAAAGAAAAAATAAAATATCACGATTGTGTCTTTTATCCCCAAGTGAACGAAGATATATCAACAACAAAAGAGCACACGCATACATGACATCAAAATTTCGTCACATAAAATTTCAAAGGAACTCAAAACTATTATATTCACAACAGAACAACCGAAAGAGTTTGTTTCCTCTACTAAAGATGAAAGCATAGGATATATCAGCAGGTGAGATGGATCAGAATTTTAGCACAATGCTCTCAGATTCCGCTGTATATAAATCAACAGAGCTTCTCATGTATGTATGTACTCCTATATTCAGCATATCTAATGCAACAATACAGGAGTAGAGAGCTTGTGATAGAGAAATCTATATGACCATGAAATCAACATATTAGGACTTGCAACATAAATCTTACCGTAAGAGAAAAATAAAATGTTACCAGATTCATGCATGCTTTGTAAACCAAATATAACATGCATTATCATGTCATGCTCGGAAGTAGCCACCTTTGGTATAACATTATGACTCCGTAGCTTACACTAGGTCATGGTTCGTCTCTGAGACCAACACTCGAATCCATGACCAGAAAAGAGGTAGGCATATATAGAAATAAAGTCCCTTATCTTAACATATAAAGTACCAATCAAGAGACTAGATTTGATGAGTTATAGCAATCCAACAATGCAAGAACTGGAAAAAAAAATTTAATATCAAAATTAAGTTGCATAATTAACTTGTGCTATGCCAGACATTAGATCATCCAGACAATATTCTCGAGTCCTCACAATGTACTATAATCCTAACTCTTATCTCTTGAATTTTCGATCTTGTGTTCATGTAATGTGTAGTCTAGGCAACTAGTAATGCGACTTCCATTCATAGTACAGCTCATTATATGAATATAATTCATGTCAATTGCAACTTTTTAAAAGCTAGGTGTAAAAATCGAGCTCGTCGAATTCGTCTAATCAGTACTAGCTCAAAGAGATCAATCTACATTTCGATATCCATAGCAATTAGAAAAGCAATGCACATATTGCTAAAAATTGAAGCATATAGAAGATGAAACATGTAAGGGTAGATCACAAATTCCCACTACTACCACTACCAGCATCATGTTGTGGAACATCAAATACTTAAGAGCACAACCTTCTTTAAAGTATGCTTAGTAATGTTCACAAAACAAACAACCAACACATATAGCAAGTACATTCTCATCTTGGCACATTAGAAGATCTGGAGAAGTGCTTCAAATACTTACAAATACGTCCAATCTAAATCCTCTTTCCAGCACATTTGCATGAACCCCCATTGTTTTCCATAAACCCTGCATTTGAAGAACAAAAAAAAATCACATTTATCAATTAGATCAAAGAACAAACAAATAAACATAAAAAGTGTAAATCACACAAAATGGACAACACTTCCCAAAAAAAATAAAAAGGTAAAAACATATTATAAGGTATAGTATTAGAAATTACTTAAAAACTCCATCAAAAAAAAAATTACTGAAAAACAAATTTTTTAAATGAATTAAAAAAAGAAAAAAGACTGAGGAGTTTTAAAAAAAGATTTACAAAAATTATGTCTACATACGTGCCATTTCACAAAAGGTTTCGTGTAGAAACAAAGATGCAGATAAGAGGCAATACGTGGCCAAAATTCCGCAAACTAATGACTAATCCCTAACTAACGGCGCCGAATAAGACGGCCAATAACGGCAAACAGCAATACGACAAATCACCGCACACAAAACGACAATCACTCCACATTGTCCAAGGTACATACTATTAAAAAGAAGAATAATAATCCTGTACAATCGGGAAAAACAATTACTAATGAACAAAAAACAAAATTAACAAAACTCACCCATTGTTCATACTTGGTTGATAGAGAATTTGGTTCAATCCAAACTTGGAAATATAATTTATCATTAATGGCCAACCACAGGATCAAAACCAATTTATCATCATCATCATCTAAGTATAATATATTGTGTCTTGCATCATATTCGCTACATTATTACATTACATTACATGTACTTTCGCCGTTCTAAATTAGTTGCAACATGGAGGACACATAATTTTTAAACAACAGAGGAAGTATACTATAAATTTTTTTATATTCCTAATTTCCGATGACTTTGTTCTTTGTTCATTCATCATCTTCACCAATCACATCCATCATCCACATAAAACTGAACACTATTGCCAATGATTTCCATTGTGAATGAGGTAAATATGGCTGGAATTACGACAACAATTATGACAATTTCTTCCAACACCATTAGATTTCGCGTAACAGATCGGGTAAGCCATCACCGGTGGCACGAATCTCGGTGAAGATCCTGCGGCTGAGAATGACGATGACGGTGACAACGATTTCGGCGACAACGATTTTAGCGATTGGGGAGGCGAGAGACTCGTTGGTGTTTTCGATGATCGCATTGGCAAAAGAAATGCTCTTACTTTCATGGAGGATGATAAATCCACACGATCGTATTCTTCGATTAAATTAGCGAGATCTTCCTCGGATTTGATTGTAACTAAAGCGTCCAGATCTTCGGTTGGTAGTTGACATTTTAGACTCACTGATGTACCACATACTTCTCCCATTTTTACCATCAATTCTGTAGAATCACACACAAAATATATATGTTCAGTTTATGACAATCCAACAAATAAATCATATATATAGCACTCCTTTTTTTTGTTTTTAATAAAATTATGATACTCTCTCCGTTCCTATTTGTTCTTCCTAATTAGAAAAAGTTAGGAACAATGGAGTATTAAAAGTATATGAACTATGTGAAATTTGTGATACGGAGAGAGAAGGAGAACGGACCGGAGAAAGAGATGTGGCGATGGAGAGCGAGGACACGAGTATGGCCGCCTTGGTAGCGGAGTTTACCGTCGGGATGGCGGGGGACGATTTTACCGCCATAACTACAAAGGAATTTGATGGTGTTACTGGTGGATTTAATTGAAGGGGAGGGTTTAAGTGAAGGTGTCACCATAATGACATGCAGTTTTTTGTTCAAGTAATTTATGTTTTCAAATGTGATGGTTTTTGGAAGCAGTGGAATGAGAGAATTAAGGTTAGGAAAGA
This sequence comes from Beta corolliflora, assembly GCA_947648045.1. Classification (NCBI taxonomy): domain Eukaryota; kingdom Viridiplantae; phylum Streptophyta; class Magnoliopsida; order Caryophyllales; family Amaranthaceae; genus Beta; species Beta corolliflora. The sequence goes on along the minus strand of CANSZD010002794.1, from coordinate 60,682 downwards.
GGAAGAGGAGAAGTGGAGGGAGAAGTATTTTTCAAGCCTAAAGAAGGTTTCAAGGAGGAGTTATTTATAGGACGGGTTTAGAAGGTTAAGTTTATTATTAACTGGTATCCCAATAATAGGTATGACTAATAATGGCTAACACAGTTTTAAAATATGATTTTGAAAGACATAATTAATATTGTCACATATAATACGCTATTTTTATAGTTATTTTTATATGTATTTAAAATAAAGAATAAATAATACGTTATTGTTCATCTAAATAAATATATTTTCATAAGTTATAAAACTATATTGTATATGGATCTTATTTCGAAGCATATTTCGAGCACTCCGCGATGGTAAAAAAAATTATACTATTGCGAATTATGTAGCAAAAGTTATATTCAAATTACATAGTATAATAATTTAAGTTATTTATTTAAAATCAGACTGTAATCTTCACTTATCCAAAACACCTTATATGTATCTATATCTATGTTGAACACTTTTTTCTTAAAAAAAATTAAAAAATTAAAAAGAATGACATGGCATGCTTAGATACAGCTCTTTATAATATTCTAAGGTTGTTTTATTTAAATCAAACTCTAATTTTCATAATATAATAATTTAGGTTGTTCATTCAAAACGAAACTCTAATTTTCGCTTATCCAAGACTCCTTATATGTACTTAAATCTATGTAGATTTTAATTTTTTTTAAAAATAAAAATAAAATTTGATGATATGGCAATCCTACGTCGCGCTCGATATTTCATAATTTGTAGAACTATATTCTAATCTATGTAGAACTCAATTTTTTTTTTAAATAAAAATAAAATTTTTGACATGGCAATCCTATGTGACGCTCTATATTTCATAATTTGTAAAACTATATTGTAAATGGATCTTATTTCGAAGCATATTTCGAGCACTATCCAATGGTACAAAATTATAATATTTCGAATTACGTAGCAAAAGTTATACACAATTTACATAATATAATAATTTAGGTTGTTCATTCAGAATCAAACTCTAATTTTCGCTTATCCAAAACAATTTATATATATTTAAATCTATTCATAATTTGTAGAACTATATTTAAATCTATGTAGAACTCATTTTTAAAAAAAATTAAAATAAACTTTGATGATATGGCAATCCTATGTGGCGCTCTATATTTCATAATTTGTAAAACTATATTGTAAATGGATCTTATTTCGAAGCATATTTCGAGCACTATCCAATGGTACAAAAATTATAATATTCCGAATTACGTAGCAAAAGTTATACACAGTTTACATAATATAATAATTTAGGTTGTTCATTCAGAATCAAACTCTAAGTTTTGCTTATCCAAAACTCTTTATATGTATTTAAATCTAGGGTTAATTGGCTAGAACAGCACAACCTTTGACTCTAGTGCAAGAAACAGCACAACCTTTAACGGGTGCAAAGCGTAGCACCAACTTAAACACGTGGTGCAAAAAATAGCATAAATGACACCGGAGAACGGAGATTCCACCGGAGTTAGGGAATCTCTATTATTTTAGTATTTTCTTTTAATTCCCTCCCCTTTTTTGTAAGAGTTAATTGGGTAAAATAGCACAACCTTTGGGTCAAGTGCAAGGAACAACACAACCTTAAAGTCACGTGCCTGCATTACCACCACCACCCTCTTCCCTAGCCCACAACACTACAGCACCACAATTGCCCTCAACACCATCATCTTCCTTCACCACACCAAACACCACCTCCACTCCAAGAACGTCATCCTCCTGCCCCAAACACCGCAAAGACCACCACACCAAACACCATCTCCACCACAGCCTTGCATTACTCCCAGCCCACAGGAGCAGGCGCTCCGTACTAATTCACCACAAAACATAAGAGTTCCAGGAAGTTTGAGCGACCATGGCGCGACCTCTGAATATTGAGCTAGGAGAAACTGAGATCAGCCACCACAATTGTTACACGTCAATTTGTTGATGATGTGAAGTTGTGAAGATGTAGCACATCAGCGAAGAAGAGTAAAGAGGAGATCAATTTTTTGAGATTGAAGTTGGAAGTTGGCAGTTCAACTGGAGAAGAAGAGGAAGAGAAGAGAGAGAAATAGAAAAGAAATGGAGCTGAGAAGAAGAAGAGAAGAGAGAGAAATAGAAAAGAAATGGAGAAGAAGAAGAAGAGAAGAGAGAGAAATAGAAAAGAAATGGAGAAGAAGAAGAAGAAGAGGAGAGAGAAATAGAAAGAAAATCCTAAAATAATGGAGATCCCCTAGCTCCGGTGGAATCTCCGTTCTCCGGTGTCATTTATGCTATTTTCTGCACCACGTGTTTAAGTTGGTGCTACGCTTTGCACCCGTTAAAGGTTGTGCTGTTTCTTGCACTAGAGTCAAAGGTTGTGCTGTTCTAGCCAATTAATCCTTAAATCTATGTAGAACTCTATTTTTGTAAAAGATAAAAATAAATTAGATGACGTGGCAATCCTGTGTGGCGCGCTCTATGGCCTCGAAATCTTGAGGAGCTCCCTATGCTCCCGAAAAGTTCCTCCTTTATTTATATATATTGATTAGTCAACATCACAAAATTTAAACAAACTTCTTATTCTAAAAAAATAGATATGCAAAACACTATAGATATCAACTAATAAGATTGAGTGACACAGATAATGGTGCAAATAAGTGAAACAAAAGATTTTTTTTCCCCAACAAAACATATTATCATTTAAATTTTTCAGCGATTTTGTAATAATAATCCTATTTTTAGCCTTTTTTAAAAAACTGCTTGTATATTTGCATCTCTTCTGCTAATAGTTACCACTCCCTCCGTCCCATAATATAGTGCTTACATTTCATTTTGGGTGTCTCAAAATATTGTGCCTACTTCATTTTTTATCAATTTGTTTGGACTAAATTTTCCTCAATTTTTACAGAAACTTTCCAAAATATTCCTACCTTTCTTTCAAAATGTATGCTCCTATTTGTTGCTTTCCACACCGTTCCAAGGAAACTTTATTGCTTTTTGATTTTGTTTTAAAAGGAAATAGAAAATAAAGAAGTAGTTCCAAGATAAAAGTACTTCATTAAATATTTTTTTGGAGAATTCTATTACTCCCTCTGTTGTAGCCTAACATCTACGGTTCCTTTGAAGACACTTGGGCTCATCTTAGCCGTACACGTGTCCTCTCCTAATAGGTAGAGGAAGGAGGTTTAACCCTTGTGTAAGATTCAGTTGGAAGAAAGGCTTTATCTTTCTGGCCCAAAAGTTAGTCAGAGCCCAGCCCTTGGAGGTGGCTGTTAGTAAGTGGTTGATAAGCCCTCACAAATCATGGCATGCCACGTGTCATGATATGATTCCTTAGCCAATCAGATGGCTCTATTCTAGGGTTAATTTTAAGGTTAGCTGTCATCCTGCTATCACTATAAATACCCCTGAAATCAGGAGAAAGGGAATTCAATGCAAACAGTGCAAAGTTACTCTGTAAAACTATCCTCTCACTTTCTCTCTCTATCTCTACTTTCTCTTACAAATCCTGATATCTGACTTAAGCTTCGGAGGGGGAACCACCACCCAAACCTCCAGGGTGGGTCCCTTTTTGCAGGTTCGGGAGTGAAGCTCAGGCTTGGACTAGGTTGATTCAGACATTTGTTGCACAAGTCTCCAAGGAAGAACATCTAAGGGATACTAGTTTACTTGCTAGACAAGAAAGCTCAGTCTACAGCTTATTTGTGCATCTCACATTGGGGGAAGAGCATTGGGTGAAAAGGCTTTAAGGACGGGGTACTACTGGCCGACCTTAAAGGAGGATGCCCTCGTCTATGCAAAGAAGTGTGATAGTTGTCAGAAGCATGGAAACCTGCATCAGAAGCCGTCCAACTACTTAAGCCCCATATTGTTCCCTCTGCCCTTTGCCAAATGGGGCATGGATATCCTAGGACCTTTCCCGGTGGGCCGTGGGCAAAAGAAGTTTGTGATAGTAGCTGTGGACTACTTCACTAAATGGATAGAGGCTGAAGCCATGCGAAATATAACAACAAGCGACGTCAAGGGCTTTATTTGGAAAAACATTATAACTCGTTTTGGCATGCCTCAGTCCATCGTCTTTGATAATGGTCCACAATTCGAAACGCCCAAGCTGAAAGATCGGTTGGCTGAAAGAGAAATCAAGGCTCACTTCGCTGCAGTCGCCCACCCACAAGCCAATGGGCAAATCGAGTCCTTCAACAAGATTCTATCAAATGGAATCAAAAGGAAGCTGGATAACGCCAAGGGACAATGGGTTGAAGAGTTGCAGCTAGTGTTATGGTCCATCAGAACAGCCGCCAAAAATTCTACAGGAGAAACACCCTTCATGTTAGTCTATGGTACTGAAGCCGTCTTGCCCATTGAGATTGAAGAACCCACCCTGCGGGTCATGTTGTACACTGAAAATGTCAACTGGGCTGCATTGCGCACGACTTTGGACAAAGTGCCAGAAGTCAGGGGCAATGCCTTGCTAAGAATGCAATTGTACAAATTGCGAATGGCTCGGGAGTTTAACAAGAGAATCGCTAGACGACCACTCAAGGTGGGGGATCTTGTTCTTAGGAAGATGGAGGCGGTTGGACGAGCTAATGAGAGGGGGAAGCTAACACCAAATTGGGAAGGACCTTATCTGATTATCCAAGAGCTGCGCAGTGGAACCTTTCGCCTCCAAAATCTGGATGGACGAGATACAACGCACTTGGAACTCAGATAATCTGAAGAAGTACCACGTCTAACTCAATTCATCGTCAGAAATATAGCTGGAAGTTTGTAGTAAGTCCAAAGTGCCACGGTACATGCTAGAAAAAAAAGAATTGTATACATGTATCTTGGCGTTAGTCAAGCAAAATTCATATAATACAATTCCGACTTTTTTATAGCCTTTGTTTATTTTCACCAAGTTAGTTCACTTTGGGGCATTAAATAAGTTACTAGTCTAAAAGTGACATCAACTTGGGACAAAAATACAAAAAAGAAACTCGCTTCTATGTCGAACATCACCCCATCGAAGAGACCGGCCAAAAGTATAACAACCTAAAGGTTAACAATACATAAATGGCAATCAAATTGACAAAATCTCTAGTAAGGGAAACGTCAAAGTCTCTAAGAGAAAGCTGACCAGAAAATAAGCCCTTAGTAAAGGATACTTATTTTCAAATACACGGACAGCTAAGTAGTAAAGACCCTAGTAAGGGATCATTACTTCTGGACGGGTGTTGCTCCCTCAAGGAAGGCGGCTAAGACATGGTTAGATCATGTATCTAAAGCTCGTCCTTGGCAATTTCAGCAGGCTTGGCCAGTGTTGGCCGCTCTCCTTCTTGGACTATTGCCCGTCCATCATATATGGTTGAGCTTAGCCCAAGAAGGGGGGATGGGACAAGCCTACAGGACGAGCTAAAGAAAGAAGGTCGTCCAAAAAACCAGGACGAGCTAGGCAATAGATGCCCTTGTGATGGATCAATACTGCAAGACGAGTGTTACCAACTCGAGAAAAACGGCTAAAACGTGGCTAGTCCACACAACCATATGTATTGGCCGTTTTCCCCTTTGGGGCAAGACTCGTCGGAATGGGAAGACCATCTACAGTTCCAGGACGAATAGCATTAAGTACTTGAGTACTTTCTGGAAAAATTTGCAATCGTTCAAGAAAAAGGATGGCAAACTTTCCATATATTTATTCTGCAAGTCAATCAAAGTTGCAGGACGAAGGTCACAATCGTCCAAGGACAAGGATGGCAATTTCACCAATATGTGTTTTACAAATCGTCCAAAGACAAGGATTGGGGTCGGCAAGATTACTCTATCCAAACTTTGTAGATAGTCCAAGAATTCAAGACGGGTCCTTTCTTTTGGATACATTTTGAAAAGGTTTATGATCGTCTAAAGGCAAGGACGTTGCTCTTCCTTTAAAACATCTGCGCGGATCGTCCAGCGTTCAGGACGAGGCTCTTTTTAAGCTTAGTCAGAATTAGAACTCAAGAAGAGAAAAGACAAGCAATTGGCAAAAAGTCTTTCATATATACTTGACAAAAGGTTTACAATCTAAGACAAGAAGAGTTAAAGCTACAACGGCAAACAAGCTAAGAAACTTAGGAAAATAAACCTAAAACTAGGCATCATCTTCAGCGCGAGTCTCTTGGTCGTCTTCAGGGTTCTCCTCCTCAGCTGCAGCTTCGTCGTCCGAGTCCAAAAATTCCGGAGGTTCCTCGGCACATACCATAGCACGATGAACACACTCTTGATATTCCAGACGACGAATGAAGCTGGGGACCTCAGAAGGCTCAACCAGCATCTCAAAGGCCTTGACGGCTCAGTCCTTAGACGTTTCGACGACTTGAGCCAAGCCTTCTTTGGCGTCGTTAAAGGCACTGGCCGCTTCCCCTTCCAGACGGGCAGTCCTCGCCCTTAGGAGGATGTTCTCCCTTCTCAGTTGAACGGCGGCAAGAAGCGCAACATCTCTTTCACCCTTCAGATCAGTAGAAACAGCATCTATAACCATCTTCAAACGGTCCAGCTCCTTGAATAGATCTTTGATAGTAACAAGATAATTCTTGTTTTCGGACTCCAGGTTAGCTGACCTCTTCTCCAAAGCAACCAGGGATTGACGATGAAGGGTATTAACCATCTCAATGTCATGGATGGCCTTGTCGCCTGCCGTTGTAGCAAGGTGGACGAGCTTCTTTTTCTCTTTTCGAAGCTCTCTCGCCCACTCTTCAGTAAGCATGCTGCGAGCAAAAAGCTGGGGCAATGAAAACAAAACAAATCATTAGACGAGTTTCAAAAACGAAAAATACACAAGTATTAAACAAAAGCGGCAGTAAGTTATACCTCAGCAGCCAGTTGAGACATGTAGCCCACATGCCCGGCCGATGCTCCTCTTAATCCTTTGATATAGGATTCAGGGTAACACTTGAAGAGTTCCTGCTTAAGCCGTTCCTTTTCTGCCTTTGACATTTTGGCAAAAGCAGGAGAAGACTCCTCGTCCGAGTCTAAGGTGGGAGCGGGTGAGGGTAAAGCAGGGCCTTTGCCCTTATCTGGAAGAGGGGGAGAGTAAGTTATCTGGATGGGAAAGACGATGGCTTGTCTATTGGACGGACTCATAGACTGTCCGTCGACCCGCACCGTCCTAACTATATTAGGATAATACGACTCACCAGATGAGATGGAGGCCGTCCTTACTGCTAGGGGCATCTGTGAGACCAAACTTTGCTCTGAGCCGCCGAAGCTCGGGTAGCTCTCGGCCGGCCGTCTCCGGCCCCGGAGCAACCAAAGCCAAGGCTGACTCTGGTCTGACTTCAGCGTCTGAAGGCAAGGCGTCTAACTGACCAGCAATGTCAGAACTCTTCTCCCCTTCGGCAAGGACCTCAGCAGAAGGCTCCTCTTTCAGGATCTTGTCTTTAGGAGGAGGCATTCTTTTTCCCTCAACGCCGCCAGCCGGAGTAGTCCTCTCCGCCCTCTTTTTTGTAAAGCCCTTAGGCTTTTTTACCGGAGGCTGGTCCGCGGCAGCTGTGGGTCTCTTTTTGGACGAAGATGACTTCCCTAGTGGAAGTTTGTTGGTAGGAGCATTTTTCTGCAATAAATAATCAAGTTAAAATGATGGACGTCCAAAGATTAAAATCTAAAACAAATTGCAATCCTTCAGACGAAAATCAAGCAAAAAAGGAAGCCGTCCCAAAAGAAGACGGACTAAAATTCCTCCCGTCCAAGGACAGGAAATCACCCCTTCAACCATTTTCTGAACTTAAAGAACTTCAGACGAGAATGGCCCAAAGAAGGTGGCCATCCAAACATAGACGCTTTCCTTCTTCAGGTTATCCTCGTCCAGCCACAGAGACAACAACTTGGACGAGTCCCAATGGTACTCGTCCAAAGGAGTCCCAGCATCTCAGACGAGAGTGGCCCTAAGAAGGTGGCCGTCCAAGCATGGACGCTTTCCCTCTTCAGGTTATCCTCGTCCTGAAAAGGGACAATGACTTGGACGAGTCCAAAAGGTACTCGTCCAAAGGCATTCAAAATCTCAGACGAAGATGACCCAAAGAAGGTGGCCGTCCAGGCCTGGACGCTTTCCTTCTTTAGGCCATTCTCGTCCAGAGAAAGGCATTCAATGCCTCAGACGAGAATGGCCTAACTAAGATGGACGTCCATGCTTGGACGTTTTCCTTCTTCTGGTGATTCTCGTCCAAAAAAAAATAATAATAATAATAATAATGTTACCAGTGTTTCAGCCCTTTTCTCGGTGCTGCTCTTGGCGTGTTCCTTCCATAAGTTGTCTGTAAATTTAGACATGCTTATATCGCCCGTCCAAGAAGCTTTGAGACGTTTTCTGGCCGAGTCTGCAAAAGTGAGATGAAAAATGGTCAGTCTGGTGTGCTATGGACGAAGAAGTTTTACTTGGAGAATTTGAGTGTATACCTCTGTCGTCAGCCAACCGCAAGCCGGCGGCGACCAAGAACTCATCATGGTAAAACATTTCTTTAAAGGGTATCCAGTTAGTTGGTCCCTTAAAAGATCGTTGCCCGGGCCTGGAGTACTCCTTTATTTTGAAGTACTCCACCACCTCTTCGTCAAAGCTGTCCTCCAACTCCAGCCAAGACTGCTTCCGTCCAGTATTCGTGACGGATCGATTGTAAAATCTATAGCTCTCAGTGGCGGAGTCGTTGGCCGTCCATAGGAAGATGAAGTCGGCCTTCCATTCGTGCATCTTTGACGGCTTGCCCCAAGCAGTCATGAAGCCTGGACGGTTGCAGATGCTGAGCCATGCCCCGTCCACGGCCCCAGGTACTTTGGCCGCATAGTGGATGTGAGTAAAGGCTTGAAGAGAAAGGGCTAGGCCGCGCAGCTCACAGACGGTAATGAACGTTAGGACGTTGTGCCAAGAGTTTGGAGCCAGTTGATTATGGCCGATGTGGTAGTAATGCAGCACTTGGTCTATGAATTCGTGGAGAGGGAACCTCAACCCCGCGTCTAGGGCTTGCTTGTAGAGGGCGAAGTGGTTCTTTGGGGCGCTCAGTATCGTCGTGTCCTTATTTGGGATGACCAAGGAGAAGCCCGGCATGGGCATGTAGGACGATAAATAGCTAGGGTCTGGTCCAATTTTCTCTAACCATTTACGATTTACTAAAATAAAGCCAGGGTCAGAAAGGGGACCTAAGCGTCTTCTAATTTCTGATGAGGTAGTGGAGGCCTCGTCTGACCCTTCGGCAGCATCAGATTCACTGCCATTATTACCTTCGTTGGGTTCCTCCATGTTGACGTCCCTACCAGAAGGACTGGCCTCAGGGTTTATTTCGTAGTCTTCTAAATTATGGTCAGAGGAAGGAGGCCCGCCCAGAGCCTCAGCACTTTGGACCTCTCTTGCCTCATCTGGCACCCGTCCAGTAGATTCTTCCATATCTGAACTATTTGACGGGATTATTACCTTTCGTCTTAGACGGGTCGTTTGCTTGACGTGCGCCAGATTACCCTGCACGGGTAAAGACTGGGTCGTCTGACTTTCTCGGCCAAAACCACAAAAAAAAAATATACTCGGCCAGAAGAGGTCCAACTCTAGAATGTGCCGAAGAAGAAGTATCGGTTCTAGGGTCAAGACAAGCTCTTGGTCGGCTAGGATTATTTGACGAAGAAGATTCCATTTTATTGATTTTCTAAGAAAAAATAAAGAATAAAGAAGAATGAAAAGAACAAAGAGAAGATACCTGCTAAAGCGCCTGGACGATTCGGTGAAGAAAGCTGAGGCTGGACGATCTCTCTCTCTCTCCAGAAAATTTACAGAGCTTCTCTCTCTAGAAAAATTCGTTCAAGGTGTGAAATGATCAAATGTTTTCACACCAAGGTTATTTATAGAGGGGTAAGAAACCTGTGTAGCCGGTCAAGAATGACCGAAGAAAGAGTACAACGGTCGGTTATGACCGGTAAAACCCGGGGAAGGGCGCGTCATTTCCCTCATATCAAATGAAGCTACCTTGGGTAAAAGGGCCTTAACCGTCAGATGGGCCAAATGAAGATACCTTGGGTAAAAAGGCCTTAACCGTCAGATGGGCCAAAGTGAAAACCCTTTTAGGGGCAAATGTTGTAGCCTAACATCTACGGTTCCTTTGAAGACACTTGGGCTCATCTTAGCCGTACACGTGTCCTCTCCTAATAGGTAGAGGAAGGAGGTTTAACCCTTGTGTAAGATTCAGTTGGAAGAAAGACTTTATCTTTCTGGCCCAAAAGTTAGTCAGAGCCCAGCCCTTGGAGGTGGCTGTTAGTAAGTGGTTGATAAGCCCTCACAAATCATGGTCTGCCACATGTCTTGATATGATTCCTTAGCCAATCAGATGGCTCTATTCTAGGGTTAATTTTAAGGTTAGCTGTTATCCTGCTATCACTATAAATACCCCTGAAATCAGGAGAAAGGGAATTCAATGCAAACAGTGCAAAGTTACTCTGTAAAACTACCCTCTCACTTTCTCTCTCTATCTCTACTTTCTCTTACAACTCTTGATATCTGACTTAAGCTTCGGAGGGGGAACCACCACCCAAACCTCCAGGGTGGGTCCCTTTTTGCAGGTTCGGGAGTGAAGCTCAGGCTTGGACTAGGTTGATTCAGACATTTGTTGCACAAGTCTCCAAGGAAGAACATCTAAGGGATACTAGTTTACTTGTTAGACAAGAAAGCTCAGTCTACAGCTTACTTGCTGGACAAGGAGACAAAACACCCTCCATTCTCCATAATTCCCGTGAAAAAGTTATCATACTTAAAAGGGTAACTTTTTATCATACTTAAAAGGCTCTTTGGAAAAGAAGAAATAAAAGTACGTCTTACAATAATTCATAATACACCTGTCTCATTCAAGAATTTATGTTTAGCGATTAAGATGATGATTACAAAGAATTAAATATTTCTAATTAATTAGTAACGTAATTATCTCCTTTAAATATCTAATCATTATTCTCACCCACCTTTCTTTCTTACATCGAAACGCCACAACCCTATCGTAAATGCCACTAAACACCTGACTACATGAGCATGTCACAAACTAATCATAACCACAAAATGAGTCCCAGTAATCTACTCGTGCAAGTTATTATTATATATGCGTAAATCGGCTCGTGACGCAACACGCAAGCCTACTTATGCCACTTACGTAAATAGAGTTTTTTAGGCAACTTACATGGAGCAAAGGGAACTTTTTTTTTGGGTAATTAGAAGCTTGCATAAATTAAAGATTAGCCATGGGATAAACCCCCATGGATAGTTACCTGTCGCACAGTGTTTTATTGTTTATCATAGTTAAAAGTTCCACATTGATAATAGTCATACATCGCGTTGTACAAGGGATCTTCCTAGCTCCTCTAACAGTGCCCTGCAATGATATATCACTCTAGTCTCTACTCTCTAGTTAATTTTCCTTTATCTTTTTCATTAGAGTTTTTTTTACATCAGGAAAACAGACAAATTAAATAGAAATAAAAGGCATCCTCGAGCTTCTATATGTACGTGCTAGTTCGTCCACTGCAGCTACCTGTTGGCGACTGACCTTTGTGATAGTGCACCAATTGAGAGTTTTAGCTATGTTTTGAATGAGTTGTATTGTGTGTTTTGTCTCAATATCCTAATGACCTTTCGCTTGTAAGTGTTGCACTAGGTTGGCCGAGTCTGTGTTAATAGCTACCCTTGTGTAGTTGTTGCTGCGTGCCCATTGCAGTCCCATTAGGCATGCACGTGCTTCGGTTAATAGAACTGAGTTTGCCAAGAAACAAATGCCTTGACCCTTTGGAATTTGATCTGGGGGTGTGGAACTAGTCGGGCTATCCAGGCTGCGCCTCCTAGGTGGGTTATCTTGTCCCAGGATCCGTCGGTTTGAAGAAGGATTTGAGGGGTACCGTGGTGTTGTTGGCCTAGATTCGCAACAAGGAATCCGGGTGGAAAATGCCTCACACTTTGATAGTCGAGACGTTCTTGGTCTTGCACATAGGTTAGATGTTGGTCCATACTTTCATCTATCTTTTTCTTTAATTCTGTTGGCGTTGCATTTACCCCTCTGAATAGGTGTGTGTTTCTCGTACACCAGATGCTCCACAAGGTACATACAAAGAGTGGTAGCCTGGTGCCATGGATTCCATCCTCCTTTAGGAAGTGGAGGACCCATGCTATTAACCAGTCCTTGAAAGCCATTTGAGGAACCACATTGGATTGGATTTGCAGATCACTATTTGATCAAGTTGTTGCGGCTGAGTGACAGGTTAAGAAGAGATGATGAAGGTCTTCGTCCTGACTGTGACAGATTTGGCATTGGTTTGAGTTTGTGATACCTCGATGGCATAAGTTTGAAGAAGTGGCCAGACCATTCTGCCATATTTTCCAGATGAACAATTTCCATTTTGGCATGATGTTCGAACTCCACAATATACGACTAAATTTCATATCTTTGTGGTGTTGTCATGCTATAGATTTCCTCTTGGCCGACATTGCAATATTAAGTTGTAACCAGATTTTGTTGTGCACTCTCCAGAGTTTGTATGTTGCCAATAAGTAGTATCCTGAGTGTCTGCATTGGATGGGAGTTCCATGCCCCTTCTCACTTTAGCACTTGAGCTTATGAATAATTGGTTAATTTTTGTGATATTCCACCCATGAGAGTCTGCGAGAATCAAGTCTGAGACTTTAGTGCGAGCCACTATTGAGAGTGGGACATTGTCACGGAAGATGGTATCCCACCCTTGACCCACTTGTGTTGAGAAGCCACTAATCTTTTTCCATTTCCTACCTTCCAAGCATAATTATTTTGGAGAAAATCTTCCGCTTGTCTGATAAGTGCGTTTCTAACGCACTTTATTACCTTCTTTTGGCTTGTTTTAGCTCCCTTTTCCTCCTTTTCTTCCTTCTTTCTCCTCACTTTTCCCTTCTATTTCATTCACGTGATCATACTTGGTCATAGTGACATTTTGCTAGGTTTTCGATCTATTTCGATCGAATTTCTAGCACATATGCTTTCACCATGTTTGTTCGTGTTTCTATTGCAGGTATTGCCCTTTTCGGGGTCGAGAAATGCGAGACATGGCATAAGGGATCGAGCTAGAGGCTGAAAGGTAGCCTGAGGTGCGCTTGGTATGCCCCGCACACGATGGTGCGCCCGCACAAGCCACTGGTGCGCCCGCACCATCGACCAATTCTGGAGCACAAAACAGACTACATTGGTGCGCCCGCACCATCGACCAATTCTGGAGCACAAAACAGACTACATTGGTGCGCCCGCACCTTAAATTGGGTGCGCCCGCACCTTAAATTGGGTGCGCCCGCACCATTTGACGAAGAGAATTCCACCCTGAGACAGAAGACTCAGGTGCGCCCGCACCCAAGTGCCGGTGCGCCCGCACTCGAGCAAGGTGCGCCCGCACCTCCTTTTGGTGCGCCCGCACCTCACGATCCGGAAAGAAAACATTCGATCATTAAACCCTCTTTTGGAGAGGAGTAAAGGGGTTACGCTTTATTCTAGTTTCTACACAATATTCTAGGGTTTGTATTAGAGAGAAAACACTTTAGTTTGATTGAGATTTGAGAATTGTTGATCATAGTTTGTGATTTCCAATACATTCAAGGTACTTTTCATTCAATTCAATTCAAAGTTTTAGTTTTTATTTCATTCTCTTGGTGTTTGTTTATGTTCTCATATTATTTAAGATCTTCATTCTCTTAGTTTAATAATTGCGATTTCTATTAGTTTAATAATTTCTTAATCATGTTTAACCTTAGATTAGTCATAGATTCATTGTTTAATTGCTTTAACTCCATGATTAGTGAGTAGTTTCATATCTAGGGTTAGGGTGAAAGTATGAATTAGGGTTTTAAAAATGTTGTTGATGTGATTGTGATGTATGGAGAAGTTTATGCATTGATCTTGGTGTTTTGAGACCTTAGGATAGATATTGATCACATTTATACTTTGGTATTTTGATTTCAAATGTTCTTAAATCGGATTTTGAACTCTTTTATCATCCCCAAGAATCAACTTAATTTCTATACCAAGATATTGGGTGGAAATTAAGGGGATCCTTCATTAGGGGTTTTCCAAACTTATCGAATCTCTTAATCAATTAACTAAAGACCATTCGAGAGAGGATTTAGTTGATAGATTAAGCGATTACTCTTGAGGACCATTCGAGAGAGGACTCAAGTATTTTAGAGGAGAACTAAACCTTGCATAATCGTCTTTGTTGCTTCACAATCGCATTAACAATCATCATCCGTTCTTATTCATACTAGTAGCCTTAACTCTAGTGTCTTTATTTGATATTTAAACTCGTGATTTTTGCTTGTTCTAGCCGATAGATAGTCTTAATTGTTACCAAACATCTTTTAAACCCCCAAATACCTTTCAATTAGGTAGTCTAGACTAGATAGACTCTAATCAATCCCAATTTCCCGTGGATCGACCCTTGACTTGCCCTTACTATTCTCTTAGTAATTGCTTGTTAGGACTACAAATATTGTTTGGGAAGCGGTTTTTAGTGCCTTAACGACACACTAAAAACCTCTTATCAAAATGGCGCCGTTCTTGGGGAGGCCGTGCTATTGAATGAAGTATATTTTAGTTTAGTTTGCTTAGTTGATTCTTCTTTTATTTTCTTTTTAATCGTGGTTGTTATTTGCTAATCCTCTCGCTTAGCTTTGTTGTGTTACATGAGAAGAAGAACTCACGGTTCACCCACATTGCCTCTAGATCTTGAAATCGACCGTACGTTGCGAAAGCTTCGGAAGAATTTGGGAAATCCGACTTTGGGTTCCGAGCCTTCTTCACCAATCTCAAGTACATCAAGTGAAGTTGAATCGAAATGGGTGAAGCAAATCCACAACCTGTTTAGGGATTTCGGAAATCCGGGTTCCTATGTTCTTCAAGGTGGAATTCGACTCCTACCACCACTACAAATTTCAGCATTCACCCTCGGATAACTCGGATGGTGAAAGCGGAAGCGTTTTGTGGGGGGGTCGATGAAGATCCTCTAGACCATCTCGACGGGTTTCTAGAGATCCGTGCCATGATAACCACTAATGATGTCTCTCCCGACTACATCAAGATGCACTGTCCGGTCCTCTCTTACCGGAAAAGCAAAGTCATGGCTCAAGAGCTTGCACGCTAATTCCCTCACTACATGGGAAGAAGTCACGATGGCATTCTTGAAGAAATACTTCCGGAGTGGAAGATCATGGACATAAGGAGGAAAATCTCCTCATTTGAGCAAGAGAACGATGAGACACTTGCCGAAGCTTGGGAGCGGTTCAAGGAGATGATCCGTTCATGCCCACACCATGAGTTCAACAAGAATCTACTAATGCGATTCTTCTATGATGGTCTTGATCCGATTTCACGGGCCAATCTTGATCTTTGGAGCGGGAGGTCAACTATCTAAGATCCCGCAAGGACAACTTGAGTCCACAATCGAGGAGGTGATCAAGAACTACTCATGGGGTGGAAGACGAAGAGGTGCTCAACCTAAGAAGAGCGGGAAGTTTGAAATTGATCCCATGGATCAAATTCAAGCTAAGATGGACCAACTCGATAAGAAGCTCTCCAAGATCAATCTTGCATCGTCTACTCCTTCACGAGTAAACTCTTTTTCTTGTGATATTTGTGGTGGTACTAACCATGATACTTCTTATTGTGGAGGTACCCATTCGGAGCATGTGGCGGCAATCAATGCAAGAGGAGATGGATATCGGGGAATCAAGGGTATAGGAACAATCAACAAGGAGGTTGGAGACAACCTCAACAAAACTACACCCAAGGATTCAACCAACCTCAACAAGGATGGAATCAACCTCAACAAGGGTACAACCAAGCTCACAACCAAGGGTTTGCGCAAGGGTATAACCAAAACCAAAACTATAACCAAGGTGGTTCCTCCTCACAAGGGTCAAACACATACCAAGCTCCACATCAAAGGACCAACAACCCAAAACCTCCCTCCAACCTTCCTTTCCCCAAACAAAATCCCGAACCTACACCATCTTCCGATCCCACCTCTCTCCAAATTCTCCAACAACTCCAATCCATGAACCAAATTCTCCAAAACCATGAGCAAAGGTTTCAAGAGCTACAAGCCCACAACAAAATGCTTGAAACCCAAATTGCCCAAGTAGGCGAGAAGAATCCCTCCACCCCCCACAAATCAACTTCCGGCCAACCCATTCCCAACCCCAACCTCCATCAAGCCAAAGCCATTCATTTGAGGTCGGGAACAAGTTATGCGGGTCCTAAGATGCCGAATGGGGAGTTAGAGCAGGATGGAGAAGCTGAGATTGTTGAGAAGGAGGATGGAGCTGAGGAAACTGAGAAAGAGGACGTTGAGGAGAAGGATGAGTCACATGTTCAAGTTGGTGACAAAAACACATTGCCGTCACCTCCACCAACCAAATCCTATGTGCCTCCGGTTCCCTATCCTCACAGGTTGGTAGAGAGAAAGTTGAGTGACAAGTTCACTAAATTTCTGAATGTGATGAAGAGCCTGCAAATCAACATTCCATTCCTTGAGGCTATGTCTCAAATGCCGCCTTATGCTAAATTCTTGAAAGAGATCCTCTCCAATAAGCGCAAACTTGAAGATGAGCTTATCTCCCTACCTTACCAAGTGAGTGCTCTTGTGCAACGAACTATGCCCAAGAAGCAAAGAGATCCGGGAGTTTCACCTTGCCAGTGAAGATAGGTGACTTAGAACCTAAGGGTGCACTGGCCGATCTGGGAGCTAGTGTCAATTTGATGCCTCTTTCTATTGCAAAGCACCTGAAATTTCTTCTTCATCCTACGCGCAAAACGATTCAATTGGCAGACCGCACTGTGAGAGTCCCTTGTGGTGAGTTGGAGGATATACCGATTCAAGTCGGGCATGTGTTTGTACCATGCGACTTTGTGGTGATGGATATGGAGGAAGATCCTGAGACTCCTCTTATTCTGGGAAGAGAAGCTCTGAAGACTTTGGGTGCCGTGATAAACTGCAAAAACGACACAATCACGGTTGAGGTAGCTAATGAGCGGGTGGTGTTCGAGTTCTCTAAGACACTGAAGAGGCCTATGATGGAGAAAATTTGCCGGGTAAGCCTAGTGGAAGATGAGGTGGAGGACACCATGAGTGTGGATGATTACGGGGGAGCGATTTGTATCTTGCACTTTCCGACACCCTTAACTTGGACATGGAAGAGGACACGCAATATGAGGCGTTTGAGGTTCTAGGCTGCATCATCCACCGAAAAAGAGGAGTGTTCTAAGCCTCCTCCCAAGGTAGGAGTTCAAACCCCTTCCCTTCTCTCTTAGATATGTTTTTCTTGATGATGCATGTACTTATCCTGTTATTGTCAATTCGAGTCTTGATGACATTTCTATATCAAAACTGATTGGAATTTTGCAAAAATATAAGGATGTCATTGGGTATTCGATTGATGACCTTAAGGGGATAAGCCCTTCTCTTGCTATGCATCGTATCCATCTCATCGATAGTAATGCCTCCTCCATCGAGCATCGAGAGAGGCTCAATCCCAACCTCAAAGAGGTTGTTAAAAGGAGATCTTGAAACTACGTGACGCGGGAATCATTTATGCTATCTCGGATAGCAAGTGGGTGAGCCCGATTCACGTGGTTCCAAAAAAGGAGGCATGACTATAGTTGAGAATGAGAAAGGAGAAACAATCTCAACTAGGACATCCTTTGGGTGGAGAGTCCGTATTGATTACAGAAACCGAACAAATCCACCCGAAAGATCATTTCCCCCTTCCCTTCATTGACCAAATGTTGGAGAGGCTTGCTCGTCATTCACACTTCGTTTTTCTTGATGGTTATTCCGATTCTTTCAAATCCCCATTCATCCGGATGACCAAGAGAAAACCACCTTTACTTGTCCGTATGGGACATTTGCATATCGAAGGATGCCCTTTGGTTTGTGTAATGCCCCATCCACTTTTCAGAGGTGTATGACAGCAATCTTCTCTGATATGCTAGAAGATTCCATTGAAGTCTTCATGGACGACTTTAGTGTGTGTGGTTCGTCTTTTGACACATGTCCGGTTAATCTTGAGTTTGTGTTAAAAAGGTGTCAAGAGACGAACCTTGTACTTGAATTGGGAAAAGTGTCACTTTATGGTCGAGGAAGGCATTGTACTTGGGCATAAAGTGTCGAAAAAGGGTATTGAAGTAGATCCGGCAAAGGTTTCGGTTATTGAGAAGCTTCCGCCACCGAACTCGGTGACGGGGAGTTCGTGCTTTCCTTGGACATGCTTGGTTTTTACCGACGTTTCATCAAGGATTTCTCTCAAATAGCCAAACCATTGACGAATCTACTTCAGAAAGATGTTGATTTTGCGTTTGATGAGTCTTGTACTAAGCCTTTTGAAACTCTTAAGAAAGCCCTTACTTCTGCCCCCATTGTGCAAGCTCCGGATTGGAGCTTGCCTTTTGAACTAATGTGCGATGCTAGTGACTTTTCAGTGGGAGTTGTTCTTGGGCAACGCAAGGAAGGGAGGCTACATGTGATAGCCTATGCAAGTAGGACTCCGGATGATGCTCAACGAAACTATGCAACTACGGAAAAGGAAATGTTGGCCGTGGTATTTGCTTTTGACAAGTTCCGTTCCTACTTGACATGTAATAAGGCGAGTGGTGTATACGGATCATTCCGCGGTCCCGGTATTTGATGAGTAAGAAGGATGCTAAGCTTAGGCTCATTAGGTGGGTGTTGCTTCTTCGGGAGTTTGATTTTGAGATGAAAGAGAAGAAGGGGACGGAGAATGTGGTAGGCGACCATCTTTCACGCCTCCCTCCTGACAATCTGGAGAAGATTCCTATCGAGGACGATTTGAGAGAAGAAGCCTTGTTCGCCATTATGAACAATGAGGTTCCATGGTTCGCTGATTATGCAAATTATCTGGCTTGTGGGATTGAACCTCATGGTTTTACTTCCCAACAAAGGAAGCGGTTCTTTAAAGAAGTTTCGAGGTTCTCTTTTGGGATGACCCGCTCCTTTTTAAGAAGTGTCTTGATGGCATGTTTAGGAGGTGTGTTCCTAATCATGAGATGGCCTCGGTTTTGCATCATTGCCATACTTTGGCATGTGGAGGACATGGTGGAGCAAGCAAAACTGCTGCTAAGGTGCTCCAATGTGGTATGTTCCGGCCAACATTGCATAAGGATGCCCGAACATTTGTGGTGGCTTGTGATAGATGTCAACGGAGTGGTGGCATCACAAAGCGACACGAGATGCCTCAACGGAAACATTCTTGAGGTTGAGCCGTTTGATGTCCGGGGGGGTCGATTTTATGGGCCCATTCGTTCCTTCCCGTGGGAATGTATATATTCTTGTTGCGGTCGACTACGTGACCAAATGGGTGGAAGCCATTGCCTCTCCCACCAATGACCATAAGGTAGTCACCAAGCTTCGAAGAAGATCATCTTCCCTCGATTTGGGGTGCCCCGTGTATTGATCGGTGATGGTGGTTCACACTTCGCCAAAAGCAATTAGAAGCCTTATTGAAGAAATACGGGGTGAATCACAAAGTAGGTCTTCCTTACCACCCCCAAACACAAGGCCAAGTTGAGGTTTCGAATCGAGAGGTTAAAAATGTTCTTGAGCGTGTGGTCAATAGGACACGAAAGGATTGGTCTTTGAAACTTGATGACGCTCTTTGGGCTCTTCGCACGGCTTTTAAGACGCCCATAGGCACCACTCCCTATCGCCTTGTGTATGGCAAGGCATGTCATTTGCCGGTTGAGCTTGAGCACAAGGCTTGGTGGGCGCTTAAGGAGCTCAACATGGATCTACACTTGGCGGGAGAAGCTCGAAAAGAAAGGCTAGTAGAACTGGAGGAATTTCGTTTTGACGCTTATGAGAGTTCTAGACTATACAAAGAGCAAACGAAGAAATGGCACGACAACCGGATTCAACAACGAGAATTCCGGATTGGGGACAAAGTCTTGTTGTTCAACTCAAGACTAAAGCTTTTCCCCGGAAAGTTAAAGTCAAAGTGGTCGGGTCCCTTCTCCGTGTTGAAGACTACTCCTTATGGGGCTTATGAGGTTATGGGTGAGAACGGTCCATTCTGGGTGAACGGTCAACGTTTAAAGCTCTACCATGATTCGCATGCTGTTGGCTCCATTGGTTGCTTGATTCTTCGCTCACCTGAGCAACTCTCATGATGGATGTATCCTTTTTAGTCAAGCTAATGACTTAAAACAAGCGCTACACGGGAGGCAACCCGTTTCTCTTCTTTCCTCTCTTTCATTTCTTTTATTTTTCCTTTGTTAGTTACGGTTTTGATTTATCAGTCAGCCATGAGAGGTACATTGGAACATCTGAATTTTTATGAGAAGTTGAGTGAATTGAGTGTTTTGGAGACGAAATATGTACACATCAGACGGGTTAGGTGCTCCCGCACCACTTCTGTCGACTGAGTTTGACAAAAACAGTAGACTTTGGTGCGCCCGCACCTCGACGTGGTGCGCCCGCACCAAAGCCTACGAAATATTTTTTGAAAAAAAAAAAAACAGAAGGGAGAGGTGCGCCCGCACCTCCTGTTGGTGCGCCCGCAGCAATCGTATTTTTTGAAAAAAGGTGCGCCCGCACCTCCTGTTGGTGCGCCCGCAGCAATCGTTTTTTTTTTTTTTGAAAAAATTTTCGGTTGGTGCGCCCGCACCAGGGAGAGGTGCGCCCGCACCAAACCGGCTGGGCAATATTTTCGGGCCTCTCTCTCCTCTTTTCCTCACATTTTCCAACTCTCTCTCACACTCACTCTCTTTCTCTCTCTTCCTCCTCTCTAGATCCGGCGACTTTACACCCTTTTCCGGCGACTTTCAAGGGCAAATCTCCCCAAAATCTTCATCACCATCTTCTCTACAACATTCAAAGCACAAAAATTGGGGGTTTTGCAAGGATTCGATTTCTAGGGTTTCAAAATTGGGGATTTTCATCTCCATGTTGGTAACTCCCTTCTAATCTTTGCTTTTTCATCAATAATCTACTAAATTGGACTTCTAGTATGTTTTCTTTTCGATTGCATGCTTGTTTTTCCTAATTTCTTTTGATTGTTCATGAACTTTTGTCATTTTTGTGTTTGGTGATGTGGTGAACCGTGAACATATGCAATTTTTGTGGTTTGTGATAAATTCATAATATTCTTACTTTGTGAGAACTACATTGCTGAAATTGTGAGGTGTTGTTGCTTTATGTGCATAATTGTGGTTGGTTTGGCGAAATTGGCTTGAAAGTCTCTTTGAGTGGTGAACCATTTGACGAAGAGAATTCCACCCTGAGACAGAAGACTCAGGTGCGCCCGCACCTGAAGTCTGGTGCGCCCGCACCTGAGCAAGGTGCGCCCGCACCTCCTTTTGGTGCGCCCGCACCTCACGATCCGGAAAGAAAACATTCGATCATTAAACCCTCTTTTGGAGAGGAGTAAAGGGGTTACGCTTTATTCTAGTTTCTACACAATATTCTAGGGTTTGTATTAGAGAGAAAACACTTTAGTTTGATTGAGATTTGAGAATTGTTGATCATAGTTTGTGATTTCCAATACATTCAAGGTACTTTTCATTCAATTCAATTCAAAGTTTTAGTTTTTATTTCATTCTCTTGGTGTTTGTTTATGTTCTCATATTATTTAAGATCTTCATTCTCTTAGTTTAATAATTGCGATTTCTATTAGTTTAATAATTTCTTAATCATGTTTAACCTTAGATTAGTCATAGATTCATTGTTTAATTGCTTTAACTCCATGATTAGTGAGTAGTTTCATATCTAGGGTTAGGGTGAAAGTATGAATTAGGGTTTTAAAAATGTTGTTGATGTGATTGTGATGTATGGAGAAGTTTATGCATTGATCTTGGTGTTTTGAGACCTTAGGATAGATATTGATCACATTTATACTTTGGTATTTTGATTTCAAATGTTCTTAAATCGGATTTTGAACTCTTTTATCATCCCCAAGAATCAACTTAATTTCTATACCAAGATATTGGGTGGAAATTAAGGGGATCCTTCATTAGGGGTTTTCCAAACTTATCGAATCTCTTAATCAATTAACTAAAGACCATTCGAGAGAGGATTTAGTTGATAGATTAAGCGATTACTCTTGAGGACCATTCGAGAGAGGACTCAAGTATTTTAGAGGAGAACTAAACCTTGCATAATCGTCTTTGTTGCTTCACAATCGCATTAACAATCATCATCCGTTCTTATTCATACTAGTAGCCTTAACTCTAGTGTCTTTATTTGATATTTAAACTCGTGATTTTTGCTTGTTCTAGCCGATAGATAGTCTTAATTGTTACCAAACATCTTTTAAACCCCCAAATACCTTTCAATTAGGTAGTCTAGACTAGATAGACTCTAATCAATCCCAATTTCCCTGTGGATCGACCCTTGACTTGCCCTTACTATTCTCTTAGTAATTGCTTGTTAGGACTACAAATATTGTTTGGGAAGCGGTTTTTAGTGCCTTAACGACACACTAAAAACCTCTTATCATTGTCTTAGGCCTTTAGTAACCCCATGAGGAATGGGCTCTAGGCCTATGAATTCGTGGTTGTGCGAGGTTCGAATTGACAAGCATTTTGGAAAGTAGGAGCTGAGGGTTATTATGTATACGCCGGACTTTTTTGACGAGTAAAGCTTTATTAAAACATCCAACATTACGGATTCCTAGCCCCCCATACCTTTGGGGAGGTGTAAAGCTGTCCGGCTGCGCCAGTGGATACTTTTTTGGGAACCATTTGACCATAAGAATCTAGCTATCATAGCATCAATAAATTTTGTTTGTTATTGTGGTTGGGATCTTAAACACTGCTAAAATATGGGTGATAGAAGCTACCAGAACTGCACTGATTAAAATCAACTTACATTATTGTGACAATGGTCGCTGATTCCAGGCTGTTATCTTAGCAGAGATTTTATCCAGCAGAAACGTGAAGTGTTGGATTCTAGTGTCTTGAATGTCAATGGGAGCACCCAGGTATGTTCCCAAGTTTAGTTTCGATTCCATGCGGAGCATGTCCTTAAAATCCTTCTGAAGGTTTTCCAGAATATTAGGGCTAAATTTCACATAAGATTTTTGAAGATTCAACATCTGACCTAAGACTTCGCAGAATCTGGTGACTAATTCATTGATGGCTTTGCAAGCTGTCGTATTAACTTGGAAAAAGAAGAGAGAGTCATCTGCGAAGAACAAGTGATATATTTTTGGGCCCTGTCTTCTAGTGCTTATGCCTTTGAATAACTTGATATCCGTAGCAATACTCGTCATGCATAACAGGATATCCATGCAGAATAGGAATAGATATGGAGAGAGGGGGTCTCCTTGACGTAGACCACATTTAGGAGTAAACCAAGCGGTCGTTCTACCATTTATTAGGATCCTATAAGATACTGTCGATATACATTGGTCAATGAGTTGAATCCATTCAGGAGGAAAACCATATGCTTGGAGGATTTTGAGCATGAATAACCAACTGACACGATCATACGCCTTATTCATGTCAAGTTTCAGCGCTGCCAGATGCCTGTTACCTGTACTTTTTTTGTTAATTGCATGCGTCAGCTCATGTGATATCAGGATATTATCATCCATATGTCTTCCTGGAACAAAGGCGTTCTGATAATCTGAAATTAGGGATGGCAGTAGCAGCTTGATCCTGTTCACCATACATTTAGACGCACATTTGTAGATCGAGTTGCAAAGGCTTATTGGTCTTAGGTGGTTAACTTCCTCAGGGGGGGTCTTGTTTAGGAATTAAAACCAGAATGGTTTGATTCCATTCAGTAAGCATATAGCCTGTACTTAGAAACCTATTAACTGCGTCAATGATAGTGTTACCAATTGTCGGCCAATAAATTTTGAAGAATTCCGAAGAGTACCCATCATTGCCTGAGGATTTATTCGACCCTATATCAAACATAGCATGTTGAATTTCTGCAGGAGTGAAAGGGGCAAGGAGCATTTGTTTTTCGTCTGCTTTAATTCTTGGAAGGTCCAGTTCTCTCAAGACTAGGTCGATTTTTCCCCCTGCTGTAGAGGATTTGTATTATCCCCACCGTTTGATGGTGAATAAATTTCCTTGAAATATTTTTTAATTAAAATTCCTTTGGATTTTCAACCTATTCCCCTTGTTGGTCACGAAGCATGTAAATGTGGTTGTGTTTCCTCCTTGTTCTCATTCTGTTAAAAAAGAATTGTGTGGGAAGGTCACCTAGTCGGATTTGGCGTTCCTTCATTCGTTGACTCCAGTAAATATAACCAAGGGATGCTTCTTGGAGTAAAGATCTCCTTGTGTTCATGAGCATATTTCCTTGGTTCAAATCTGCCACACTGCAGCCCATGTCGTTTAGTTGCGTGGATATTGCTAACCAATTGATTCCCCAAAATAATTTCTTATCTAGGGCCCATGCCTTTTACTTGTTCCTTGTACAACTAAGTTTCCTCGAAGTTGTGTACATACTCGAGCCCGGTATACTAAGTGTCCAAACATCATAATCTATTGCTTGGACCTGAGGGTGCTTGAGGCACCAATTCTCCACTTGATAGGGCCTCTTAGTGGAAATGGTTTGTTGTTCGATTTGTAGTAGAATCGGCCCATGGTCCGATTGTGTAATTGGCAGGTTTTGAATGATTGTTGATGGGAATTCGCCTAGCCAATGGGGAGTAGCATAAGCCTTGTACAATCTTTCAAGTATAAGGTCCTCATCTTGTCGACCGTTAGTCCAAGTATATCTTGGGCCGAAGAAAGGAATGTCTTTTAACTATAGTTGATGTTTCCATGCATTAATGTCATCCCATCCTCGTATTAGGCCATTACCACCCAGTTTATCACTGTAATTATCGACCTGGTTTATGTCCCCTATAACTAAGTAATTCGAATAGTTAGCCAACAATTCATGAAGTGTTTCCCATAGTTGTTGTCTTTTTTGATGATTGGCCTCCCCATACAAGAACAAAATATACTTTATTGTCCCATTTTGAGCAACTATCTTACACAAAACATAGTTCCTAGATTTGCTAATTACATCAACAACATAGGAGCCCCAACAAAAACAGCTAAGCCCCCTCGAGTTCCTTCCGCATCCATACCATAAACATTATTAGGATTAGTTCTATTAAACAAACTATGTACATGAGCCACGTCCATTTTTGTTTCCTGTAGAAACAAGAAAGTAGGTTGATATTGAGAAATCAACCAAAATACATATGGAATTGTCGGGTCATTGGTGGCATTGATACCCCGATAATTCCAAGATAAAACATTCATAACTGGCTTGGTGACTGATCTGGGACAGTCACACCCCGAGTAGCTTCATCTAAAATAGTAACGCTTGTGGAGAATTGGAGGTCCATACCCTCTGAGTTGACATTCGGTGGTTCCCCTGGTGAAGTCATGGACTGGTTGGAATTGGACTTTGATTGTTTCGTGGACCATGACCTAGAATCCGTACCTGCTGAACAAGATGCAGGCCTTTTTTTTTCTCAGGCGGGAGGTTATCTCCTCCCCTGGTTCAACTCCCATTTTTGTTGCAAGTGATAAATCTGTGATGGCTTTAGAATTGAGTCTTTTTTTGTCAACCCCTTTCCATAGGTAAAATGCCCCTTTTGTTTCCTAGGCTTCTATTCTCCTTCTCTTTTTATCATACATAAACTTTCCTAATGAAACAGACATAAAAAAATACGTACCTAGTGAGTAACTCGTACAACTCTCTGGCAATCAGAGGATATGATAAATTGATAATGTGATTCCAATTTCCTTGATGTGCCCACATAAGTCCCTCTATGATAGCTCCGGATTTTTACTTTGCACACATCCATGCAATAGGTTTTCTTTGTGAAACCTTTTTTTTTGGTGAAAAGGGGAACATAAGATAAATTAAAGTGTCAATTACAACCTAGAAGTTTGCCAAATCCAAAACATAAGTGTTCATACAATAACTAAGGGGGTGGGGAAAGAACCTAGTTATGTTACAATCCATGTCCGAACTACGAGCATTTTTAGCTAAAACATCTACAAGCTTGTTGTGATCCCTGCGCCTATACACTATCTGGACTTCCGGGTTTCGGTTCCACCACTTTCTGCAATTGAGCAATAGATTTGAATACTTATCAGAACCGTCTTTGTGGTGGATGAGATCCACTGCTATCCTGCAATCAGACACAATAACAATAGAGTGAAGGCCCCTAAGGGAGGCAAGAACCAGCGCCTCCCCAATGGCCATAATCTCCGCGGCAAGAGGCTCATGCACATACACCTTGCGGCTGAAACCAAAGAACCCCGTACTACTGTAGTATCCGGAGCACACCGCCCGTGGCCGAAGGTAACCATATGGAAACAAACGAAGCATCCACACATAGAGAGGGTAAATGAGAGGGTATCCGCACATGGTCATGGCTCGGGGTATCAGAAACGGTTTTGGCTAGGGTTTGGGTGAACTCTCTCGCAAGGCCACACGCCTTAAATAGAATAATGCGGGGATGGGTGGGAGGGGACTTCTTAAAGACAATGCTATTTCTCTCCTTCCACAACTCTTGCACACATAAGGGTAAAGCACCCCCACTCTAGGCCCCTAAAAATCATTGACAGCGACATATTTCCTTCAAGCCAATTATCAAAATTTTAGGCATTCAAAGATAAGCACGGAGTCAATTCCACACCTCCATGGACCCAAGACAGGACCTAATAACCTGGGGAAAGTCTTCTCCATAACGGGAGTAACGAGGGCACATAGAAGATGGGATAGTTTTTCGCTGAAATAAAAGGGTGTTGTGAGAAATTTTATCATGCCACAGGAGCCAAAAGAAGAATTGGATTTTTGGTTCCATATCCCCCCCCCCACACCCAACGACACTCCTCCCCGGATCACAATCTAGAAATTGGCTCATCGTAAGTGAGAGACAACGAAAAACCCTTATGAGTAACAAACCAAGGGATGAGAAGGTCATGACGCGACTCGGGTTGGGGAGGGGGGAGACTCAAGATACGATCCCTAAGCGCGGGGGAAGGCTGAAGGATAAGCCCGAAAGATCCCACCTCCCTCCTTTATGAAATCCGCAATGGTGGTCTGCTCCTCATCACAAGTCAAGGGACCTTCAATGCCCCCCCTAAGGGACCCAATACCTAGCCACTCATCATCCCAAAACTTGATGGTTTTACCATCTCCAATCTCCCATCCACAGTTTCCCGGAGGAACTCCCACCCTTTTCCTATGTTTTTCCACATGGTGGATCCATTTTTAAATCTTGTGACATGGTTTGGATGGATATATTTGGATTGAATACAATTTTGCGCAAGGCTCGGGGTTCCCCCGGGACATCTTCCACCCCGGTTTGCCATGTAAACCGGAGTTCATTTTGAGTGATTCTTGATTCCCAACCCTCCTTGATGTTTCGGCAGAAAGTTGTGGCCCCTGTTCACAAGGTGGATTTTTTGTTCCCCTCCCCCCCCCCCCGAGCCTTCCCCCCACAGAAAGTTGTTACAAATTTGGTCCAGGTCTTTATGAGTTTGGGAAGGAAGGGTAGCAATCTGCATATAGTAGGCCTAGGATGGACGTGAGAGTTGATTTAATCAAGTCGCAAGCCGGGCTCGCACCTTTTCCACAACAAATTGGACTTGGGAGCGCGAGGGCGCTTATGAGAAATAGGCAAGCCAATATAGAGGCCCGGTGTGAGTACTAGCCCTAACATTAAGCGTATCTTACAGGAGGGTTCTAAGGTCCTCGGAAGTGTTAGGTGAGAAAATCAGCTTACTCTTACTTTTGTTGATCTTTTACCCGGACATAGCACAAAACTTTTCAAGGGTGGATTTAACTGAATAGGCCGTGTCCTCATCAACTCTACCAAACAAAATAAGATCATCAGCAAACATAAGGTGGGACACCGGAACTTTCATCCTTCCGACTCCGAACGGGGTCCATTCCCCCCTCCATACATGCCTGCTGGATCAATTGAGATAGCGTCTCCAAGCAGATATTAAACAAGTATGGGGACATGGGATTACCCTGGCGAAGGCCTCTAGAGTGAAGAAAACGCTATGATTAAGGTGCATGAAACATAGATTAAGTCAATCAGGTTAGGTTAGTTAAGTTGGTGAAGGAAGCCATATTTATATTCCTAAATCCCTCTTAATTTCAGAGTTTGGTGGGTGAAACTATACAATCAAATTAAAACCCTTTCTTAATTTGAGAGTTTGGTGCGTCGAATCGTACAATCAATTATAAGCCCTTAATTTTCTTGCAATTGAGTAAACATTGTGAAGATATAATCTAGAATTCGATCGGCCACTAATCAATTGATTAATTCCTCAACCCATTACTCAAATAAACTCCTATGCAATGCGACATCTATCTTTCATGCATGATCACTATAATGCTCTTAGTAATCGGATTCTTTGATGCATTTAGGGAACTTTGTCTGATGGCATAAACCTATCTCTACACCACCCAAGCGTATTGCTTACACATAAGATGATGAAGGTGAATGCTCATATACTTGCAATGCGCAAGTCCACTTCGGGTTAATGTGTCTTCTTCGATCATGATTTGGTGCCTTTGTCATCAATACAACAACTTACTCAGTTTCCCGAAAATGCAAAGGCAGAGTATAGGAGCGTTGCTAATTTTATTTTTTATTTTGTGGGAGGGCGTTGCTAATTTAGTTGTAGAGACATGTTGGGTCCAAAATGTCCTTAAATTTCACTGTCTCCGTCATCATCAAACTACTCTTGTTTATTGTGATAATTTTAGTATTTGTCTAGTAACCCTATTAGCACTCAGAGCACAAGATATGTTGAAGTGAACATCACTTTGTGTAAATGTTAGTTGCAAAGGCTCATATTCACATTCTTCATGCATGTGCCTTCGTCTTATCAATATGCTGATATTTTTACCAAGGTTTGCCTCAATAACGGTTCCATGACTTCGGATAGTCTTAATGTTCGCACTTCTGCTGCTATTGTGGAGGTAGGCTAGAGAGTATATTCACATATTCGCTAAATATATATAATATCATATATGTAGATTTTTATATTCCCTTTCGTAATAATGGTAGCAATTGGGTTATATATTTGATTCATTGTTGGAGTGTCTAACTAAATGAAAATTAAAGAATCTACCATTAGGAATATACTGTATAGATATTAAGTTTTTTTGGTTGAAGTGCAGATCCCCACCACAAAATTAGTTCGGTATACCACTATATATTTAACAAAATACAATAGCCAAGACATTTTTGTGTGAACAGAAACAAGATAAATATTATACCATTCATTTTGGCATACTCTACATAAAAAAAAACAATAAATAGCCGTTTCTTTGAAATTGTGAATTTTGAGCAAAACTAGATAGAAAAATGATTTACCTGTATCTCTTATATATATGATCGATATTCACAAACTATTCTTTATCTTATAGGAAAAATTGATTTAATCGTCACTCACTATGGGCCCGACAAAACAAGTCCCAACTATCGTTTTTTATTGTTCAGTCCCAACTTTAGGAGTCCTTTACGCACGTGGTCCAAGGTAACAGGTTACCTGCTAAACTTGTAAAAAAAATAAACCCCTCATTTTCCTTTTTCTTTTCGAATTTTTACATTTAGCTGCTCTTTCTGTCTCTCACCTTCCTCCTTCCTCCCCTGCCACTCTCATCCCTTCCCTCTCCCCTGTCTCCCCCTCCTCCTGCAACCCAATGTTTCTCATTCACATCTCACAAACCCAGCAAACTAGAAAGACAGAGAAAGATAAAAAAACACAAAAAAAAAAACCAGTAACAACAAGATTCTCGAGAAATTATCTTCGAACAACAACAAATTGAACAACAAGAACAAAGAACACACAAAAACGTCTCTTCATATGTCCAATTCACCATTTCCTCCAACACTTTTCCTTCATCTGTTTCTCTCTCTCATCAACTACGTGACCTTTGGCTCTCAATGAGAGCCGAATTTAACAATTAATTTAATTTAATTTTTCCCTTTTCTTTATTCAACACACAACAATTATTCATCAGTGTTCTTCACTTCACTTTCAATGCCACCAACCCTTCTCTTTATCTTTCCTCCATTTTTTACCAGATTTCATCTGATTTCGTTTTGCTTCTTGTTCTGTACAGTTTAAAGATTAATGGCGTCCATGTCTAATTCTCTCTCACTCAAACATGGCTTCTTTATATATTCATCTTCTTATTCTTAATTTTCCCTCTCTAATTAACCTCCATTGTAATCCTTCGCTCGTCGCTTCCAGATGCTTCCATCGTAATTGAAGTTTCTCCGTTACCGCTTCCAGTTTCGCCAATGATAATCGAGATCATTAACTTTTGTTTTTATGTTTTTAGATTGTAGATTGTATTCTTTTGATTGATTTTGATTGTGTTTTGCGATGGTCAATGAAAATTAGGTATGTGATTGTTGGAGGGGGAACTTTGATTAATTAGGCATATGCATTGGAGAGTAGAACAAAAAAAATGAAGGGTAGCAGAGGAGGGGGTTAGGGGTGTTTCGAGGTGGCAGGGGAGGGTTTTCGAGTGGCAGGGGAAGGATGGTCAAGTGGTAGGGGACGAGTAGGGAAATGGGTTGTTTCGGGGTGGCGGGGGAGGGGGGAAGGTTGTGGGGGTGGCAAAGGAGGGGGCAAGGAAGAAGGAAAGAGTAGAGAAGAAGAGGAGGAAGAAGAAAAAATAAAATAGAAAATAATTAAATAAGATTACCTGTTCCAGCAGGTAAACAACCTGCTGGGACTGCTTTTTTAAAGGACCTTGCAAAGTTGGGACTGAACAATATTAAATTAAAGTTGGGACTGTTCTTGTTAGGGGGTTATAATTAGGACTGTTCTTTTCAATTTTCCCTATCTTATATGGATGCCTTTTCCAATCATTATCTTACAGTGAATAATATCTATTTTATCCTTATCCTTTCAATGTTTGCACTTCATATGGTGGAGAGTTGGAGACTGAAGAGGTGACATACAATTCACTCCTATTGAGTCATCTTCATACAGCCATTTTCAGCAAATTATCAGCACACATGGCGTGGGACCAAACCTTGCTCAATTCAATAGGGCCCAGTATCTAGTGCCATTTGCCAAGCTTTGGAGGCCTGAGTTTTTGTAGCCTGATTCCATTTTATTGTAAAATTTCTAAGAAATTTCATATTCACTTGAATGAGCTTCAAGAACTGCCACTAGAATTTTTTCTGTTCTTCTTTCTAGTCATCATTCTTATTATTCTACGGGGAAAAAAAATACAACTAGCTTAAATAATGCAAATAACACCAAAACTCATTGCACCACAAAATATACAATGTTTTCTTTAAGTAAATTAATTTATTAATTAAAGTCACATGACATTTATGATAAAAGTCCATACTAACAAATTGGATTCAATATAATTTCTACTATGGCAATATCATTTTTTTAAAGAGAAATTTCATTAATTGACGGCCAAGCGGCATCTACAATAGGTATTAAAGAAAAACAAGATACAATTAAACAAGACTAAATCAAATTCGTCTTCGAAGAAACTACAATGAACCAGGATCGAGAATACAACAATGTTCCCTTAGATTCTTGAATCAGCGGTATTGATGAGGAAGTCTATCATTCTGATATAGTTTGGGAAGAACATTCTTGATCGCGATCGAGTTAGGTTGACCGCATCCGAGATTTCAATACCTTCATGTTGAGTCTCGAACTTCAACCAATGAGAATAATTTCTCTTACCTAAAAACAAAAGAACCATACTCACAACTCCCATAGGGGAGAAGGAGATTTCCAAAACAGAAACTAAAAACCCCATAACAGGGTTTGAGAAAATCTCATAAAGAGAGACTAATTTATTAAACAAAATAAGAAAATGAACTAAAAACTGAAAATAAAAGGGGAAAAGGGGCTTACCATGGATGAAATCATCCATGGCAGCCCCTAATTGATGAAGAAGGGGTAGGGGAGGCTAGGATTTGAGAGAGAGAAAAAGAGAGAGGGGGCGGCTTTGCAGACTTTATGAATTTACTATGGCAATATCATGATCATTGAAGATGAGATCTAACACCTCTTTTAATTAACCCTCTTCCACATCGATGTTTGATGATACAATGCTCTACAAGATTGATTTGTTGTTTTGAAGTATAACTCGATTTAATACAATTGATTATAGACGACGGACTAACGTACATCTACAGTGACACTGCATGAATTTTCATCAACAAATTGGTTTGTACTAGAAAACAGAAAGTAAAAACAAATTTCTCAAATTGTCACCATGATAGAGATAAAACCCAATAAATGGGTCATATTAGCCCCATATATGGGTGAAAATAAATTATCTATCAGAGAGAGATTACAGATTTATTTATAAATAAAAAATTAGAAACTAGTATTTTCTCCATTTTTTTTAAGGACATTTTAAAAAGTTCTTCCTACTCTAAACGTATTCTATTTTGGGAAATTACTAGATTTTGAAACCCGTGCGATGCACGGTTATTTTTTATGTGGTTGAATTATATGCATTTCATTAGCTTTGCGATAATAAATAAGATATATTAGGTACCAACTGAGAAACATCTGATCATGATTGTATTAATTATAGTAAAATAATTATATTCTTAATGAATGATTATTGTTTTGATGCAAATCTCAAACTTTATTCAATAATAATGAAATTGTGTATCTTTTGTAGTATGTAGCAAAAGTTATAATACTCAATTTTATTATTGATTTTTAGATAATTTTGTATCTTTATGTAACTCAATGTTTAAAAGTGTGATTTCGAAAGACATAATTGCTATTATCACATATAATACGCTATTTTGATAGTTATTTTTATATGTATTTAAAATAAAAAATAAATAATATGTTATTGTCTTCTAATAAATATATTTTCATAAGTTGAAAAGTATATTGTATATGGATCTTATTTCGAAGCATATTTCGAGCACTCTCTGATGGTAAAAGAAAGTATAATATTGTGAATTACTATGTAGCAAAAAGTTATATTTAATTTACATAGTATAATAATTTAGGTTGTTTATTCAAAATCAGACTCTAATCTTTACTTATCTAAAACACCTTGTATGTATTTATATCTATGTTGAACACTATTTTTTTTAAAATTAAAAGTTAAAAAGAAATACATAGCATGCTTAGGTGGAGCTCTCTATATAAGTATAAAAATAACGATTATATATGGAAATATCGAAGTAGAATAGAAAACGACTACATACCAAGAGATAATCTATCAGGAGAAACTTTAAATTTAGATTGTTCTATAAACGCTGAAATAGACATACAAAATTGGATATCTAGGATAACCGCAAAATTAATCGAAGCAAAAATACCGGTTAGTGCGGCTAATTATATTGAAGCCACAATAACAGGGAATAGCAAAAGGTTATTTAACTAATATAGGAATTACAGAATTAACGGAATTACGAAGTACTAAGATAGAAGGAATAGAGATGACAGATTCAACACAAATGTTGAAAAAATACGAAAAAATAATTCGAAGAGAATTTGGCAATCCAAATGCGAATTTAAAATATGCGAAGCTAAGAAAGAATACCGTAAGTCCCAACTATATAATATGCAAATATGTTCCATGTGTCCAGAAGATTTAAACAAATATAATTGTGCATTCCAAATGAATTATTATGAATTAGGAACCGAAACACCTGAACAACTAGCTATATTTCGAAAATTATATTTTGAAAAATTGCCAATACCTATAAACATTATGGTACAAGAAGCATATTATACAGAACCTAAAACAGGAACTCTAGGTGAACAAATATCATTTCTACAAACATGGTATAAAAATTATTGTATAGAAATCAATAACCAAAAGGCATTTAGAAAACAAGCTAAAATAAGTGACTGTTGTGACAAATATGAAATACCTAAATTTGGATGTCACAAATTAAACAAAAGATATAAAGCAAAAAGACCTAAATTAATGCGAAGACGATATAAAAGATTCAAACCATATGGTAAATATAGAAATAAGGAAAGATCAAATAGAAATTATTTTATAAAAAGAAAAATTTACAAATATGCTAAAAACCCCAAAAGATGCAAATGTTACAATTGTGGACAGATAGGTCATATAGCAAGAGAATGCAAAACAAAGACAAATAGAAATAATACTAAAAATAGCAAAAATATAAATTTCATTGAGCTCCATATAGCAGAATATGAATTAGGTAAAACCAATATACCACCAGATGAAGAAATATATGTGCTCGAATATGAAACAGATAATGATGAAATCAATGGAATAATAAGTCATGAAGAAAGTAATGAAGAAAAAGATAATACTGAAACTGATAGTGATGAATAAAGAACTACAACAAGTTGATTATGATGAAGATATTACGGAACAACATAGAAATCAAAGAGCTATTTTTGATTTGCAAAAATATAATGAATTAAAATATGAAGGATTTACTTTGTCACCCGATAAAATAGTAGATAAGAAAAAATTTGACTTCACAAATTTAGCTAGGTATTTTAAAAGAAAAAAGGAAGAATATTTAGTTATAGCGGATAGAGAACATGTTATAGATATAACCCAAGTGCAAGGTAATACTAGAGTACCTTTAATAACACAAGAA
Source organism: Beta corolliflora (assembly GCA_947648045.1). Classification (NCBI taxonomy): domain Eukaryota; kingdom Viridiplantae; phylum Streptophyta; class Magnoliopsida; order Caryophyllales; family Amaranthaceae; genus Beta; species Beta corolliflora. The sequence goes on along the minus strand of CANSZD010002794.1, from coordinate 26,091 downwards.
GTGTTAAATGAAGAAATAACCAAAATTAACAATACCTTAAAAAATAAACCAATTACATTTAGATTTGTAGAATTAGCAGCCATCGAAATAATAATAAAAGCCTGTTTTAAAGAAGGAATAGATACTCCCTTAGAATTAGAATTAGCTGATGACAGAATAAAAGAACCAAGTAGAACAAGCTATAATAGCACAACTAAAAGGAAATCTTATTTATCGAAAAGTAAGGTTCATAATTAAACCAAATTATTCTATAAGTTTAACTGACCAAAACATAGAAAAAGCATTAGTATTATATTGGATGCTAAGTGGAATAAACATGACTAATGGATCAAAAGTTATGACATTACAATGTAAGAATGCTTATATATTAACCGATCAACATCAGGTTTATACTAAAAATAAATTAAGACCAATTACTATAGATACCCCTTTTACAGATCTTATTTTACCTATAGAAAAAGGATTAAAATTATACTCAAAACCAAACTATGAAGATTTAGAAATAGTAAAGAAACGATTAAGTATTTCTCGATCCAAACGACATTTAACTGACAGTCTACCTATTCAACTAAAATCATATGAACATTATATAATTATACAAATAGGAACAAAAAACCTAACAAAGACAAATAGACATCAACATTGAAAATAATTATATTCCATTAGAAAAACTATTTCTTAACATCAATGAGAATTTTAATAGATTAATTACCCTAACAACAAAGATTGCACTACAAGATATAAACATTGAATATGTTATAACCCTAAATAACAAAATTATATTAGGAAAAGATTTCTTAGAAAAGGTTAAACCATGGAAAATAAACCAAGAATATTTTGAATTCACATATAATCAAACCCAATATAAAACTAAAACAATGAATGAATAACACTATACCTAGTTTAATTGAACTAGTAAAATTACAAAAACAAGTTAGAAATAGCAAAAGAAGAAAAGGCTTATCTAAGTCAAAGGTTAAACTACATTAGATTTACGAGAATGTCATCGCGATAGTATACAATTATATTCTAATAAGGAACAAGAGAAAACTAGAGACATAGAAATATTAGAACAACGATTAAATAAAATGAAAAATGACTTAGTAATTCTTAATCACCATGAGTAATTTAATCTATATACTTGTAAAAATAATTTTTGAAGGATATAAAAGTAGATATTATACACCAATGGTAGATACAGGAGCACGGAGACAACAATAATGAAAGAAAATTGTTTACCGTAATGGAAAACCCTAAGTACACCATTTCGAATAAATGGATTTAATAATAATAGTAGTAAAATTACACTTTACCAAACAAACGTAAAAATACAAATTTGGGATAAAATCTTACTTATACCTAAAGTATATTGCTTTGAATTAATAGGAAAAGATATCATATTAGGAACAAATTTCTTAAACCAATATAAACCATTTAGTATAGATAAAGAATTTCTTACCCTGTTTACCCCTTGTAGACATAAGTTAAAAGCCAAGGTAGTTACTAATAAAGAACGATTACCAATAAAGTGGGAAAAATGTGCAATAGGTACGAAGCAAAAATAGTCTAAAAAATGCATACTAAAAAGAAAGTAACACTCTTGACATAATAGAAATAGGAATATTACATTTAGATAAACTTACTCCTTTGAAAAACCAATTAGAAGAACTATGTAGTGACAATCCATTAGAAAATTGGCATAAGCATAAAACGGAAATAAAAATGACATTAAAAGACCCGAACAAAGATAATATCACAAAAACCCTTTAATAATACCCAAAGAGATGAAAAGGAATTTAAAATGCATATAACGGAACTATTAGCCGGCCAATTAATTAGACCAAGTAACTCAAAACATAGTAGCAAAGTGCATTTATAGTTAATAATCACTACGAACAAAAAAGAGGTAAAACCCGAATGGTTATAGACTATCGAATCCTAAATGAAAAAACAATTACATATAATTACCCCATACCAAATAAGATACTTAAAATGAGGCAAATACAAGGTTACAATTATTTTTCAAAGTTTGATTGTAAAAGTGGTTTTCACCAATTAAAGTTAATCAAGAATCTAAACAATTAACAAAGATTCAAAGTCCCTAACGGATTCTATGAATGGAATGTTTTACCTTTTGGATATAAAAATGCACCAGGAAGATTCCAAGCATTTATGGATAAATATTTAAATCAATTATCAAATTGTGTAGTCTATATTGATGACATACTAATCTATTCGAAAACTCAAGAAGAACATTATAAGTTATTAGAACAGTTTATAGAAATAATTAAAACTAGTGGTATAGTTTTAAGCAAAAAGAAAATGGAATTATTTAAAACTCGATTGAATTCTTAGGATTTGAAATAGATAAAGCTGGAATAAAAATGCAAGACCATATAGCTCAAAAAATTATAGAGTTTCAACAGGAAATTAATACAAAAAAGGAATTACAAAAGTTCTTAGGAATAGTTAATCGGGTTAGAGAATTTATCCCTAAACTATCACAATATACCGAACCATTAACTAAAAAACTAAAGAAAGACTACGATTTTAGATGGAATGCTACCGACACGAAGACTTTAGAAAAAATTAAAGAATTAGTCGAAAAGTTACCAAAACTAAGTTTTCCCGATGAAGACAAAGAATTTACATGGATAGTGGAAACAGGATGCTAGTGAAACTAATAATGGTTACGGAGCGGTATTAAAGTATAGATATAAAAACGATAAAAAGGAATATGTTTGTCGATATCACTCGAAAAACATTCAAAGCAAATGAAATCAATTGGGATATAAATAAAAAGGAGTTAAAAAAGCAGTAAAATATGGAATTAAAAAATTTGAATGTTACATAGTTTATAGTAAATTTATAATCGGAACGGGATAATAGAACCTGTTAAAAGTTGGCTAACCCAAAAATTGCGGGATTCAATTACGAGGAAGGAGATAAACAGGATTATAGCGAGATATTAACCAGTATGAGTTTAATATCGAATTACTAAAAACTAACGAAAACCGTTTTGCTGAGACTATCTCTCAAGACATAGTTCAACAACTAATTATAGAAAATCGGGGAGCTCAAGATACAACTCAAACAAGTTAATGGAAGAATTTGCTTCTATGAAAAGAAGCGACCACTTCCAAAGAATCCTAGTAAGGAGCAAGCGATATTGGCACTAGCCAAAAATATAAAAGCCGAATTATTACAACAAAAAAAGTTAATCCTCCTTTCAAACGAAGTATGTCCTTACAAACCTATAACCCCACTCCGCTTATCAACGAACTAAATTTTCCAAGCCTTATACCGAGATACCACCTCCTTCAAAGAAAAGTTAACCCTAGGAACTAAACAAACTATGAATCCTTCAGTTCAGTAAATATATAGATAATTTCTTACTTATTGCCAACGAGACTAAATACATTTCCGAAAATAACCACAAAAGACCGCCATGGAGAAATCGAAGGTGGATATGTAACCAATCCTTTAAAAAGGATAAACGAGTTAATAGTGTTGCCTCGGTTGCAATGCAAAGTTAATCAAAGCAACTTATGATTATGGCCTTCTTAATTCAAGATATACACCGAATGGAGAGGAGCTATCATCAATTCCCGATCTATATAAAGCGGCTAAAAGTTACTTGCATATTACAAAATCTCCCATGATTTTTGTAAGATGCTATACCGCCCCATGTGAAGTTACTTTCTCCGAGATAAAACCATGTATTAGGGTTGTTAAAATGGGATGTACAGCCAATTTTATCTTTCCCGAAGAAATTAAGGCACGGCCGGAACTAAACCACAATGAGATACCGGACCTCCTCGGGGGAAAGAGGGCGCTCAAGATAAAAGCAATTTATGAAGCCTTGCTTAACATGGTCAAGACTTATGTTTGGATAAACCATAGAGAGTTAAACACATTAATTATCTCTCAAAGCAAATCATATGGCCATGATACGGTCGAAACTATTAAGTCATGGGTATGGAGCCTGCTCCACCCAGATCAAGCGCCAGTTACACGGTATTTACCAAGGAATTTTCTAACTGAAGATACTTTGAAGAGATATTGCAGTTGGATGCAACAAAATAACAACCACTCATGTAAGATGTGTGGAGTTAAGCAAATGACTCGTACCAATAATCGAAGATATGGACAATTATGAAGATAGAGCTGAATCATCTAACACCTGCAAAGTATCAACTACAGAGATAGAACACAACGTACTGAATAAAACATCTGTCTACAAAGATAAGCACTTGTAAAATAGAGATATTTTATCATGTAACGTATAAACTTTGTAATAGTTACAACTGGACAAAAGTTAGGCGGCTAACGCGTAAAATATGTGAATAGTGAATAGTGAACGGTACTTTTCTATCGTAGCACTTTTCACTGTAGCAAATAGTGTTTGTAACAGTATGTAAATTTTGTACGAACCGTTGTAATCCTTTGCTTATAAATAAGAGTTCTCTGATGAGGCAAAATCATCAGCAAGCTTCTCACCACTCTTCTCTTCTTCCCTTCTAGCATTTCTTCTCTCAAATAATACACGCTTCTCACCATAGTTGGTATCAGAGCTTACTATTCATAAGCCTACTATTCACCGAGTTATACTCGTAGAAGATATTTCACAAGTAATTATGGAAGCGAGATAAGGTAATCCTTTTCCTTATGAATCGAATTGAAATTCAATCCCCTAGTTTATAATAATACCGAGATCTGTTAAGATGATTCTATAATTTCATATAAGATGTATGCTATCTTAATTATGCTTTCCCGATTAAGTAAAATCATGTTTAGAAACCAAGAGACAATTGGTAGCGGGAGCCCGTTTAGCCGTTGAGAATGAGAAGGCGTTGAGGGCGTGATGCATAAAACCTATGTGGTGAGGTTGAAAAACATGAATTTATTTAATTATGCTTAAGTGCTTAAGGGTTGTCAAAGCGGATTAGCAGTACTTATATGAAAGCTGATAGAATTGTTATTAACTGATTAAAGTTTATTATGAGCAAAAGGGATTGAGTCTTAAAAGAAGTTCATAAAGCCAATATTGTCTATCATATTTGCTTATTTGCTTAATTATTTACTTGATCAGTATGAATTCTCAAATAACGAATGTTAAATTACAAATTGAATGGATAAATTATGCTTTACAATTTAAAATCGATAGCTTAAAAGAACAACTAAGAATTTCTCATATTCACTCAGCTAGAATAGAAGATCTTGAATTAGCCAATATAGTACTAAATGAACTAGAGGAAGAACACCGTAGGATAGATAAACTTTTACAAGTACAACTAGAAATTGAAAAATTATTAGATTTCTTAAAACAACTAGAACTTAGACAATCACTAATAGAATTTGAACAATTAATATTCACCGAGTTATACTCGTAGAAGACATTTCACAAGTAATTATGGAAGCGAGATAAGGTAATCCTTTTCCTTATGAACCGAATTTAAATTCAATCCCTAGTTTATAATAATACCGAGATCCGTTAAGATGATTCTATAATTTCATATAAGATGTATGCTATCTTAATTATGCTTTCCCCGATTAAGTAAAATCATGTTTAGAAACCAAGAGACAATTGGTAGCGAGGAGCCCGTTTAGCCGTTGAGAATGAGAAGGCGTTGAGGGCGTGATGCATAAAACCTATGTGGTGAGGTTGAAAAACATGAATTTATTTAATTATGCTTAAGTGCTTAAGGGTTGTCAAAGCGGATTAGCAGTACTTATATGAAATTATAGAATCATCTTAACATATCTCGCATTATTATAAACTAGGGGATTGAATTTAAATTCGATTCATAAGGAGCTATCATCAATTCCCGATCTATATAAAGCGACTAAAAGTTACTTGCATATTACAAAATCTCCCATGATTTTTGTAAGATGCTATACCGCCCCAAGCGGTTACTTTCTCCGAGATAAAACCATGTATTAGGGTTGTTAAAATGGGATGTACGGCCAATTTTATCTTTCCCGAAGAAATTAAGGCACGACCCGAACTAAACCACAATGAGATACCGACCTCCTCGGGGAAAGAGAGGGCGTCAAGATAAAAGCAATTTATGAAGCCTTGCTTAACATGGTCAAGACTTATGTTTGGATAAACCATAGAGAGTTAAACACATTAATTATCTCTCAAAGCAAATCATATGGCCATGATACGGTCGAAACTATTAAGTCATGGGTATGGAGCCCGCTCCACCCGGATCAAGCGCCGATTACACGGTATTTACCAAGGAATTTTCTAACTGAAGATACTTTGAAGAGATATTGCGGTTGGATGCAACAAAATAACAACCACTCATGTAAGATGTGTGGAGTTAAGCAAATGATCGTACGCAATAATCGAAGATATGGACAAGTTATGAAGATAGAGTGAATCATCTAACACCGGCAGTATCAACTACGGAGATAGAACACGGCGTACCGAGAATAAAACATCCGTCTACAAAGATAAGCACTTGTAAAATAGAGATTTCATATTCGAGCACATATATTTCTTCATCCGGTGGTATATTGGTTTTACCTAATTCATATTCTCGCTATATGGAGCTCAATGAAATTTATATTTTTGCTATTTTTAGTATTATTTCTATTTGTCTTTGTTTTGCATTCTCTTGCTATATGACCTATCTCGTCCACAATTGTAACATTTGCATCTTTTTGGGGTTTTTAGCATATTTGTAAATTTTTCTTTTTATAAAATAATTTCTATTTGATCTTTCCTTATTTCTATATTTACCATATGGTTTGAATCTTTTATATCGTCTTCGCATTAATTTAGGTCTTTTTGCTTTATATCTTTTGTTTAATTTGTGACATCCAAATTTAGGTATTTCATATTTGTCACAACAATCACTTATTTTAGCTTGTTTTCTAAATGCCTTTTGGTTATTGATTTCTATACAATAATTTTTATACCATGTTTGTAGAAATGATATTTGTTCACCTAGAGTTCTGTTTTAGGTTCCGTATAATATGCTTCTTGTACCATAATGTTTATAGGTATTGGCAATTTTTCAAAATATAATTTTCGAAATATAGCTAGTTGTTCGGGTGTTTCGGTTCCTAATTCATAATAATTCATTTGGAATGCACAATTATATTTGTTTAAATCTTACGGACACATGGAACATATTTGCATATTATATAGTTGGGACTTACGGTATTCTTTCTTAGCTTCCGCATATTTTAAATCCGCATTTGGATTGCCAAATTCTCTTCGAATTATTTTTTCGTATTTTTTCAACATTTGTGTTGAATCTGTCATCTCTATTCCTTCTATCTTAGTACTTCGTAATTCCGTTAATTCTGTAATTCCTATATTAGTTAAATAACTTTTTGCTATTCCTTATTATTGTGGCTTCAATATAATTAGCCGCTGCACTAACCGGTATTTTTGCTTCGATTAATTTTGCGGTTATCCTAGATATCCAATTTTGTATGTCTATTTCGGCGTTTATAGAACAATCTAAATTTAAAGTTTCTCCCGATAGATTATCTCTTGGTATGTAGTCGTTTTCTATTCTACTTCGATATTTCCATATATAATCGTTATTTTTATACTTATAATCATATTTTTTCTTTTTAAAGGTTGGTTTATAGCTTCTATCGGTTTCCATATAATCATAATCTCCATCTCTCGTAGACTTTCGTAAGTACGTTAACTTCTTTATCTTTATACGAGTTAAAGTCTGTTTCTAAATAATTTGAATATCTAAATTCTTGATTTGGATTGTTCGAACAAGTTTCATCACTGTCTTGCAACACATTTATATTGTTTACTTCAAGTCGTTCTATGTCCGTAGTTAAGGCTTCTATAGCAAGATTATTTAGGGTCTCGTTATCGATCCGTGGATTTCGATATTTCGTATTTTCTTTAATGTTACATATAAGTTGTTCTTCTATTTTATCAAACCTATTGTTATATTCTATTGTAAGATTTTGTATCTCTTCATTAAAAGTATTTTCTACTCTGTAGACTTTATCTAATATTTGTTTGGTATTAAGATGTATTATTTTAATAGATTCTTCTATTTTTCTCATTCTTTCATCATACTTTCTGTCTAACTTTTCTAATTTTTTATAGATGTCATTAATTGTTTTACTTGTCTTGGTAGCTACTTTCTATATTTGTTATTTGTACTAAATTATTTTCTAGTGCTAGTCTTCTTTCTCTTGTCAAATTCGTTTTCGAGTATCATTTGTTTTCTATCTTTTATTAAATAAAATCTTCCTTCACTTATTTACGCAAATTGTCTATTTTGGTTAGTCTTATGTATTTTAAATGGACCATCGGGGTATCTAATAATTTCTTCTTCAATGATTTTTTTCGTTTTTATTCATATTTCTAATTGTTCGCATATTCTTTCATATTCAATTTCTATTCTTTTTCTTAAAAGTAAATCGGGAAATAACTGAGAATATTCTTTAGTTATTTTCTTTTCTAAGATTTCATAACCTTGTTCTTCTAGTTCTATTGGTATTTTGGTATTACTTGATTCGATTTATTTAGATCATTCTTATTTTCTTTTAGTAATTTTATAATTAATAAAATATTCGTATTAATTATTCTTAGATTAGTACTTAAGTGTTCGTCCTTTTCTAATTCACTCATATGTATAGGGTTGGTTTTTTATCTAATGTATAATTAATATAATCTTACATTTACTTTGTTAGCTATATTCTCTTGTTCTTTTATTTTTATATTTAGCAAGTTTATCCGGTCGTCAAAAGGTTTTAATTCTTTGTCTATTTCTTCATGATTACGATTATTGTTTAATGTTGCTCGTTCTAATATTTGTATTTTATTAATGATAGCTATTTGTTTTTGATTTCTTAATTCTAAATTTTTTATATCAGCTTGTATAGTAGATATGAAATAGTTCTGATTTACTCGTCTGCTAGCCTCTTTTATTTGTGATTTAGTACTCATACGTATAAGGAATTTTGTAAATCTTTAAGTTCTTGTTTAGCGATTAGCTTTTGATTCTTTTTATTTTGTAGACTAGTTAGATATTTTCTTAAGGCATCTCTTAGTTCAGTATCTTTTCTTCTATTGGCTTCATATAAATAATTTTCAAATTCATCTATTTTATCTTGTTGAATCCGTAGTTGGAAATTTAACATATTTTGTCGCATTTCAATATCTTCTAAGACGTTTCGTAGTTGTGATTTAGTCATATTGAATTTATTAATTGTTCAAATTCTATTAGTGATTGTCTAAGTTCTAGTTGTTTTAAGAAATCTAATAATTTTTCAATTTCTAGTTGTACTTGTAAAAGTTTATCTATCCTACGGTGTTCTTCCTCTAGTTCATTTAGTACTATATTGGCTAATTCAAGATCTTCTATTCTAGCTGAGTGAATATGAGAAATTCTTAGTTGTTCTTTTAAGCTATCGATTTTAAATTGTAAAGCATAATTTATCCATTCAATTTGTAATTTAACATTCGTTATTTGAGAATTCATACTGATCAAGTAAATAATTAAGCAAATAAGCAAATATGATAGACAATATTGGCTTTATGAACTTCTTTTAAGACTCAATCCCTTTTGCTCATAATAAACTTTAATCAGTTAATAACAATTCTATCAGCTTTCATATAAGTACTGCTAATCCGCTTTGACAACCCTTAAGCACTTAAGCATAATTAAATAAATTCATGTTTTTCAACATCACCACATAGGTTTTATGCATCACGCCCTCAACGCCTTCTCATTCTCAATGGCTAAACGGGCTCCTGCTATCAATTGTCTCTTGGTTTCTAAACATGATTTTACTTAATCGGGGAAAGCATAATTAAGATAGCATACATCTTATATGAAATTATAGAATCATCTTAACAGATCTCAGTATTATTATAAACTAGGGGATTGAATTTAAATTCAGTTCATAAGGAAAAGGATTACCTTATCTGCTTCCATAATTACTTGTGAAATATCTTCTACGAGTATAACTCGGTGAATAGTAGGCTTATGAATAGTAAGCTCTGATACCAACTATGGTGAGAAGCGTGTATTAGAAGAAATGCTAGAAGGGAAGAAGAGAAGAGTGGTGAGAAGCTTCTTCGATGATTTTGCCTCATCGAGAACTCTTATTTATAAGCAAAGGATTACAACGGTTCGTACAAAATTTACATACTGTTACAAACACTATTTGCTACAGGTGAAAAGTGCTACAAGAAAAGTACCTTGTTCACTATTCACTATTCACATATTTTACGCGTTAGCCGCCTAACTTTTGTCCGTTTGTAACTATTACAAAGTTTATACATTTACATGATAAAATATCTCTATTTTACAGTGCTTATCTTTGTAGACAGATGTTTTATTCTGGTACGCTGTGTTCTATCTCTGTAGTTGATACTGCAGTGTTAGATGATTCAGCTCTATCTTCATAACTGTCCATATCTTCGATTATTGGTACAGTCATTTGCTTAACTCCACACATCTTACATGAGTGGTTGTTATTTTGTTGCATCCAACTGCAATATCTCTTCAAAGTATCTTCAGTTAGAAAATTCCTTGGTAAATACCGTGTAACTGGCGCTTGATCTGGGTGGAGCAGGCTCCATACCCATGACTTAATAGTTTCGACCGTATCATGGCCATATGATTTGCTTTGAGAGATAATTAATGTGTTTAACTCTCTATGGTTTATCCAAACATAAGTCTTGACCATGTTAAGCAAGGCTTCATAAATTGCTTTTATCTTGACTGCCCTCTTTTCCCCGAGGAGGTCCGGGTATCTCATTGTGGTTTAGTTACGTGTGCCTTAATTTCTTCGGGAAAGATAAAATTGGGCCGTACATCCCATTTTAACAACCCTAATACATGGTTTTATCTCGGAGAAAGTAACTTCGCACGGGGCGGTATAGCATCTTACAAAAATCATGGGAGATTTTGTAATATGCAAGTAACTTTTAGCTGCTTTATATAGATCAGGAATTGATGATAGCTCCTCTCCATTCAGTGTATATACTGAATTAAGAAGGCCATAATCATAAGCTGCTTTGATTAACTTTGCATTGCAACCAGGCAACGCTATTAACTCGTTTATCCTTTTTAAAGGATTGGTTACATATCCACCTTCGATTTCTCCATGGCGGTCTTTTGTGGTTATTTCTGGAAATGTATTTAGTACTGTTGGCAATAAGTAAGAAATTATCTATATATTTACGAACCGAAGGATTCATAGTTTGTTTAGTTCCTAGGGTTAACTTTTCTTTGAAGGAGGTGGTATACGGTATAAGGCTTGGAAAATTTAGTTCGTTGATAACTGGAGTGGGGTTATAGGTTTGTAAGGACATACTTCGTTTGAAAGGAGGATTAACTTTTTTTGTTGTAATAATTCGGCTTTTATATTTTTGGCTAGTGCCAATATCTCGCTTGCTCCTTACTAGGATTCTTTGGAAGTGGTCGCTCTTTTCATAGAAGCAAATTCTTCCATTAACCTGTTTGAGTTGTATCTTGAGCTCCCGATTTTCTATAATTAGTTGTTGAACTATGTCTTGAGAGATAGTCTGCAAAACAGGTTTTCGTTAGTTTTTAGTAATTCGATATTAAACTCATCTTGGTTAATATCTCGCTATAATCTGTTTATCTCCTTCCTCGTAATTGAATCCCGCAATTTTTGGGTTAGCCAACTTTTAACAGTTCTATTATACTGTTCGATTATAAATTTACTATAAACTATGTAACATTCAAATTTTTTAATTCCATATTTTACTTGCTTTTAACTCCTTTTTATTTATATCCCAATTGATTTCATTTGCTTTGAATGTTCTTCGAGTGATATCGACAAACATATTCCTTTTTATCGTTTTTATATCTATACTTTAATATCGCTCCGTAACCATTATTAGTTTCACTTGCATCTGTTTCCACTATCCATGTAAATTCTTTGTCTTCATCGGGAAAACTTAGTTTTGGTAACTTTCCGACTAATTCTTTAATTTTTTCTAAAGTCTACGTGTCGGTAGCATTCCATCTAAAATCGTAGTCTTTCTTTAGTTTTTTAGTTAATGGTTCAAGTATATTGTGATAGTTTAGGGATAAATTCTCTAACCGATTAACTATTCCTAAGAACTTTTGTAATTCCTTTTTTGTATTAATTTCTGTTGAAACTCTATAATTTTTTGAGCTATATGGTCTTGCATTTTTATTCCAGCTTTATCTATTTCAAATCCTAAGAATTCAATCGAGTTTTAAATAATTCCATTTTCTTTTTGCTTAAAACTATACCACTAGTTTTAATTATTTCTATAAACTGTTCTAATAACTTATAATGTTCTTCTTGAGTTTTCGAATAGATTAGTATGTCATCAATATAGACTACACAATTTGATAATTGATTTAAATATTTATCCATAAATGCTTGGAATCTTCCCGGTGCATTTTTATATCCAAAAGGTAAAACATTCCATTCATAGAATCCGTTAGGGACTTTGAATGCTTTGTTAATTGTTTAGATTCTTCGATTAACTTTAATTGGTGAAAACCACTTTTACAATCAAACTTTGAAAAATAATTGTAACCTTGTATTTGCCTCATTTTAAGTATCTTATTTGGTATGGGGTAATTATATGTAATTGTTTTTTCATTTAGGATTCGATAGTCTATAACCATTCGGGTTTTACCTCTTTTTTGTTCGAGTGATTATTAACTATAAATGCACCGCTACTATGTTTTGAGTTACTTGGTCTAATTAATTGGCCGGCTAATAGTTCCGTTATATGCATTTTAAATTCCTTTTCATCTCTTTGGGTATTATTAAAGGGTTTTTGTGATATTATCTTTGTTCGGGTCTTTTAATGTCATTTTTATTTCCGTTTTATGCTTATGCCAATTTTCTAATGGATTGTCACTACATAGTTCTTCTAATTGGTTTTTCAAAGGAGTAAGTTTATCTAAATGTAATATTCCTATTTCTATTATGTCAAGAGTGTTACTTTCTTTTTTAGTATGCATTTTTTGGACTATTTTTGCTTCGTACCTATTGCACATTTTTCCCACTTTATTGGTAATCGTTCTTTATTAGTAACTACCTTGGCTTTTAACTTATGTCTACAAGGGGTAAACAGGGTAAGAAATTCTTTATCTATACTAAATGGTTTATATTGGTTTAAGAAATTTGTTCCTAATATGATATCTTTTCCTATTAATTCAAAGCAATATACTTTAGGTATAAGTAAGATTTTATCCCAAATTTGTATTTTTACGTTTGTTTGGTAAAGTGTAATTTTACTACTATTATTATTAAATCCATTTATTCGAAATGGTGTACTTAGGGTTTTCCATTACGGTAAACAATTTTCTTTCATTATTGTTGTCCGTGCTCCTGTATCTACCATTGGTGTATAATATCTACTTTTATATCCTTCAAAAATTATTTTTACAAGTATATAGATTAAATTACTCATGGTGATTAAGAATTACTAAGTCATTTTTCATTTTATTTAATCGTTGTTCAAATATTTCTATGTCTCTAGTTTTCTCTTGTTCCTTATTAGAATATAATTGCTAGAAGGGAAGAAGAGAAGAGTGGTGAGAAGCTTGCTGATGATTTTGCCTCATCGAGA